>JAMSGZ010000158.1:0-227500 GCA_030272315.1 Paspalum vaginatum | reverse complement strand
CTTCTTCTACACAACACAAACAAGTGAATTCAGCGCCATCCATATACTAATATACTATTTTAAGTTGCATCAATTCCCCATCAAATTGACTGTAAACTGATTGAATTCATACATGCTGTTTTAAGTCCTGTAAGCTCGCCAGTAACTACCTAGAATTTCTAAGTTTCTGATCGTAAATTATAGTAGAGGTTAGGCAACGATGACCTGAAGTCTTGGTTGACAGGTTCACCTTTGTCAAGCCCTGAAATGGTAGTTTTGTAAAGGTCCAATCTGATGTTACACTGATGCTTTAGGCCCTTTTTAATCTTGGTACTTCAGTCTTGGTTGACATACCCTTGTGGAGGGTCTGAAAGGGTAGTTTTGCAAAGGCGCAGTTTGCTGTTATATTGTTACTTTTAGGCCCTATTTACCTTGTTGCTGGAATTATCAACCTTTGGATTTTACAAGCATAGGATGCAGAAATGCATAGGGGTCTTTTTACTTTTTTTTTACTGACTTATTGGATAATGATAGTTGAGTTGGATACTTTCTTATTTTTTTTTTGCCTTCCTCTGCTATACTTCCTTTGTAATTACTTCTATTTATTTCCTTTATTAGCCTGCGTATCAGCATTTACTAACTCTTGCTTGTGGCAAATGGGACCTATGCACTAACTTCTATTTATTGGTAGAACAACTGATCCAGAAGCAATGAATCGGTATGGGTGACAGGAGCAAATAAAGATTTGAGCTTTCTCGTGGCAGGAGATGATCAAACCCTATTCGTCTACTTTTTTCATTTTTGCTTTATGTGCATGTCAGTTTGATGTAAAAAAGGTTATTGTTTGACCTTTGAATGCTATGCGGAACATCAAATGTCTCATATGTAGGCAGTTATATACTCATATGTAGGCAGATCAAAAGCATGTCAAGTCAAATTCTGCTGTCATTCAGTGAGGCAGTCATATACTCATGCGTATGCAGTCATATACTCATATGCATTGATGATTTTGAAGGTGGGATTGCATGCATCGCTTCTATTTTGGTTCTCTTACGGCGGACACTACAGAAATATGGCGTACAGTATAGAAATATGGCCAGCAGGTTTGCATGGCTCCAAACAGCATAAAAACCCGGTGGGGCAAACCTTCTAGGAAACGGAAGGAAAAAAAAATCTCTGTACTTAATTTTCTTCTCTGTTTTTTTTCTTCACACGCTGCCAAACTAGCCTACCGGTGTAGGAAATCCGGTTTACGAGTTCAGAGTGTTACGCGGTCGACCCTCTGGAGTTGAGAGGTTATACAGACCTTTTCCACCGCGACTGTGAGCACGAGCACACGTAATCAGCCCAATTCCAATTGTTTTTTTTTTTTTTGCTCTTTTTGACAGAGTGATCGAGTTTTCAGAATTCACGAGATAGCGAGACTGCGAGAGGGAGGGGATTTGATCCAATCCAATCCGATTCCATTCCATTCCGGGGCAGGGGCTGTGTTTGTTGAATTGAACTTGAAGTACTGAACTGATTCTAACCCTAGCGCTCGCTATAGGTAGAGCAGGCGAGCAGGCATCTGGGGAGATCGATCCAATCACAGTCCCAAGTTCCAGGTTGATCTTCTTCGTCCTCCTCACCTGGTTGGTTTCGAGGGATGATGAGGAGCAGGAGGCCGGAGTTGTCGAGTTGACGATGACGGCCTAGCCTAGGGAAGTCAAGTCAAGGTAAACCTCCTTCCCTTCCCCTCCCCTCCATGGAGGACGAGGCGGACGGCGACGGCGACCGCGGCGGCTCCTTCGTGCTGCGCTCCGGCGTCCGCGCCGGCCTCAAACGCGAGTTCTCCTTCGCCATCGCCTCCCAGGCCGCCCTCTCCTCACCCCTCGGCCGCACCCGCCGCTCCTCCCGCACCCTCTTCCTCAGCACATGGCCCGCCGCTAGCTCCTCTTCCAACACGGGGGACGCCAAGCCAAAGGCCAAGCGCCCGCGACCAGCAGTAGCAGATCCTCCTCCTGCTGCTGCTGCTGCTGAGGAGGACGCTCATGATGCCGACAAGCCCGGCACCGTGCTCGCCTTGATGGCAGCCGCTCCTGAGCCTCAGCCCACGCCTTCAACGACTCCACGCCCCCATGCCGACGCGGATGCGGATCCCCCCGACAACGAGTCGCCGCCCAGGCGGATCACGCGCTCCATGCTCCACCTGCCCAACCTTTCTACTCCTCCTCCTCACAATGCCGCCCCACGCAAACCCAAGCCGGAACCGCCCGTGGAGGAGCAATCGAGGCGCTTCACCAGATCACTCTTGCTCAAGGACAAGGACAGCAACGACGATGACCTCTCTGGTACCACCACAGCCAGCAATGCCTCCTCACCATCGGCCAACACTACCACCACCGCAAGCACCAGCAGCAACAAGGGGACTAATACAAACAAGATCCCCGCCAATCTCAGGGAGCTGCTCTCCACCGGCCTGCTCGAAGGACAGCCCGTCAAGTACGTCATGAGGAAAGGCAAGGTATCTATCTATGTCTCTCTATTTGCAGACCAATCATTCGTCTGTTCCCCCCCTCACTCTTCTTTCTTACTAAGCACTGTCAGCAAAATGAATTACAGCATAAATCAAATCTAAAATAGAATGCGGCGGCTTCTTAATTGTCCACGCACTTGTCAACGCATCAGGTGCATCCAAGCAATACAATGCTGGATAGGTAGGTTAGTTGGTATCAAATAGCAAGACCTGAATGTAAAACAGGTGTGTCGTCAGTATGGTGGATGTATATATATTTGTTCAGTACAGACAAAAAAAAAAAACACGTGGCACACAGCACACTATGGTGAATGTAAGAAAATCTTAGGCTTCTTATCTCTGTCTGCTGTTCTGGATGCCAATTGCATCTATCCATTTTCTATTTTGTGGTCGGTTTCATGGTTGCTGTGATTTTGATCAGGGATCTGTTTCTGGTCTTATTTCAGCGAGCAGTGCTCCGGGGAGTTATCAAGCGCTCCGGCATATTGTGCTCTTGCGCTTCATGCAAAGGCCGAAAAGTGAGTTTTCTCCTCTTTTCCAGAATCACCATCCCTCTATCCCAGATGGCCAGATTTCAGAGTTGAACCAATCTACCATGAGTTGCAGATCGTTTCACCTTACTACTTCGAGGTGCATGCTGGGAGTACCAAGAAGCACCCATCCGACTACATTTTCCTGGAAAATGGAAATAATCTGCATGATGTATTGCGGGCATGCACAAATGCTACCTTAGACATGTTGGGGTCTGCAATACAGAAGGCGATAGGCCCAACACCTCAGAAGAGAACGTTCAGATGCCAAGCCTGCAAAAGTGGGTTGTTTCTCATCTCATCCCTACCTACCTTGTTTGGTTTTTGCTCAAGTGTTGGTCAACACCTAATCTTTCAGGTTCATTCAGCACACTCCGCAGTGGGAAATTTGCTTTATTTTGTGATGCATGTCTTGAGTCCAAGGGAGCTAAGAGTAATACCAGGTAATCTTTGTAATAGATGTGGCCATCCCATTTGTTATCACATGAAAAACACTTGCCTGGGGTTTCATATCATTGGTTGCTGCCCTACTTTTATTAAGGTCACCAAAAGTTGGAAGAAGTCCCGCTTCATCTGCCAAGGTATACAAGAGTGCATCACCAGGAGCAAAGTCTTTGAGTGTTGGGCGCCTTACAAGAAAGTAGGTATTGTTGGTTATGATAAGGATCCATTTTCATCTAATTCCTCACATCTCATTAATCCTCCCCTTTTTGCCGTTTCATGAAAATAAGAGATAAAGGGATGCATAAGGTGGTTTTCATGAGTGGTGTCTTACCAGAGGGAGCTGATGTCGGCTACTATGTTGGTGGAAAGGTTTTTTTCTTCTTACTTTTCATCGTTCAAATTAATGTTTTCAGCAAATACAACTGTTATTTTTTGTTATTAACATTTGTAGTGACTACTTTCTAGAGGTTGCTAGATGGATATATAAAGGAACTTGGAATCTACTGTCATTGCTGCAATACAGTGGTAAGTTGTAGTCCCTTTCAATGGTACATGAGTGTACATAACACAATTGACAAGTCACTAAGTCAGCCTAATCCTAGTCTAATTATCAAGTTTGTTTAATTCAATGAACAGGTTAGTCCTTCACAGTTTGAGGCTCATGCTGGTCGAGCTGCTCGACGCAAGCCGTGAGTTTATTCTTGCAGATTATTTTTTTGTGAAGAATACAATTCTAATTCTAATCCCTTCCACAAACACTATTGTAGTTACCATAATATATACATGTCAAATGGCGTTTCACTGCATGAGCTTTCAATGTCACTCTTGAAAGGTCAAAAGATGTCAAACAGACAAAGTGATGACTTGTGCAGCATTTGTTCAGATGGTGGGCAGCTTCTCCTTTGCGATACCTGTCCAAGAGCTTTTCACAGAGGTAACGACTAATGGCACTATGCGTAGACAATATGAGACAGTGTCTCCTCGCTTCATTGTTAATTAAGCTACCTTTAACTCTTTTAGGATATGTGGCTGTCTAAATATATGTTTTCTAGTGGAATGACTGAATGTACTATTTATAGCTATTTCCTGATGCTTAAAATCCAGATGCCAGACCTTCTGAAATTTACCTAAATCATATTGTTACAGTTGACATGGTGTTTCCTGTTGTATTATCTTTTTCTTTAATTTACAATGCTGTATTTTTAGTCTCGTGCTCAACTGTTTCTTACCGTCATCTTGCAGTTCTGATGTCTAACATCTGGCATTTAATTAATCAAGAACTGTGTTTCATAAATTACTTTTGGTGAACCTTTTGAGCGTGTTGCCTTGCTTGGTTTTTGTTAATGTTATACTGTATTTCCTCCCTATTTATCTCTTGCAGAATGTGTTGGTTTGTCTTCTACCCCGAAGGGAGCTTGGTGTTGTCAATATTGTGAGAATAGACAACAGAGGGAAAGTTGTTTGGCCTATAACAACAATGCAATAGCTGCTGGGAGGATTGAAGGAGTCGATCCCTTGGAAGAAATATTCACACGGTCGATACGTATTGCTACAACACCTGAGACTGGATTTGGTGGTTGCGCACTGTGCAAGTAAGTGTTCCTCCATGATCATGGTGCTTGTATATCCACTCTTGCTTATTTCTCTTTTTCAGTAATCATAAAATGCATGCACTTCCAATCCTCCCTAAAATATTTCCTGAATTCCTGGGCCAACAGATCGCAAATTTCTCATTAATGGTGGTATTATTATTGATTATAGACTGGTTGAGAAACCAAAAGTGCTGTAACATCAGTACTAGGGTTTAGTGCACAGCTTTGTTATTTATATATGCTTCTATTTGGCTCTCTGATGCTCCCAAGGTCTTTTCTCTATGTATAATCCACGGAAATGTCTGTTTGGATTATTTTGGCAGGCTCCATGATTTCAGCAAAAAGAAGTTCAGTGCCCGAACCGTGCTGCTCTGCGACCAAGTATGTTTGCAGTCATATATAAAGTTAATAAGTTATAGACCATTGTTTAGCTCTGCAAATGCTGGCCCTTCCATGATTTATGTGCAGCGTGTTATCCAGCTTGCTCTGTGTTCTGCTTTTTATAAGTCAGCAGCGACAATTTGTTTACTGCTATAAGTCATTCACTCATTTGTACGTCTTTTTACCAGTGTGGTAGAGAATATCATGTTGGTTGCCTCAAGGAACATAATATGGCTGATCTGACGGTAAATTTTCTGACCTAAGACATCTGAAAGAGTTTGTAGCAGATACTTGGTGACATATTAATGATTAACCTCTGCACAGGCATTGCCAGAGGGAGCATGGTATTGTTCCACGGACTGTGTGAGGATTAACCACACGATGCAAGACTTACTTAGCCGTGGAGGAGAACCTGTCCGTACCATGGGTTTAGATGTTATTAAGAAGAAACAAGAAGAAAAAGGTTTAAATGAGGATGTTGACCTTGATGTTAGGTGGAGAGTTTTAAAGGGACAAGAGTTCAGAAGACAGTAAATTAGTGCTCTCCAGAGCAGTTGCGATTTTCCATGTGAGTCTGTCACTTCTGCTTGCATAATTCTTTTATGACAGTTGCCCATTGTTTGTTTCAATACCTGGTAGAATTTGCAATAGCATGTTTCTGTTCCTGCCACTTCATACTGGATGTTGTTTTTTTATGACAGTTGCCCACTGATTGTTTGTCAGCACTTGGTAGAATTTGCAATAACCTAGGACCTGGACCAGCTTTAAACCCTCAACCCCTCAACCCCCAACCCCCAACCCCCAACCCCGAACCCCGACCCCTCAACCCTCAACCCTAAACCCTAAACCCTAAACCATTAACCCTATAACCCTATAACCCTATAACCCTTAACCCTTAACCCTTAACCCATAACCCAAACCCCAAACCCCAAACCCCAAACCCCCCCCCCCGACCCCGGACCCCGGTAACCCCCAAGCCCCAAGCCCCAAGCCCAAACCCCCAACCCCAAACCCCAAACCCCAAACCCCAAACCCCAAAGCCCAAAGCCCTAAACCCCTAAACCCCTAAACCCCTAACCCCCTAAACCCCCTCTGACCCTTGACCCCTGACCCTAGACCCTAGACCCTAGACCCTAGACCCCTGACCCTAACCCCTAACCCCTAACCCTAAACCCTAAACCCTAAACCCCCTACGCCCCTAGACCCCGGACCCCGGACCCCACACCCCGGACCCCCTGGACCCCGGGACCCCTGGACCCCTGGACCCCGGACCTCGGACCCCGACCCCGGACCCTAGACCCTAGACCTCGGACCCTAGCCCCTAGGCCCCTAGGCCCCAAGCCCCAAGCCCCAAGCCCAAGCCCCAAGCCCCAAACCCTAAAACCCTAAACCCTAAACCCTAAACCCTAAACCCTAACCCTAAACCCTAAACCACAAAATATGCCTGACAAGTGCTCCAGGTCTATCCTTTCTTGGTTGGTGTCTTCCTAACCTTAGTACAAACCCTCTTCTTTATGGGAGTCATTTTCTTGGCTAGTTTACTTGGAAGTTCAGGTTCTTCTACTTGAGTGGCAGCTTCAGTTGTGGACTGGTTGCCATCTTGAGCAGCAGCTTCAGATTCAAGACTCAACCTCCTGTGGAATAACATTGAAGTGAGACATCATGGGTGCCATTGTGACAGAAAATAGGATAAAATGCATGCATTCATAGACACCATTCTAGTAAGTGATTGTTCTTCTGTTTGTAGAGCTGCAGCCATGGCAGCTTCGCTTGCTGCTGCTGCCCTGGTTCTTGGTGTGTTCAGCTTAGGTGGCTCAGCAACAGATGTCTCAGTGACTTGGGTTTCCTTAGATTTCTTCCTCCCTGACTTAACCCCAGCTTTCTTGCTCTTCCTTTTCCTGTTATAAGAGTAAAACAGTAACAACAAGCATGAGGCACATATTTACTGTGATGGAAAAAAGAAGTATTGTTTTGGATTTTAACCTTTTCTGAGTGCCTGTAAGTGAACACCTCCAGCTTCCTTTCCTATGACCCAATTCTCCACAGCCTTGGCGCTTGGACTGCCTTGTTGCCTTTCCACTTCTCTCAAGTGGACCTAGAAATCTGTTTTTCTTCTGCATGCCTAGCCCTCTTGGCTTACCGACTGGGTGGCAGTAACTGAAAACCCTTGTCAACATGTGGCCATTGTTCCTTGTCTGTGATATTAGGGATACACCTAGCATTAGCAGCCTGGAAAATCTGCACTGAGTATGCTTTATCGCATTAATATATAGCTACACTTCCTGATATCGTGTCCTTGATCTGGCACTATGTTGCTTTGTGTTGTATAACCATCGTTTTTTGAGTTTACCTAATTCGATCCTTTGCCCAACCAAATTGCTAGATTGGTGAAGTAGTGGACGGACTTGGTTGTTACATGTATTGTGAACTTCTATTTTGTAAAACACTGATACTTGGACTAAAGACTTAGCTAATTGACTTCTGTTATGTGAAACTGAGTCGTACTTGTGAAGCTTGCCTGCAAGTGTTCTTTTTTTTTTTACAGGGATTGTTTCGACATGTGGATAAGAACTTCTTGCAACAACAGTTGCACATGGGGTTTGAAAAAGGATTAACAAAGCAAAAAATGATCAAGAAGGCTGATAAAAGTATTAGACTTGAAGATTTGAAGCAAAACGAGCTGAAGAATCCTGTGTACTGATAACGGTATTGATTCATACAGAATGACAAATGTTGCTATGATTGCAGCTCTTAAGGCTCACAAAGATAACATATCACAGCAGGTAAGGAATGTATTCCGATATACTGATAACATAAGGATTGTTCTCCGTTGTCTTGTAATAACTTTTTCTTTTTAAATTTTCTGTGCATTCATTTCAGGTAGAATTTGAGGCCGAAAGGGATCTTACACTTGATCAGCTGAACAACATGATCGATACCTTATTTGATAGGTGTGTATGCTTATTTAAGAAATGATTCTGCGTTCGAAGAAATGCATGCTTGTTTAACAAAATTTCTACTTTCTTGAAAATGTGAATGCTTGTTTTCGTAAATGCCATTTAAATCTCTCATATATAACCTTTTGAAACTTTAGCTGTTTGTTACTTGTTTTCATGCTAGTGTTAGAGTACACTTGGCAATATTAGATGTCGTGTGTTTAGGAATTTTATAGAAGTCTTATCAATCTAGGACTGTCATATGTATCCGGGAGGTGCCTTGCCCCCAAGTCTTGTACTTCAATCTGTGTGCATGTTATGAGGTGGAAATGTGGAATTCAAGTCCCTTGCTGCTAGTTCTCATGAAAATCATGTTGCACAGGTTGAGAACATCAAGGGTGAACAAGAAGCACCGGAATGAGTTTGAGGACAAAGTGAGAGATGCCAAAAAATCAATCAAGGTATGCTGGGTTGAATTGAAGTATTTTTGAATAAAAAAGAATAAATTTTCATCATTTGATGCAATGTAATTTTGTAATCATCATTTCTCTGTTTCCTTTATGATTCCCTTACGCTTGCAGGCCGCAGTGGCAAAGGTTATGCTTAGCAGGGGTGAAACTCATGGCCTTGGGGGTGAGCACAGCGAAAGTTGCGAGCAGAAAACTACTCTGTCCACGGTGAGGATGCAGCCAGCAACAGTAATTAACCAAGTTACCACATTAAGTTTAGCACCACTATATCTAATCATCACCACATCTCCATTGCTCTAAATTTATATTCAGTCCGCTTCAGGACTTGGCCCATCAGACATAGAAAAACCAAAACTCCTAGGACTCCTTGCCATCTAGTAAAGAATCCCAAGAATACGACCAGTGGTTAGGAGTGGGCAAAAACCCTATACCCATTACCCAAACTTGAACCCAATTGACCCGATATACCCAATCACTATTTCGAATAGTAGATCTGAAAACCCTATTTTTGCTTGGGTAATTCGGGTACTAAGTCTTAGTACTCAATTTACCTGAACTCCTGATTTCAAGTGCAGCCCAGCCCATATGGCTATATCTAAAAACCTCTGTATCCCCTGCTGCATAATAAAAGCCTATAATTATGGGGAATGTTGTGCTTCCTCAATGTCCCTCCGCCTCTGATGCCAGCTCAGTTGCCTGCCACGCGGCGCCCTTTATACGATGCAGTTGTTCCTATAGCCGTTGGTTCCGGCAGTGAGGCCCACGGTGCATGGGCCTCTAGCGTCCGGGTCTTCAGAGAACGTTTGTCACCACCCGCAATGGCAAGATCCGGATGAGTCAAAGTGAGGTACTGGAGTGCACCAGCGAGACTCCGATACTCTTGAGGGGTTGAGTGCCGACAGGTGTTGCGGTAGAGTGACACTCGGCCATGCCAGCACGTTGCAGGAGATCCACTGCATGCTGTCTTAGAGAGAATAGGCTGTCGGAGGATCGCGTGACAGAGATGCCAAGTGGTGTAGAGCATCGAGGTTCGTCATCGCGAACCCCGAGTGTAGGAGAGTCGTGACGTGCTGCAGAAGCGCATCAAGCAGGAGAAAGTCAAAAGCCGAAGGGGGTTGTGATGTGTTGGTGTGCTCGAAGGAGAAGGGGGAATCATCAAACACAACGTGGCGGGAGATTATGACTCGTCGAGAGGAGAGATCTAGACACCTGTATCCCTTGTGAGACGAGGGATACTTGAGGAAAACACAAGCTATGGAGCAAGGGGCCAGCTTGTGGGGTGTCGTGAAGGTGAGGTTTTTTGATAGCAGAGAGGCAGGCTGAACATGCAGAGACAGCTATAACCACGGGGGCGACCAAAGAGGCCCTCATAGGGAGTGGCGTTGCTCGTGGCAGAGCAAGGGCGCGAGGGGAGAAGGTAGGTGGCGGTGGCAAGCGCTTCAGCCCAGTAAGATGGGGGCATATGAGCGTGGATGAGAAGGGTACATCATATGTTGTTGAGGGTGCGAAGGCTGCGTTCGGCTTGGTATTTTATTGGGAGGTGTAGGGGCACGATAGACACAATTGAATACCAATGTTTTGAGGGCGTGGCTGACAAATTGCCTACCATTGTCGGCCTAAATGGCTTTAATCGGTAGGTTGAATTGTGTAGCGGCATAGGCAATGAAGGTAGTCAAGTGGTGACGGACCTCAGATTTGTGAGTAAGCGGGAAAGTCCAGCAGTAGTGAGAATAATCATCTACAATGGTGGGGGAGATTGCGAGGTGGGTGATGTTAGAGGGAGCAGTGGTGGGGAAGGTACAGAGATAGCCATCGCTATTGCAGTGAAGAATCTCGTGTCGGGTCCGGAGGTCTTTAACATAAAAACCAAAGGAGTCATTCAATGGAGCAGATGTTGTGACGAGTGAATTGGCGGACATAAAGGAGATTGCGCGCTAGGGACGGGACAACTAAGATGTTGCGGAGAGAAAAAAATAGAATTTAAAGTGGGAATAAGGGAGTGACCATGTGCGGTAACAGGGAGAGAGGCTCCATTACCGACCATGATAGAAGAGAACGGGGAAGGAAGGTGGGAGATTAATAAACCTTTCGAGGAGGACATGTGGGAAGTAGCGCCGGTGTCGAGGACCCAAGGACCTGACGCTTTATACATACTACATTAAATTAACTACTAAATCATTTCAGGATGCAAAGATCCAATTGCTAAAGGATGCTGCACATTTGTCCACAATAGTACAGCACTATGGTATGTTTATGGTGGTGAAACCTTGAATCATCTGTATTCTTCAATTTTATGTTTTACTCACCTCCTAGAAATGAATGTAAACTTAATTTATTCATTTTAATAGCGAAACAATATGCAACTTTGGAGCGTGAGTTTAAAGACCTCAAAGAAAAGTATAGCAAGGAGGCTAAGGAACGAAAAGACTTATACAACAAGCTAATAGAGCTGAAGGGTTAGTTTTTTCTATTCTGTTACCCCTTTATACATTTTCATTGCAAGATACGCCTGGTGACAAAACTAACACTGAATTGCAAATGTTTCAGGTAATTTAAGAGTGTTTTGCAGGTGCCGGCCACTTGATGCCAAAGAAATAGCAAAAGGAGCCTCAACAGCTATTGATTTTGAGTCAGCGAAAGATGGAGAACTCATTGTTAAAGATCATGAATCCTTCAAAGTGTTCAAATTTGATTCTGTCTTCAGCCCGGAAGAAGACCAAGGTAACTCACTTCATAAATGTAACTACTCACCTTTATTGCATTCTTGCTCATTGCTCATGTTTTTAACAGTTTTTCTTGTTCGATTTGTATACAGAAAAGGTGTTTGAGAAAACAGAGCCATTTGCAACTTCAGTGTTGGATGGATTCAACGTCTGCATTTTTGCTTATGGTCAAACTGGTACCGGTAAAACCTTTACCATGGAAGGGATTGAAGGTGCTCGAGGGGTTAACTACCGAACTTTAGAGGAACTCTTTCGGATAATCAAAGAAAGAGAGGGCATGTTCCAGTATGAGGTTACCTTGAGTGCTTTGGAGGTGTACAATGAGGACATTCGTGATTTGCTATCCACAAGATCTCAATCTGACGCAACAACAAAAAGGTATAATTTGTCTATGGAAACTATATTGTTGTGTCAGCATTCAACAATCTAAAGACCTAGTATGATAATCTTATTTTGGATTAATTCTTCTTATTTTTTGCAGGCTAGAAGTAAGACAAGTTGCAGAAGGGTTTCACCATGTACCAGGACTCGTTGAATTACAGGTGAATAATCTGAATGAGGCTTGGGAGGTTTTGCAAACTGGAAACAAAGCTAGAGCTGTTGGTTCCACAAATGCCAATGAGCACAGTAGTCGTTCACATTGGTTTGTACCTTCCTCCTAAAATATCTGTCCATTTCTCTGATTCTGCCACTATCTAGATTGCAAACTATGCGCTAATTGGTTTTGCATTTCAGTATACACTGTGTAATGGTCAAAGGAGAAAACTTGATGAGTGGTGAATGCACAAAGAGTAGACTATGGCTAATTGACCTTGCTGGAAGCGAGCGGGTAAAAAAGACAGATGCACAAGGAGAAAGATTGAAAGAAGCGCAGAACGTTAACAAATCAATTTCATCACTTGGCGATGTCATACATGCTATTACAACGAAAGCCCCACATATATCCTTCAGGTTTTTAAATTGTAGTCCTTATTCAATTTTTTGTCTTCAAGTACAACTTAGGTTATAACCACCGACAAACATATAATTGCTGCTTCAAATTACAGGAACTCAAAGCTAACACAATTGCTGCAGGACTCACTAAGTATGTGGACTTTACCTTTCTTAGAATGGTAGAAACATATAATCTAGTGTAGTTTTATAATCAGTGTGTGAGCAATGCAGGTGGAGATTCCAAAACCTTGATGTTTGTCCACATCAGCCCTGCTGAAAATGATGTTGGTGAAACACTCAACTCGTTGAACTTTGCGAGCAGAGCGCGAGGCATAGAGCTTGGACAAGCCAAAAAGCAACTCGAAATTGGGGAATCATCAAGATATAAGATCACTGCTACGGTAGTGTTCTGCCAATATATACATGTCTTTGACCTTTCAAGTTTATTAAGATGCAACAACACACTTTTGATTCCACTAGGTTGGAAAAGCCAAAAAGGAAGGCAAGAAAAAAGACGCTCTGATCAAGTGTTCGTATTGTTACTTCCATGCTCTTGATCAGAGCGTCTTTTTTCTTGCCTTCCTTTTTGGCTTTTCCAACCTAGTGGAATCAAAAGTGTGTTGTTGCATCTTAATAAACTTGAAAGGTCAAAGACATGTATATATTGGCAGAACACTACCGTAGCAGTGATCTTATATCTTGATGATTCCCCAATTTCGAGTTGCTTTTTGGCTTGTCCAAGCTCTATGCCTCGCGCTCTGCTCGCAAAGTTCAACGAGTTGAGTGTTTCACCAACATCATTTTCAGCAGGGCTGATGTGGACAAACATCAAGGTTTTGGAATCTCCACCTGCATTGCTCACACACTGATTATAAAACTACACTAGATTATATGTTTCTACCATTCTAAGAAAGGTAAAGTCCACATACTTAGTGAGTCCTGCAGCAATTGTGTTAGCTTTGAGTTCCTGTAATTTGAAGCAGCAATTATATGTTTGTCGGTGGTTATAACCTAAGTTGTACTTGAAGACAAAAAATTGAATAAGGACTACAATTTAAAAACCTGAAGGATATATGTGGGGCTTTCGTTGTAATAGCATGTATGACATCGCCAAGTGATGAAATTGATTTGTTAACGTTCTGCGCTTCTTTCAATCTTTCTCCTTGTGCATCTGTCTTTTTTACCCGCTCGCTTCCAGCAAGGTCAATTAGCCATAGTCTACTCTTTGTGCATTCACCACTCATCAAGTTTTCTCCTTTGACCATTACACAGTGTATACTGAAATGCAAAACCAATTAGCGCATAGTTTGCAGTCTAGATAGTGGCAGAATCAGAGAAATGGACAGATATTTTAGGAGGAAGGTACAAACCAATGTGAACGACTACTGTGCTCATTGGCATTTGTGGAACCAACAGCTCTAGCTTTGTTTCCAGTTTGCAAAACCTCCCAAGCCTCATTCAGATTATTCACCTGTAATTCAACGAGTCCTGGTACATGGTGAAACCCTTCTGCAACTTGTCTTACTTCTAGCCTGCAAAAAATAAGAAGAATTAATCCAAAATAAGATTATCATACTAGGTCTTTAGATTGTTGAATGCTGACACAACAATATAGTTTCCATAGACAAATTATACCTTTTTGTTGTTGCGTCAGATTGAGATCTTGTGGATAGCAAATCACGAATGTCCTCATTGTACACCTCCAAAGCACTCAAGGTAACCTCATACTGGAACATGCCCTCTCTTTCTTTGATTATCCGAAAGAGTTCCTCTAAAGTTCGGTAGTTAACCCCTCGAGCACCTTCAATCCCTTCCATGGTAAAGGTTTTACCGGTACCAGTTTGACCATAAGCAAAAATGCAGACGTTGAATCCATCCAACACTGAAGTTGCAAATGGCTCAGTTTTCTCAAACACTTTTTCTGTATACAAATTGAACAAGAAAAACTGTTAAAAACATGAGCAATGAGCAAGAATGCAATAAAGGTGAGTAGTTACATTTATGAAGTGAGTTACCTTGGTCTTCTTCCGGGCTGAAGACAGAATCAAATTTGAACACTTTGAAGGATTCATGATCTTTAACAATGAGTTCTCCATCTTTCGCTGACTCAAAATCAATAGCTGTTGAGGCTCCTTTTGCTATTTCTTTGGCATCAAGTGGCCGGCACCTGCAAAACACTCTTAAATTACCTGAAACATTTGTAATTCAGTGTTAGTTTTGTCACCAGCGTATCTTGCAATGAAAATGTATAAAGGGGTAACAGAATAGAAAAAACTAACCCTTCAGCTCTATTAGCTTGTTGTATAAATCTTTTCGTTCCTTAGCCTCCTTGCTATACTTTTCTTTGAGGTCTTTAAACTCACGCTCCAAAGTGCATATTGTTTCGCTATTAAAATGAATAAATTAAGTTTACATTCATTTCTAGGAGGTGAGTAAAACATAAAATTGAAGAATACAGATGATTCAAGGTTTCACCACCATAAACATACCATAGTGCTGTACTATTGTGGACAAATGTGCAGCATCCTTTAGCAATTGGATCTTTGCATCCTGAAATGATTTAGTAGTTAATTTAATGTAGTATGTATAAAGCGTCAGGTCCTTGGGTCCTCGACACCGGCGCTACTTCCCACATGTCCTCCTCGAAAGGTTTATTAATCTCCCACCTTCCTTCCCCGTTCTCTTCTATCATGGTCGGTAATGGAGCCTCTCTCCCTGTTACCGCACATGGTCACTCCCTTATTCCCACTTTAAATTCTATTTTTTTCTCTCCGCAACATCTTAGTTGTCCCGTCCCTAGCGCGCAATCTCCTTTATGTCCGCCAATTCACTCGTCACAACATCTGCTCCATTGAATGACTCCTTTGGTTTTTATGTTAAAGGACCTCCGGACCCGACACGAGATTCTTCACTGCAATAGCGATGGCTATCTCTGTACCTTCCCCACCACTGCTCCCTCTAACATCACCCACCTCGCAATCTCCCCCACCATTGTAGATGATTATTCTCACTACTGCTGGACTTTCCCGCTTACTCACAAATCTGAGGTCCGTCACCACTTGACTACCTTCATTGCCTATGCCGCTACACAATTCAACCTACCGATTAAAGCCATTTAGGCCGACAATGGTAGGCAATTTGTCAGCCACGCCCTCAAAACATTGGTATTCAATTGTGTCTATCGTGCCCCTACACCTCCCAATAAAATACCAAGCCGAACGCAGCCTTCGCACCCTCAACAACATATGATGTACCCTTCTCATCCACGCTCATATGCCCCCATCTTACTGGGCTGAAGCGCTTGCCACCGCCACCTACCTTCTCCCCTCGCGCCCTTGCTCTGCCACGAGCAACGCCACTCCCTATGAGGGCCTCTTTGGTCGCCCCCGTGGTTATAGCTGTCTCTGCATGTTCAGCCTGCCTCTCTGCTATCAAAAAACCTCACCTTCACGACACCCCACAAGCTGGCCCCTTGCTTCATAGCTTGTGTTTTCCTCAAGTATCCCTCGTCTCACAAGGGATACAGGTGTCTAGATCTCTCCTCTCGACGAGTCATAATCTCCCGCCACGTTGTGTTTGATGATTCCCCCTTCTCCTTCGAGCACACCAACACATCACAACCCCCTTCGGCTTTTGACTTTCTCCTGCTTGATGCGCTTCTGCAGCACGTCACGACTCTCCTACACTCGGGGTTCGCGATGACGAACCTCGATGCTCTACACCACTTGGCATCTCTGTCACGCGATCCTCCGACAGCCTATTCTCTCTAAGACAGCATGCAGTGGATCTCCTGCAACGTGCTGGCATGGCCGAGTGTCACTCTACCGCAACACCTGTCGGCACTCAACCCCTCAAGAGTATCGGAGTCTCGCTGGTGCACTCCAGTACCTCACTTTGACTCATCCGGATCTTGCCATTGCGGGTGGTGACAAACGTTCTCTGAAGACCCGGACGCTAGAGGCCCATGCACCGTGGGCCTCACTGCCGGAACCAACGGCTATAGGAACAACTGCATCGTATAAAGGGCGCCGCGTGGCAGGCAATGAGTGGCATCAGAGGCGGAGGGACATTGAGGAAGCGCAACATTCCCCATAATTATAGGCTTTTATTATGCAGCAGGGGATACAGAGGTTTTTAGATATAGCCATATGGGCTGGGCTGCACTTGAAATCAGGAGTTCAGGTAAATTGAGTACTAAGACTTAGTACCCGAATTACCCAAGCAAAAATAGGGTTTTCAGATCTACTATTCGAAATAGTGATTGGGTATATCGGGTCAATTGGGTTCAAGTTTGGGTAATGGGTATAGGGTTTTTGCCCACTCCTAACCACTGGTCGTATTCTTGGGATTCTTTACTAGATGGCAAGGAGTCCTAGGAGTTTTGGTTTTTCTATGTCTGATGGGCCAAGTCCTGAAGCGGACTGAATATAAATTTAGAGCAATGGAGATGTGGTGATGATTAGATATAGTGGTGCTAAACTTAATGTGGTAACTTGGTTAATTACTGTTGCTGGCTGCATCCTCACCGTGGACAGAGTAGTTTTCTGCTCGCAACTTTCGCTGTGCTCACCCCCAAGGCCATGAGTTTCACCCCTGCTAAGCATAACCTTTGCCACTGCGGCCTGCAAGCGTAAGGGAATCATAAAGGAAACAGAGAAATGATGATTACAAAATTACATTGCATCAAATGATGAAAATTTATTCTTTTTTATTCAAAAATACTTCAATTCAACCCAGCATACCTTGATTGATTTTTTGGCATCTCTCACTTTGTCCTCAAACTCATTCCGGTGCTTCTTGTTCACCCTTGATGTTCTCAACCTGTGCAACATGATTTTCATGAGAACTAGCAGCAAGGGACTTGAATTCCACATTTCCACCTCATAACATGCACACAGATTGAAGTACAAGACTTGGGGGCAAGGCACCTCCCGGATACATATGGCAGTCCTAGATTGATAAGACTTCTATAAAATTTCTAAACACACGACATCTAATATTGCCAAGTGTACTCTAACACTAGCATGAAAACAAGTAACAAACAGCTAAAGTTTCAAAAGGTTATATATGAGAGATTTAAATGGCATTTACGAAAACAAGCATTCACATTTTCAAGAAAGTAGAAATTTTGTTAAACAAGCATGCATTTCTTCGAACGCAGAATCATTTCTTAAATAAGCATACACACCTATCAAATAAGGTATCGATCATGTTGTTCAGCTGATCAAGTGTAAGATCCCTTTCGGCCTCAAATTCTACCTGAAATGAATGCACAGAAAATTTAAAAAGAAAAAGTTATTACAAGACAACGGAGAACAATCCTTATGTTATCAGTATATCGGAATACATTCCTTACCTGCTGTGATATGTTATCTTTGTGAGCCTTAAGAGCTGCAATCATAGCAACATTTGTCATTCTGTATGAATCAATACCGTTATCAGTACACAGGTTCTTCAGCTCGTTTTGCTTCAAATCTTCAAGTCTAATACTTTTATCAGCCTTCTTGATCATTTTTTGCTTTGTTAATCCTTTTTCAAACCCCATGTGCAACTGTTGTTGCAAGAAGTTCTTATCCACATGTCGAAACAATCCCTGTAAAAAAAAAAGAACACTTGCAGGCAAGCTTCACAAGTACGACTCAGTTTCACATATCAGAAGTCAATTAGCTAAGTCTTTAGTCCAAGTATCAGTGTTTTACAAAATAGAAGTTCACAATACATGTAACAACCAAGTCCGTCCACTACTTCACCAATCTAGCAATTTGGTTGGGCAAAGGATCGAATTAGGTAAACTCAAAAAAACGATGGTTATACAACACAAAGCAACATAGTGCCAGATCAAGGACACGATATCAGGAAGTGTAGCTATATATTAATGCGATAAAGCATACTCAGTGCAGATTTTCCAGGCTGCTAATGCTGGGTGTATCCCTAATATCACAGACAAGGAACAATGGCCACATGTTGACAAGGGTTTTCAGTTACTGCTACCCGTCGGTAAGCCAAGAGGGCTAGGCATGCTGATTTCCTTGACACTCCTGTCCTGCACTACAAACCCATGGATGCCATCTTTGGTGGTGGGGTAGCAATTGGTAGGTATGCTATGGGGTCCTGTGAACCACTTGACATTCCTGAGGTTGAAACCATAGATTTGGATGCTGACACAGTGACACAGCTATAGAAGCTGAGGAAGACCCTGTTGCTGTTGAGAGGAAGCCTAAGATTGAGCCAACTAATAAGGGGAAAAGGAAGAGGGTGCCAGATGATGAGGTTGCCCTCATGTCTGGCCTCACAGAAGCCATCAAGGGCTTCAGTGCTGCTGTGGGTGATGCTATTCTAGGTCTGTACCAAGCTGTGATGGCTTGCCCAGGGTTCTCCAGGGAAGCTCTCATGGAGGCTTTGGGGCATCTAACTGAGAAGAAGGCAATTGGGCTCATGTTTGTGGAGATGACCAGTGAGGACAGAGACCTTTGGCTCAGGACTTATCTGGCCAAGTCCTACTACATGTAGCCTGCTTAGAGTGACCACCAGTCCCTTTTTGCACAGCTTCTGACCATACTTTCATGTAGTGGACAACTATTCCTGGTTCTGTATAGAATCAGTTTTTTGTAAGTAATTGTAGTGGTTAGGCTTGCCGACTCCATTATTGCAGCTTTACCTTGTTTGCTGGGTGCCAGGTTTTAACCTAGGCAGGTTGGAAGCTCTGGTGATGGTTTGGTACTGTAATCTGAGCTAGAACTCGATGGTTTTCAGTGCCTGGATTGATGATGTTAACATGGATGTTGCCTTCATGATTCTGTGATCCTATTATTTGTTGTTTCATGGATCTAAAGTGGCATGGCATTCAAGGGGTTCTCACATAGATAACGGTAACAGTTAGCAAATTTTGCTCCTGAGTTCCTTCAATCACAACCGTTTCCTCTCTATATTAACTTTGCACACCTGACTGGGAAAGTGTGCTCATAAGGAACAACAAAATTACCTGAGGCTTGGATCTTATGGATTTCATAGTTACAATAATCTCATCAATGCTCCAATCTGGCACAATTGGAATCGGTCTTGTATGAGGGAAAAGAATTTCCACAAGCTCATGATGTTCATGAGCTGCTGCTAACATGATTGGGGATTGGCCATCCTACATGCATAAAGACAAATGGAAGATGTAACACAATCATCAATCCAGCATGAAAGCAGAAAAAAAGAGCAAGATCAAGGAGTTTCATGAAAATAGCATACTAATTACATTGGTAGCCCTATATATTTCTAAATAAATAGAGCATAATTTCAAGGATATCAAGCAAAATTACTCTGTAGTTATTCCAGTTAGCGACCAAGTGCTGGAAATTATTGCAGGTGTACCTAGACTGAAGTTTGAACAACGGAAATTCAGTGCTGTGCTCTGGACCTACGGCCACCATGATTCTAAGATGCAATGTAGATCTACACAAACTAAGAAAATATTCACAACCCAGGAAACTTAGATTAGAGCTGCAAATCATGAAGTATACGAACAAATCATTGCAGACTGAAGCAGACCCAAAAGGTGTCACCTGAATACAAACCTACTGTATAAAACTTGTTTGCTACATGAAAATCAGAATTCTATGCATGCACTTAAGCTCTCATTCGGCTCTCTTTTCTTTTTGGATCCTGGGAAATGAGTGGCAGCGGAACATATGTAGTACACAGGTAGCTTATCCCTAGAGCAATAAATCACAGACGGCTGACCATATCACTGCACTCTGAAGCTTAAAAAAATGGACTAGAATGTACACCAAGTGTACCAAAACTGCTTGACATATGAACAATCTAAATTCAATACAATGCATTCCTGCTATCAAGAAATCTTGATTTTAGATTACCACCCAGCCATCTGCTATCAAGAAATCTTGATCTTACATTTCATCCCTCAAAGTATCAAACTAAATAAAAAGGAAAGTAAAAACCAGAGTCATAATTACCGTGCCAACAATGTTAGGATCAGCTCCAACCTCTAGCAAGAACTTGACAATGTCCGTGGAGCCACCATTAAAATGGATTCTCCAGTGGGGCATATGAAGTTTAAATACCTCCAGGGAGAATCATCACTTGTAACCAAGAGAGCATATTCAATGGAATTAGCAAGGTTGTTGAGTTAGGACACATCAAGTTAAGTCAGGAAAAAGCTGTACCTCAACCAGTAGCTTCATGCATTTCAAGGAATACCCACAGCACACCAACGCGAGTGGTGAGGAGGCATTGGAAAACTTATTGGGCTACAGAACAGAATAAATCACAGTTTTGACAACTAGGCAAGACCATGGAAAATGTTTGTTAAAAAGTAAGGCCATCAAGTATTCTGCTTGGCCCCTCCTAAACACAGAGAATTGATCAATGAAATGAAGCAAAATCGCCACCAATGCCAATCCCAAATCATAAACTGCCCTAGCGATGAGGAAACAACTTACGTCCGCGCCATGCTCCAGCAGGATCTTGACAACCTGATCACGATCGTTGGGAATGGCCAACTGCAGCGGGGTCCCATGACCAAAAAGGGGATCCACATCAACACCCTTGGACAGCAGTAGCCTCACAGCCTCGCAGTGCCCTGGAGGTAGTAAAGGATATTTGCTCCAGTTCAAACATAGAAGGAAATTAACAATAGACGATTTGCCCCCACCAAAAGTGAGTAACACACCTTGCTTTGCCGCGAGATGCAGTGGCATGGCGCCCTTGGAGTCCGGCATCCCTGGGTCTGCGCCGCGGTCGATGAGGTACCTCAATACGCTCTCCCTCCCGTTGGCCGCGGGGTAGAGGACCGGCGACCCGCCTACAGAAGGCCAGAAGGGTCGTCGAGTCGAATCCCAGCGGATAGAAATGTTGATGCTCCAGCGCGCGCCGCGGTCGATGAGGTATCTCAATACGCTCTCCCTCCCGTTGGCCGCGGCGTAGAGGACCGGCGACCCGCCTACAGAAGGCCAGAAGGATGAGTCGAATCCCAGCGGATAGAAATGTTGATGCTCCAGCTCATGATTTCAGCTTGAGGAGCACGCACCTGTGTTGTCGCAGGTGGAGTTGACACCGAACCCCAGTTCCTCCACCAGGAACCTGCAGACGTCGAGGTGGCGGTTCGCCGCGGCGAGGTGCAGGGCGCTCCGCCCCGTGTCCTTGGCGTCCCGCAAGTCCACCCGGCTCGCCATCTCTAACGAAGGGAAATCGCGAAAACAAACAACCGACAAGCAAATCAGCAACGAATCACCGCAGGTAAACCAAATGGGAGCCGCGACGGGATGGAGATAGCGAGAGAGCGGTTACTCTTGAGAAGGTGGAGGTTGCCGTCGATGGCGGCCTGGAGCGCAACGTCGACGTCCATCTACGAGGGTCTGGAGTCAGTGGCGGGCCCAAGATTTTCAACTTGGGTATTCAAAAATTAAAAGGGCTAATAACATGCATGATATATGTCATAGTTCTAATGCACATAGTATATATCGGCAACAAATATATCATAAAATTGAGCATAATTCAATTCATAATCAATCATAACATGAAATTGTTTAACAGATAGAAGTACTAGTTATTCAGCATATCAATACGGCACCTAATGAAACGTCCTGTAAATTGTACTCCGTAATTGCAAGATTCAATTAGTTCCAAGCAGAATTGCACTAGCCAACAAGCTACGGAGACCAAAAGGTACTATCACAGCCTACATTCGTAACAAAATCACAAAAGCTACAATAAGTTTGCTGATCAATTGGAAATTGATTTCACAAATTCATACTCATTCAAAGTTTCAGACACGGAACAAATAAAAATTTGCAAAGAGTGCAGACCGAGACTAGAGACGGCAACGGGCGGGTTCGAGGCGGGTGGAGCTTCCGTGGACCCGCCCCCGAAACCCGCGGCCAAAACCCGCCCTGCCCCCAAACCCTGCCGTGGGGGAAAATCTGCCCCCGCCCCCGAACCCGCCGGGGACCCGAAACCCGACGGTGGACCCATGGGCTTAGGTCAGGCAGTGAACGGCGAGGCGCTGAGCGGCAAGTGAAGCGGGGATTGGAGTCCGGGGACAGCTGATGCAGCCATTGCGGAGAGGAGTGACGGGATCTGGTGAACGACAGGAGAGGAAGAGTAGGGTAGCGTGAGGTGAAGGCGCGAAAAATACCTGACGGGAGGCTGGACGAACGCCGGAGCCGGAGCCTACGGCGCTGAGCGGGTCGGAGGCGTTCGTGGAGCAGGGAGTCACGGCGGCGGCGCCGTCCACGGAGTCGGAGGCGGACACGGAGTAGGGAGCCGCGGCGGTGGCTCCGGCCGCGGAGCAGGGATAGGGAGTCGCGTTGGCGGCCGTAGCGGACGGGGGCGCGGCGGGCGGCGTCGGTCGCCGAGCAGGGAGGCGGACGCGAAGCTACTGGGCCTTTGTGGCTTGTTGGGCCTGCTGAATATTAGGGTGTTCATCTATTTCGAGTCCCCTTTCCGTAAAAAAAAATCTATTTCGGGTCCCTGCAAAAGACCCATGGGTGACACTCGAAATCCGCCCCCGCACCCACCAAACTTCGGGTCCCCGAACCCACCCCCGATGGGTCCAAAACCCGTGGGTCCTCGCCCCGCTGCCATCCCTAGCAACGGCTGCTGCTGACTTAGGTCTTGGGCACCTACTCCTGCCGTCCTGCGTGTGGCTTGTGGGCCGGGGAGAGGGCCAAAGGCCTAGGAAGAAGGCGGCCTTATTTGCTGTTTAGAGCATGAGTACATGATTCCTCCTATTATTTGTACATACATATGTATTGTATATTACATGTATTCATTTTTTCTCCAAAAATCTTGGGTATTCAACCGTTGAATACCCATGGATCACATTGGGCCCACCCCTGGTCTGGAGGCTGGTGCCATCACGTCAGCGGCAGCAAACGCGAGGGGTGGCAATCGGCTACTATGGGAGACCCTAGGGTGGGGCGCGTGCGTGGTGGAGGGTTTTTCAGCTTCTGGTCTTCTGGAGAAGAACGGGAGTTCGCTGGAGCGGCTTCGCAAGAAAAGAAGGGGGGAAAAGAGAGTTTATTTGGGAGATAGGTGGTAGCAAACGCGAGGGACGGCTTGGTGGAGCCATGGCAGCTGGAGGAGCCGTCCGCCCGTCCGAGTCCTCTACTCCTGGACCGGTTTGACTCCACAGTCCACGCTGCCACACCCGCAGCATCCGACGGCAAGCACGCGCTAGCCAAGGGCAACCGCTGCGCCGCCACCTCGTTTTCTTCCCCCACACGCGCGTCGCCCCACCCGCGTGTTTCTACACTATTCGTTTGCTAATTTCGTTTTTGGTCTGGGTTTCACACGTGACAGGGCTTTTGGAAATACCTTCTCCAAAAGCATTTGGGTGCATGGTGGTTGGAAGGATTAGGCTGAAACCAACAATGCCTTCATCCTCCCATTCTCCATCACTATTCCAACTACCCATCTCTCTGTCTACAATGTTGTAACAGTGCCGCATTTAATTTTGGAGGAAGCATACAGAGGAGCCATTGGATTGAGCCTTACGTTGTGCCGTGTTTGGGCTTGGTGATTCGTGCTACAAGAAGTATAATGTGAGTCTTCTAGATAGGATTTTCTACCACTGCTATTGCTCTACATGGTGCTTTTGATGTGCGGCTAATTGTTCAAATGATATGTGTAGTTCACTGTGTCTGGAGTTTACTGTGGATATGTCATTCTGAAGTTCTAGAGACACATGATGGTGCGCTGGGTTAGAAAAGAAGAACATAGTATAGCGACACACTTATCATTTGTTTTGGGGCACTCGTGTGGATGGTTTGTGGAGACATAGCTTGTTTGTGCCTTACTATTGGTGCTCAGGCATGTTGGACACATGTACCCTGCCCATGCATCATTAAGTAAAGCTCTTTCGAGTTACTATAGACAATTGAGCAAACACTGAAAAGCTTGCTAGAGTTATTAACCATTTCCATCTGTTCTAAACATGCATTTAGCTGCATGCTCAAGCTCAACTATGCTGATTTCTCATTACCATTTGACATATTGTTGTAATAATTGCTTCTTCAGGAAACTCTTGGCTAGTAGTTTTTACTCTTTTACTCACAAATCAGGAGTTTTGCAAATTGTACATCCTTCTTGTTTCTATTTTTCTCTTCGTTGTTCTGTATGCACTGCAGTTTCCTACAAAGAAACTCAATCACAGGCTTTTAGATCTCGGTGCAAAACAAATCATAGAGAAAGGCTTAGGTATGACTTTAATATCTACGTATCTTTTGCTCATTTGCTATGGTGATTTGTTTCTTTGTTCTTAAGTAAGTTTTGGAGAAGTTAAATGCCATATGTTTTTTTTCAAGTATCCTTTTTTGTTCGGGTTGGAAAGCATTAAGACATTAAGTCAAAAGATACTAAGAGACAATTTTGTTGTTGTATACCAGATACGAAGGAGCTCTAGATCTGTGGTTGCTGTCTTTGTGGAAATCACTGAATAAAACAATTTCGTCGTTGTTACCAGGAATAAAACATATACTTCATCCTGATTTGGATATTTTGGAAGGTGCAAAAGGTCGAAGTCACCGATCACCTCAAGACGCCAACATTTCTGGTACAAGATCTCAGTGTTGATATATTTACTTGCTATATGTAAAATGTCATGTAATATTTCTTAATGGTTTTATGTACTGATCAGACTCCTAAAGATTGATTGGGAGAGCACGCTCCATGTCCCCTGCTCTAAAGTTCCATAATGATGGAGAGCCACAATATATGTTACTGATAGTATGTTCTGTATCCTGTCCATGAGCTTAACTGTTTACAGTGTTTCATTTTATTTTATCACTCATTTATATATGTTTAGTCGATCTAGCAATTCGATATGTATTAGGTTGCTGAATTATTTGCTCCTCAGCAACTTTCATATCCTTTACACACCATATTTATCAGTTATTAAAAGGATTTGAACTGATTAATATAGTACTCCCTCCATTCTTAAATAGTTGACTGTTTTTTAATTCATTTTACACTAAAAAAACGTCAAATAAAAAAGAATAGAGGTAGTAGTCGGTAAAGTAATATCAAGCCCATTCAGAGCAGATTTTCTATTGACTGTTGCAACACACTATGTTAGATTTGGCTTTTTTGCATTTTCCCCCTATTCTCTAGACAAATATCCACCATAGACCTAGCTTTGATGTTGTTCATAAGTAGTTCCTTATTATTATTATTTTGATAGTATAAATGATACATTAGGGAAGCCATAGTCAAGCAAAGTCTTGTCCTAGCGAAACAAAATATGCTTTATACTCTCTCGGTCCCAAAAAGGAAGTCGGTCTAATTTTGTTCTAAGTCAAACTATCTAAGGTTTGATCAAGTTTATAGAGAAGAGCGTCGGCATTTATGATACCAAATAAGTATATTTAGATTCACCATGCAATATATTTCCATAAGGTATCTATTGTCATAAATGTTGACATCCTCTCTATAAACTTGGTCAAACTTCATATAGTTTGACTTTATGACAAAACTAGAGTGACTTTAGATTTTGGATGGAGGTATTTTGTAATGGATGGAGTACTAAATAATAGTTGGTACTGAATGAAAATACTGAAGAATAGCTAGGTCTGTTAGATTAACAATCAACAGATCGGCAATAGTAATGGTTGATTGTGGGAATCATCCATTTGTGTTGTGTCTAAAATTAGTTGATTGTACATCATTTCTGTTGTGATTTATTATATCAAAATTTGTTCACTTAGTTTCTGCTGCTGATATTGCTAACCTTTTTAGGTGACAAATCAACGTTTGACTACGGAGAGCTCTAAAGAGATGTACGTCACTTTGAATTAGAAGATCCATGCTCTGTTGGTTTTATGTTCTCTTATGGCTAGATGATATTCACTTGCAATCATCTTGTGAACGAGATTGAAAAATTGTTTTTGATTTTGCCACGTTAGGCCATCAGCTATCAAGTTGGTGATACTCTAGAAATTCTACCAAGCCAGGATTCATGAGTCGTTGATGAATTCACTGAGCGCTGTAAGTTGGATCCAGATCGTTAGTTCGTTACATAATGGTATGTAGATCTGTTTTGATGTCTTACAGATTTAGCTTTTTGTAGACCTCATGCACATTCAAGAGAAAAGAGTACGAAAACAAACACAAAAGCATTTTAAATTATATGGGTATATTGCTGCAACAAACTTAATTTTGTTGCAAAAAGAAAAGTTCATACAGTTACTAATGTGGACATAAAAGTGCTGCAAAACTAAAGTTGCCATGGCAGCAGAGAAACACACCATTAAGAGAGGACAAATGTTAAAATAGCCAGTACAGCAACCTTTCATGGCCTAGACAACAACCATACACAATCTTACAACCTCACATGACCAAAGCAGAGACTAGAAACGTCACACAAACCAAAACAGAGCCTAAAGACCATCAAACACAACGTTAAGTGAGCAAATACTTTTTAGTTTTTTTTTCAAATGGATGAGTTTGCCCGTCTATATAGCTAACCAAAGAGAATAAACTTTTTGTACCCAGGTTCAAGCAAGGGGCGGGGTCGAAGCTCCCAATTGTTCCCTTGTGAATGGTTCGATGTTCCCCATGAAGCTAAAGACCTTTGTTACTTTGACAATGGATGTCACATCAGCTTCACCTTGTTGATATTCCTATGAGGCAAGAGCAATGGCTGTGAATGTTTCATCTCATACACATTCTCCAGTTGTCTGATATATTATTATTTGCTCTGATATATCTTGATGTCTATGACTGATATGCCACCTTGACTCTTACACCTTTTTTTGTTAGATTATGAGTTACTCCCTCCGTCTCAAATTGTAAGGGGTTCTAGCCCTCTTTTTAATTGTCTATATTCATTTGGATGTTAATAAATCTAGACATATATTGAACACATATGTATAGAGGAATGAATGCATCTAGCTAAGGCCTAGAACCCCTTACAATTTGGGACGGAGGGAGTATTTTGCAACAAAAAAAAGAGAAAAGTTGAGACTTAAGGAGTATGCTTCTCCTAAAGGATTGAGTGAATTCAACCTGTACAATCAAAAAAACCCGACTGTTCTAGAAGTAAGCAATGTCTTCAGCGTAGATTTTCATGACAATGTTCCTGCTGTACAAACGTGACATGCCAATAGTGACAAGGATTTGTACTGGCTACTAGTTTTAGGTATCGAAGGATTTTCCCTCAGTGGAAATGCCTTTTAAATGGTTGGTGCAACTAACGCCTCCATTTAAGAAAAGACCCTATTCCATATCATCATCCACACTGGCTCACCCAAACCAGGTACTACACTTGACTGTTAGGGTTGTATCATGGCCTGCTCCTTTTAAAAGGACACAACATGGTCTCCGCTCTACATGGCTGTCAGAGCTCAGTCCAAACAAAGGTGTGCATTGGTTAATATAAACATGTACTCTTCGTTTTAAGTTAACATAGGCAGATGCATCCACTCAACTACACAAGGTAAGCAACCATCAACCTAGACTCAGAGTGTGCTTTTACATGCAGGGAATCTTATACCATGTTGGATACGCCGAGGATCCTTGCCTCGTCCACTTCCATCAGTTCCTCTCGTGCTTATCGGCCCAGGAACCGGATGTGCACCATTCCGTGCGTTTGTAGAGGAAAGGGCTGCACAGGCCGTGTCTGAACCAACTGCCCCTGTTTTATTCTTCTTCGGATGCAGGAAACAAGATGGCGATTTTCTGTACGAGGACTTCTGGTCAAAACATGCCCGGATCGACGGGGTGCTGTCCTCGCAAAAGGGTGGTGGTTTCTTTGTTGCCTTTTCTAGGGATCAACCTCACAAGATCTATGTGCAAGACAAAATAAAGGAGCAGAGTGCGAGCGTGATGAACATGTGTTATGCTCTGATCAGGTCGCAATATACGTTGCCGGGAGCTCTACCAGAATGCCTGCTGATGTTACGGCTGCACTAGAAGTTATCTGCCAAGAGATCGAGTGGCGATTCAGGATGGCTCAAGAAACTGGAAAGGGCTGGTAGGTTTATAATTGAAACTTGGACATAGTCGCGAGTCAAACAACGTGTATATATTTACTGCTATATATGAAGTACAGTATCAGGTTTAATATATGGTGCTCACTAGCTAGTATGAGATCTGACTTCCGCTCCGGCGGCCCGGGCCAGGCTCCTCCATCGTTCAGCTTCGTTCGCTTCTAGGCGGTCGAGGCCCTTCCCCTTGGTTATTGTCTTCTGCTACCGTGACCCCGTTGCGCGTCTGTAGGACATAGGGAGTAAATGTGACATTATTACGCACAAGACATTTGGGGCGGATCAAGTCCAAAGGCGCAGTCTGCTAATTTCTGCGTTTGCCCAAGCCCTGAAGAAGTCTCTGAAGAACCTGAGCAAGTTAATTGATTGGGCTCCGTGAAGATTGAAGAACATGGAAACAATGTGTTGAGCCGGAGCAATGACAATCTGTGTGTACATCTAAACTCACCATTAGCTGCCTCTTCAACAATAACATCACGCAACAAGTTCATAGCTATAGCTTTTGATTATAAACTGGCGGTACTAACACAGAACACAGTGCCATGCCCAAACAACGGCATTGTTCATGATCCCGCATGTACAGGCTGATTACTGCAAGTTGCAACGAATTTAAAACACAGTGGATTAGTGGGTTTATTGCGCAATTTATTAGGCACCAGAAGAACCAGCAGCCACGTCACCGCGGTGCACGAGCGGCATGGCGCGCCGACGCCAGCCGACCGGCTGCCTACTAGGTGACCTGCTTGTTGAGCAGCGCGGTGGTCATGGTGGAGAGCTGGTCGAACGCGCGGTTGGCAGCGGCCTCGGAGCCCGCGAGCGCGGCGTCGCACCCGATCCCGGCCTGCTCCGTGAGCGGCAGCAGCGCGCCTCCGCGTAGCCGCGCAGGCTCGGACGCCGCGCCGTACAGCATCCCGCACGCATCCACCGCCCCGTCGCGCTCCATCATCCCCGCCGCGGCATCGCGCGCCGATGCGCCGCTCGCGGCCGCCAGGTCCGCCGCCATGAGCAGGTGGCTGTGCCGGTCCTCGGTGGCCGCGCCCGGCACGGACCGCAGCCGCGACGCGCAGAAGCCCACGTCCACGAAGTCGCGGATCGCGTCGCACGAGTCGGCGACGGCGTCGCCGTAGAAGCAGCAGAGTGCGGCGGCCACGGCAACTCATGGCTTCTGTCTCTCATGTGTGTGTGCGCGCGCGCGGGCGCCCTGCAAGCGTCGTTTGTTGGTGGGCGTTTACCAGACGGGGGTCGCGCGCAGGGTCGCCTTGATGGCCGCGCAGTGTGGGACTGTGGGTAGGTGAGCTAACCAATGCGCGCACGCGACGCCTGCTGTGTTTCTCGTCGCAGCGGTCGCCGCTCGGAGGCTGAGCTGACAATCAATGCTCCATCGTCGTTCTCAGCAGATCTACGTACGATTCTGGATCAGCTTCGTGTACAGTAGGCATCTAGGGATTTAGTTTTTTCCTACTCCTAGATTAGATGATCCTGTCCAATATGCACGAAGCCGATCATTGGAATAGATACTACGTTAGATTCCGATTCATTTTATCCTAGTTTTATTACATGTCAATTTAAGAAAGAGGATGACAAATCATTCAATTTTCTCAGGAACTGGAACTCCATTCAGATCGTTGAAGCGAAAATTTCATTACTCGGACGACACAAGGTGCAGTGCATGGATTATTACAACGAACGAGCATAGCGTAGCTCAGCTTAAGCTACGGCGATCAAGTCGGTGGAGGCGTGGGGGCGGCCATGGACGCGACGACGGCGTGCGCGACGAAGGCCACGTCCCCGAACCTGCCGCCAGCACCTCTCGCGCGCCACGGTACCGGCCGGCAGCCACGGCGCCCGCGGCCCAGCGCACCGCGGGCACGGCGCCTGCGTACAGCCGCAGGCCCGAGCACGCGGCAGCGGCCTCAATGCTGTCCCTGGCGGCCGTGGCGTTGTCGGCCGCGAGCCTGGTTGTTCAATTGAGTTCCAGCAGCGAGAACTGGAAAAAAAAAAAACAGAATGAACATTACATGATGTTGCTGCTGGCCTTCAGTTAAGGTTAGATAGAAATAAAAAAGAATGGATGCAACTTAATTCAGTGGTAAGTCTGGACAGTTTGGGTGGTTGGCCGCTAACCTAACATGTCCATTTCATTTGGCAATGAGTTGAAAGAGTGATGAGCTCAGCAGAAATATCGCACAAGTGTTAAATAAGTCCAAAAATGGAACTCGATCCCCAGTCCTTGTCAATGGCCACATCTGCAGGTCAGACACGCGAAAAATGACATGAACATGAACATGAACATGAGCATGAGCACCACTCTTCTCAAATACACCCATCTGATATGAACCGTAATCATAGGAGGGGGCAGGGAACATTAAAGATATGGTATATTTTTTGGATTTTGAAATAAAATACATATTGAGACTAAATCCACTTATCACTAAAAGCAGGCAAAGGACGGGCTGTGCAACACACTGAAATGAGTTGAAAATACAAACGCAGTGCTCGAATGGTGGCCGGTGCCCGGTGGCCCCTGTTGTCGTAGTTCTGAGCTGTTTTTTTTTTAACGAAAATGTCAGGTGCTCTGCCTTTACATTCAAAGGAGAAAAGAGCACATATGTATAAGTTCAACTAAACTTTACAAAAATAGAAACTAAAGCATAAACAGAGGTAAAAAAGAATACACAACGACCCTAGAACAGCTACTAGAAAACATTGCGCGGCGGCCTTAATGGACCACTCGATATTTAAAAGAGCAATACTGCAGCGCTATTTGATGAAGAGTACTAAGTTTGATTTGTTTATATAAGATTCCCAGCGTCAGTAAGGAAGTACAGTAACACTTGTTGACCAGGCATTTGGAAATGCCCTGGAGTAACCGGTAGTGTATAGGAAAACATTGGAGATAGAGGCACTATTTGCGCAGAGCAAAAGACTGCCTTATAGAGTTGTAGGTATCTACATCAGAAGTCTTTTAGCTTCTACTTGAGCTGCTATAACAAAATGGAAATCGATATAAGTATTTTGTTTGGAATAAAGATGGTAAGGTCGCTTGTACCTTAATCTTTGCTCTCTCTCTCTTCATTTGAACACGTCCTTTTCATCTTCTTATCCTCAACACTGTTATCAGTGTCACCGATGATGTCCTGCGAAGAATTACTTTTCTATAAGCTTTAAAGCTAATGAACAAAATATAAGCGAATGAGAGACTGTGAAGCACATATATTCCAAGGTGGAATTGGATCTGTTGTAATATCTTTCGACTGTAGAACTGAATGTTCCAATGTGTTAAGTAGTTAGATCGTTTGAAGTATTTCTCTGTAGACAATATTTTTAGTTTGTTCTCTTATCTTGTTAGGTTTTCGGTTCATTTGATCCCGTAACAATTTATTTGGCACTAAACTGAGAGAGGGAGCAACGTAGATTGGTTTTATATGAACTGCTTATTGTATAAATCTAGAAAGAGTATAGATGTTCTCAGCATAAAGAGACAACATGATAGCAAAAAAATGGGTTTCCCTCCTGGTACACTTTATATGAAAGGAAAAAAAAGTCTATATAACCCATAAACTATGCAAGGTAAGATATATAAAAGTTAAAATTCGTCGGCCAAAAACCCACGAATTTAGGCATATACCCACAAACTTAGACTAAGTTCGTCGGCCGACGAACTTAGTATAAGTTCATGGGTTTCCATGTGGCCCACGAACTTAATGGGTTGGCGGCTTTAAGTTCACCGGGGGACCCTGAACCGATGAACTTAAGGTAAATTCGTCAGCCGGAGGTGGCCCACAAATTTAGTTAAGCTGCCACGAGTTAAGTTCGTCGGCCACCTTTGCCCGACGAATTTAACTGTTTTTCTTTTTTTTTTTTGCATTTCCTTTCTAGTCATCAGAAAATCCAAAAAACCACAAACTTACATAATTCAAGTCTCACAGTCATTCATAATTCAGAGTCATATATAATATGTCATATGTCATACCACACAGATTTCAACAATATTTCATCAAGTCTCAACATGCAAAGTCCAGGCAATAATATGAAGTCCAATTAGAGTCCATAGAAACCAACATACAAAGTCCATCACATGCATGCAAAGTAATAAACACCGCTTGCTCAGAAACATGTCTTCTAGCTCAAACCTAGCTAGACTGGTCATTTGGATGGTTTGAGTTGTGGCCACTAGCTCCTCCTCTACCGCCGGATTAGTTGAGGAAGGCATCCACGTCTTCACGATTTTGTGACGGGGCACGTGAAGTAGAACCATGCAACTAAAGTTGGGTTAAAATTGCAAATTTAACCTATATTTAGCGAAAATGGCAAACTAAACTTAAATTTGACTTGAAATTGCAAACTGAACCTAAATTTGACTTCAAATGACAAACTTAGCATGAAATTGACCTATATATCTATATATATGTCAAACTTAACCCAATTTTGACTTAAAATGGCAAACTTAACCTAGATTTTAATTATATCTGTATATAGGTCACAATTAACATAAATTTGGCCAAAACAGCATACAATACCTATATTTCAACTATAGCACGTAAATTTTCTATGTTTGTTTGGATTCATATTGGATAACTTGGACATGTTTACGTGATTATGTAAACAATGTAAGTATCACACTGAAGTGAATGGCCATGCATGATTATTTAAGAAAACTAATTGACAACACTGAAGTGAAATGCATCAAGTACTATCTGATATCAGTCATCTGCATCATGTGTTTAGCTAATAGGTCATAAGGTTGCTCATCCAAAGGAGTTCATGATTTCTAAAAGGGAGCAGGTAACAAGCCATTCAGTCAAGATCTAAAGAATGTAAAATCAGTAAACTGTATTATTCGATTAAGCTGCTACCTTTGAGTAACTTTTCCTTTGTGCATGTGATTGTCCAATGCTTGAACAACATGTTAGCAGACACAAATAAGTACATCTATAACACAACTGTCCCAGTCAAGCTTATCTTTCCTCGTCGACATCGCGCTGCGTGGAGCCCCGGCCCATGTCTGGGAGGTTGAGACGGCGGAGTTGCTCCTCAGCGACTACTGCTTGGTACAAGAGGTTCACCTGGATACTGCGGCACGCTGGGACTTGCTCTCCTTCAAGGTGAAAGCATGGTGCGCCCACCCTGAGCGCATTCCGTCTTCCATGGATCTCCATGTCGTCGAGCCGTTGGTGGGTGATGGGCAGGAACTGGCAGCATTCCGCACTCTGTTCTATCCCGTCTCCATCTTGGCTTCCATGGCGGACTTGCCTCCGGTGCTGCCCCCTCCTTCACCACCCCCGCCGGCTAGCCCTGATGACGATGAGGGTGATCCGGATCGGTACAAGCGACAGAGGCGGCGGCATGGCTCCCCGTCTCCCTCGGCGCCGGGGGCTGGATGCTCGCGAGCGGCCGGCGCCGGTGACCGACGTCCGGTGCATGCGCGCTTGGGGCCACGCCAAACCGCTGCTGACCACGTGGCGGCTCCCCTGGCTTCGGAGGGATGCGGGTCCTGAGCGGCCTGGGCACAGGCGCCCACCCCCTCGTGCGCGGTGGAACCGGCGGCTGCGGGGACACCCGAGGCGCCCACCCCCTCGTGCGCGGTTGAACCGGCGACTGTTGGGGCGCCCGAGGTGTCCAGTCCCTCGGCTCCCGATCCTCCCATTAATTGCGGGCGTGGAGCCGAGGAGCTGCTTTCGCTCGTGCTGGTTACCCAAGCCGAGGAGCTGCTTTCACTCGTGCTGGTTACCCAGAACTAGGGGACCACACCAACAGCCATGGATAGGGATGCTGAGATAATTAGTCCGTTGGTTTGCTCCTGTGCTCCAAGAGTGGTGTCTGCTGCACCTAGGACTGAAGCCGATGCCACTTGCTCAGATTTGCTGTCAGTTTTTGATCATTTGTCCTTGCAAGATCAAGGCACGACATTTGGGACTGAACTGGAGGGTAATTTTGAAGCACAGACAGTTGGCTCACCTACTAGGTCCGGGCTGCTGGAAGATGACAGTGGCCCAGATGTGAATGTGCACACGATTACTGGCTTGAGGGGGACTGCTACTGTCCCGAGTCCTCCTCCTCCTCCTCGGACCTTCAAAAAGGTTTATGCTAGAAGCCGTCAATGTCAGCAGAACCATACCTAGGACAACATGCAGGAGCAGCATTGCTCTGATCTTTCGACCCCAGCAAAGTCCTTCATCGCTGGAATCACACAAGCAGCTGATGGATTGTTTCAAAGGCACGGCAGTCCCAAAGAGACGGGTCAAGCAACTGCCGCCAGACTTTACACTTCGTCAAAGTGTTAGATTGAAGAATAAGCAAGGAAAGCCCTCAACATCCTTTACTCAAACAGAAGCAGACTTGATGCATCGTCTGGATGTGGTGGAAGAGCACTCAACTATTGGTGATCAAGACCTTGAGCGTTATAGCAGGTTGTTTAGAGAGCCTCTCTCGCAGGGTCATGTTGCAGCTCTTGCAGCCTTATTTGGTTGGCAGGTACCTCCTGCAGGGTAAGAACCTTTGGAGGTGGTCATCTTCCCTAGTGTGGTGATGGATGTGGAGTGATTCGTAGTTGTCTTTGGTCGTCCGTCTTAATTTGTATCAATGATATCCAAAATTGTAATTTGGAATGTGAGAGGGCTTAACCGCAAAGCAAGGTGGGACAGTGTGCGAAGTCTAGTTAATTCTGTCAAGCCGGATATTGTGTGTTTACAGGAAACTAAGAAGGAAGCTATTTTTGGCCGTATGGTTACTACAATGCTGGGAAGTGATTTCGGTCATTTTGTAGTGCTCCCTGCTACCAGAACAAGGGGTGGATTTCTTTTGGCTTGGAGAAGTGGGGTCTGTAAAGCTCTTTCTTCCAGAATTGACAGTCATTCAGTTTCAGTTCAGTTTGAATCTCATGAAGGGGAGCCGTGGTGGTTTACTGGGGTCTATGGACCTCAGCATGATGAGCAGAAAATATTTTTCTTGCAAGAACTGAGAAATATACGTCAACACTGTCATGGCCCTTGGGCCATTGGAGGAGATTTTAATCTCATTTACAGGGCAGAAGACAAAAATAATGCTAATGTTGATAGAGCTATGATGGGCTGTTTCCGGAAATTCTTGGAGGACTCAGAGCTAAAAGAAATCCCTCTGCTCGGTCGTAAATATACCTGGTCCAATGAACGAGAAGCGCCTACATTGGTCCGTTTAGATCGAGTCTTTATGACATCTGACTGGGACCTAATGTACCCAGATTGTATCCTCCAAAGCACAGCTTCATTGATCTCAGACCATTGTCCACTAATCCTTGGTTTGAAGGAAAATATACAAGGGAAACGACGTTTCACTTTGAGAGTTTTTGGCTGAAGATAGAGGGGTTTTTGCAGGAAGTTGAGTGCTCCTGGTGCAAATCGGTTGCAGCCTCCTGTCCTCTCCAACTCCTTTCGATCAAGTTGAGTCGTCTAGCAAGTGACCTGCAATCCTGGAGCCAAAAGAAAATAGGAAACATCAAGATCCAGCTTAGTTATGCAAAGGAAATCATACATAGACTTGAGATGGCACAAGACATTCGACTACTGTCCTACGAAGAGGAGTGGCTGCGACATCAACTAAAGAGACATGCATTGGCCCTTGCCTCACTGGATCGTACTATTGCCAGATTGCGATCGCGTTTATCTTGGCTGAAAGAAGGTGATGCAAATACGAAGTTTTTTCAGCAGCAGGCAAGATACATGAAAAGAAAGAATTTTATCGCCAAACTCAAAGTTGGTGACCAGATCCTTACTACACAAGAAGAGAAGCAGGAGGTCGTGTGGGATTTTTATTCCAACCTGCTTGGCACGGCGGCTGATCGGAACTGCACTCTGAATCTGCAGAATTTCTACCAAGAAGGTAGAGACCTTTCAGCTCTTGATTTGTTCTTCTCAGAAGATGAGGTATGGGCAGTAATAAAATCACTGCCAGCTGATAAGGCGCCGGGGCCAGACGGCTATACAGGGAGGTTCTATAAATCCTGTTGGTCTATCATCAAAGGAGACTTGATGGCTGCCTTGAGTCGGCTGTGGCAGGGAGATGTCAATAAGCTCTACTTATTAAATTCAGCATACATTACTCTAATACCAAAAATTGATGAAGCATTGGAGGTGAAAGATTACTGCCCCATAAGCTTAGTGCATAGCTTTGCCAAGCTTGTGACCAAGATCATGGCCAACCGCTTGGCTCCTCATCTCAAGGATTTGGTTTCTCCAAATCAGAGCGCATTTGTGAAAGGAAGATGCATCCTTGATAACTTTATTTTGGTGCAGCAAACAGCAAAAGTGCTCCATAGGCAAAAGAAACCTAGAGTTCTCCTCAGATTGGATATCACAAAAGCTTTTGATTCCGTATCATGGGCATTCTTGCTACATGTTTTGAGATACTTAGGTTTTGGATCTGGGTGGTGCAATATTATGTCCAAGCTGTTGAGATCCCCCACGATAAGGATTTTGGTTAACGGAGTACCCGGTGAACCAATTCAGCATCAAAGAGGCCTTAGGCAGGGCGACCCTCTGTCCCCTATGCTCTTCATTATTGTCATGGATGTTCTTAACTCTTTGATAAATAGAGCAAGCGACCCATCCTAGCTCATAGCGCTGCCCAACTGGTGTCCTTATATGCAGATGACGTGGTGCTTTTTCTCCAACCTTGCAAAGATGACTTGATTTTGACTAAGGAGATCCTTAGAATTTTTGGAGAAGCATCAGGACTGGTCACCAACATCAGCAAATGCTCCGTGACTCCGATCCATTGTCAAGAACAGGACATTGCGGTTGTGCACAACTCTCTTCCCTGCAAGGTGCAGGATTTTCCGTGCCGTTACTTGGGACTCCCCTTATCAGTAAAGAAACTTCCAAAGGCGGTTTTTTATGAGTTAATTGATAAGGTTGTTGATAAACTACCACGGTGGAAGGCTTCAATGATGAACTCGGCCGGTAGAGTAACACTTGTTCGAGCAGTGTTATCGGCCATACCCATATATCAACTTTTAGCCCTAGAACTCCCCAAGTGGGTCATCAAAGCCATTGACAAGATTCAGAGAGCCTTCTTGTGGAAGTGTCGGAAGGAGATAAATGGGGGACACTGTCTTGTATCCTAGCGACAAGTTCAGAGGCCCCTTGATCTTGGTGGATTAGGAATTCTGGACTTGGAAATTATGGGTTGTGCGTTAAGAATGAGATGGCTGTGGTTAAAAAAGACCCAACCTGATAGGCCTTGGGCTGATTTGGATATACAGGTTCACCCCAACTCAATGGCCATGTTTCACATTTCAATTTCTTCCATTGTAGGTGATGGAAGCAACACCTTTTTTTGGAGGGATAAATGGCTTCATGGAAAATCATTAGCTGATCTCACTCCATCACTTTATTCATATGTGGCGAAGAGAGCTGTCAAGAGAAGAACTGTGCAGGATGCTTTGGATAGTAATGCATAGGTAAGGGATATTAGGGGAGGACTTTCAGCTGCAGCATTGGTGGAATACCTCCAACTTTGGGATACCCTAGCAGATTTTGAACTTTATCCTGGAATCGAAGATCAACACATTTGGACCCCTTCATCTACAGGAGAGTTCTCTACCCAATCCGCTTACCGTTCCTTCCTGGACGAGGTTGTTGGTTTTGAGCCATGGAAAGAAATTTGGAAGACCTGGGCTCCACCTCGATGTAAGTTTTTCATATGGCTAGCTGTGCTGAACCGTTGTTGGACTGCGGACAGGCTGGCTCGTTGGGGGCTTGAACACCCCGAGTGTTGCCCTTTGTGCGATCAAGAAGAGGAGAATATGCAACATTTACTCACCTCTTGCGCTTTTGCATGAACTGTGTGGTTCTCAGCCCTAAGGATGGTTGGCCTCCAGTAGTATGCCCTAGGCTTAAGTGACAACATTTTTGTAGAGTGGTGGCATCAAGCTATGCAGCAGGTACCAAGACAATCACACAAGGGATTTAATTCTTTGGTGGTTTTGGTGGCTTGGTGGATTTGGAAGCATAGAAATATGTGTGTTTGAGGGTGCCTCACCTAGTTTGGATAGCATCTTGAATAATGTACAAGATGAGGCTCGTCTTTGGTGCATGGCTGGGCCAAAGGGCTCCATAGCTTATGGCCATGGCGCTCCTTCTCGGTGTTGGTCGAGTCCTAGTGTGTGTGTTGACACGGCTTAAGTACGAAAATTATACATCATTTTATATGGTTTTTCACTGTTTTTATGCGTCAACTGTATCTTTCACTAACATTTATCACCGATAATTGTGGATTTTGCAATATTGTCTTAGAAATATGCTACATGTGATTTTTACAGGTTTTAGACCAATTTTTCGCGAAATTCACCATAATCCACTTCGAGTAAGAAAAGACCTCTAGAAGGCTAGAAGACTTCGTCAAAGCTCGGCCCATTACAAATATTCCAGAAGCCCAAGTGTGATGCCCTGGGCATCTCCCGAGTATTATCATGTGCATACTTTGTTTAATTACTTCTCATAAGCATCATCTCATCTCATGGTAGTGTGCATTTGAGTCATATGAACAAACATGATGAAAATAGCTAAGTGATACACTCAGTTTTGCAAAAAATGACGCTATAAATGTGAGCATAACTTAAATCCTATGGAGTTTTAGGTGAAACTTTTTATACCAAACCTGTAGGTCTTGAAGTGATAAACAACTTTGTCAATTGGATCTTGGATGGAATATGGGCTTAACTTAGTGTAAAGGGTCTTTTGGTGTCACCCAACAAACACACTCCAAATCTGAAATATTTAGAATTCCTCATTTTTCTATATCCTACAGTCCTTTTCATGCAAAGGTCCAATTGGGAAAGTTTTAGGTCATGAAATTTTGAACAACTTTGTCAAAAAGGCTTTTGGGAGAAAATGGCTAGAAATAGGACATTTGAATTATCTAGGAAAAACAGTTCTCAGTCCAAACTTAGTGCTGCTAGTTAAATTCAAATTTAAATCAAATTTAGACGCAGAATTTGAACTTGGTGCTTTTGAATAAGTTGTAGAGCTCAAAGTTGTGAACATTTCATGCAATGGGCACATCTCCAGAATCGGCTTCTAAATATGCCAAAATTGCATTTTTCAGAGAGGGAGAAAACACACTTTTAATTGTGCCACTCCTGAGTCACTGATGGGTGGGACCCACCCGTCAGTATCGCCTGCACACCTCAGGTTTCGGCCGCCGCGTGGCCGCCGGCGTACGGCCGGCGCGCCCCGGCCACAGATCGAGCTCCCGGCATCGCCTTTAGCCGCGCCGCGTCCCCGCGCTCTCACTCCCTCCTTTCAGTCGTCCAGCTCGCCCGCGTGCCTCCCCCGCTCGTCCTCGCGCCGTCTGCCAATGACAGAGCTCGCTCGAGCTTGCCCCCCAGCCACTTCCACCCTCTCCCGAGCTCAACCATCACCACGCCGAGCTTCGCCACCCTCGACTCCACCTTTCCGCCTAGACCTCGTCGCCCGAGACCCCTCCACCCCGGCGTATTGCACTGCCGAACCCCGCCGACCAGAAGCGTCCGTCGCCAGCCCTCCCCGCAGTCTCCCCCGCCGTTTGAGGTAGTGGGTGAGCTTCCCCACCCTCCTCTCTTTCTCCCCGGCCTTTCGCGGCGAGCCTCCGTGCCCCGCAGGGCCAGATTGGCCGCGCGCCACCGTCGCCGTTCCTCCCGTCGCGAGGAAGAAGACGACGGGAGGAAGGAGGCGACAGATTTGCAGATCCGACCCCGCGGTATCAGGATTTTTCGTTGTAGTCCACCGCGCTGTATGCTGAGTCTTGCAAGTCTTACGTGCTAGCCCTGGAGTTTCGAAACAATCACGATCCAGCCCCTGGATCTATTGATTTTCCTTTTTATTTATTTATTTCGGCAGAAATCTTTGAAAAATCATAGAAAATTCAATAAAAATAAAAAAAAATACCAAACTAGTTGCATTGTAATCCTTTTGAATAGATCTATCTAGTGAATATGATGGTTGAGTAGGAAAGTACCATTTTGCCCCTGCTTTTGTGCAAGCATGTAAAACCCTAATAAATAGGAAATGTGGACTAATTGGTCTCCAAAAATTGTCAAACTTGGACAGCAGTGTTTTTAGAGTATATAGGCTCACTGTGATTTTTGGAAGCTCAAGTGTTCACTGGTTAATTACTGTTTTGCCCCTACATGTGATTTTAGCATAGAAATAAATGAGGAAATGATAATTATATAGAAGTTATGCTCTAAATAGCTTTACACATTTTATTTGTGCTCCCTATAGTATAAATGGCTCACTGTTGAAATGGGGTACTATGCATATCAAGTTTAGTTAGTGTTTTGAAAATAATAAATTCATGCATGATTAACTTGATAAATAGGAAATGTGGTTTAAATGAGGGCCAAAAATTCTAAAGTTTGGGCAGAAGCTTTGCTAGCATACCTAAGCTTAGTATAAAATTTGATAGCCCAAATGCTTACTGTTTATTTACTGTTTTACCCTTGCCTAGTAATTAAGCATATATTTAGCAAAAGACAAGGGGTCTAAATAAAAATAAGCCATAGGGGGCTTCGTGGTAATTATCTGGGCTCTAGCTGACGTAAGTGGCTCACTGCTAAAAACTGGAGGCTGTGCATGTGAGGTTTGACCCTATTTTGAAAATGATAGACATAAAGCCTATTTAAGTAAATAATAGAAATTATGAGACTAGTATATTAATAGATGCCACCATGGGTCATATTTTGGAAGCATAGGAGTATGTAAGCCTTAGTCGCTGATTTGGAATGCAATGTAGATTTTCACTACTATTTTAGAAAAGCACGATAGAAATGCTAAGCTAGCTAGGTGGTAAGCAGGGTTCAAGTAGCTTCGGCCGTTTCATGTGGATCGATGCTACCCCGTCACACCCCCACGTTGTTATGTGTGATAAGCTAAGTTACCATAAGTGATGGCTTGTACGATTTCGTAACACTAAATAAGTTTCATTACAAAAATGCATAACTTTATTCCATAAGTCATGATTCCTTGCATCGCACTCGCATCATGAAGCAAGCATTGCACTAATACATGCTCCCATTGCACTATGTCATGCATATAGATTCCGCGAGCGAAGGACGACCGCCGGAGCAACCAATCATAGAGGAGCCCGAGGAGGAGTTGCATCAAGAGCTGAAGGAACAGCAGCAGGGACCTGACTACGCTTCGGAAGAAGCTACTGACCCTAACGAGGAAGGTAGGCAGGACCATACTTAACCCAGCAAACAAATTATACTCGATGATTACGCATATGCATTAGGAGTTGCTTGTAACCAGTTGCATTAGACTCCCTGGCCGCGACACGATGTAGAGGGACAACAACTAGATGAGAGTAGAGGGTCGAGTTTCTAGTCTAGAATTAGAGTTCTTCTAGTTCGTAGAGGTGATTAGAGGCACTGCGCGGCGCTCTAATTACCTAGCCCCGGAGGTCTAATTGTATCATCAAAAGCTATGGCCATGGTTGTAAGTATGATACAATTTATTAATGAAGCATTGTTTTTGTCTAATTATCATCTTCTTGTTCTAATTATGATTGTTCTAGCTGTAATTAACTTTATGTCTAGATGCATGTTAATTAGATCATGTCTTTAAAGGTTATATTCTTCTAGCGTTCTTGATCGTTAATCTAGCTTACTAATGATATAGTTGTATATCTAGTTATTTTGATCATGGTGATTAGATGTTCTAGTTGTGCTAATTATGTTATTATACTATGTGAAGTAATTAGAAGTGCATTCTCTAATTATGTATGCCTGTTGAGAGTTTCTCGTCGATTAACTGGTTACTAGTGACAGTAGAGTCTGGGGAAAGGTTAAACTCGATCTAGAGGGCTAGGTTGATTGATCTTGATTTAATCATGCTATGATGAATATGCTTGATCATGCTTGTCTATCTTGAGCTACTAGTTATCTCGTTGCTTTAATCTAGTTGTGGCGCCCAATCATGCTTGTTTTGGATCCAATTAGAGCTTAATTAGAATCTAGTTAATACCCCTTAAGTAGTGTTCTAGTTCTGTTCTAATTGCCTATCTTATATATAGTATTAAGTATAGTTTAGGTGTAGATTAGATATAGTTTAGGTTACTTTAGAGATAGTTTAGATTACCCTTTTAAACCTTTAGTTTACCTTAAACTCTTGTTAATTAGTTCTCAATTAGTTCGTTTCCTGGATTGACAAAACCCATGATACTTATTCTGAGGAAAAGGTACACACGATACTGTCGTTTGCAGTATAAGGTTTGCCGTGCTTAAGTGCCGTCAACAAGCTTTTCTGGCGCCGTTACCGAGAAACTAATTAATCGAGTTCTAATTAATTTGAGTTTATGTTCAAATCAAATTTTGTCTTTTACTACTAGTTTGTGTTTGCTAATTATGTGTTAGTCTAGTTCTAATTGTGTGCTATTAGCCTTTCTAATTGTGTTCTAATTAGTTAGTATGTTCTTTAGTTTGTGTTTAGACTTTATATTCTAATTTTATTCTCTAATTGTTTAGTGTGTTATAGTTACGTTCTTATTCTCTAATTGTGTTCTTATGTTCATCATTCGTTCTTGTGTTTAGAATAAGTTTAATTCTTTTATTAATAGTTTGTGCTTTGCTTAACTAAGAGTTAGTTTTTTTATAAGTTTTATTTCATATATCTCTTATATATATTTCTTTGACTAACATTACAGGAAAAAAAGGCCTCAGTCCAATAAAAAAAATTATTTCCAACCTAACTTTTTAATGGTAGGTGCTAACACTGTTAGCGACCTATGATCTGTTATTGAGTTTCTCTATAGCTATCACATAAGAGTAACTATGGTGATAAAAATATTTCTGCTGTGTAAATTAAAATTTTAAGACTAATGTTCTTTGGAGCTTGTTTGTTCTAAAGCTACAGATAATAGAGGCAAAAATGATTAACTGAGAAGGTTTTGAAAGCTAAGGATTACTTGAGTACAAGGAAGGTGAAGATACAGAAGGTTTATCTCAAGACCAATCCAAGCTTCAACCAAATCTCGAGCTACTCTCGGAATTCAGGACAGCAACACTTTGTGGAGCCAATTCGAAGACCTTAACGATGTCAGATGAAGAAAGTCCGAATACCAAAATTGTAGATCTTTTCGAGCTCTTCAAGATAGAATCCGAATTTGCATTATTTGGACCTCAGATAAGGAAATTATGATCGAAATACTAAACGGTCAGAACAAGGGAAGCTGAATTTCGAGAAACCTGAGAAGCATTCCTCTCCAACACATGAGGGTGCATACAATCATCGCGTTCCGGGGAAAAAGATGAAGTCACCATGGAGTTAAAATTTGAACTTCACTTCTTCAAAATTAAGGTAATTCTTGTTTTAATCATAAATATAATTATAGTTTACCTATGATTGATTAGAGATGTTTCATAATGATCATTAAAATTTTGTTTGGTTGATTGTTATCCTCCCATTATTTCTTGTGTTTTGTTTTAGCTTTTGTTAAACCTTTGTTCCCTTAATCCATACTTTGAGAATCGTTTAGACTAGCTTCTTGATCCATATTTTTGCAATGTTTAATTCCAACATGTTGTGCTGGCCCAACGTTCTCATGTTCTTTTAGTAGATCTTTTTGCTTTAACTAGTTGATTGAATCTACTCATGATTAGAGATGGTTAGAATTTGCTAGTTTGTCAATTATCAAGTTTAATGTTAGTGTTAGAATCAAGTTTTGTGTTTAAATAAAAAATTTGAGAGCCAATGTTTGTATAAAAGTAGAAGGGGACTGACAGCTTATTCTTCCGTAAGTGGTTCGATCTAAGTTTATTTATATACAAATTGTTTTTAAAATTTTAAACTTAAACATGTGCATGTTTCTCATGATTTATTATATGTGCACAATATTATCTTTGAAAATTTAAAATTTTAAAGCATTTGGCCTCTCTAAAAAAGAGCCCTTGTTAGAATTTTATCTAAGCCTTATTTTATTTTATTTGTTTCAAAATCATCTCTCTAATTTGGCCAAAATCATTAGGAACTCATTGTTTTGTTTATCCCTTGTTTGATTTTATGAATCAAGCTCATCTATGAATTATATATGTCTTAATGTTTTGCTATGTGATTTCAATTTGAATTAATAGTTGTCTTTGATTCATGAATCAAATGTTTGTTTAAACCCTTATCAACCATGTGACTTTACCTTTATCTCTAATCATTGCCATGATACTATTATATTATTATATATATGTGTGCAATATGAGCTAACCGTGCAGATAAATTCACACTTTATTTGAAACAATGAGACTAATTTGGTGAAAGAGTACAAGATAAATTCATGATTATCGATAGATGGATTTGACAAGGATTTGAAGACATCATCAGAATTTGCCAAAGTTTGATTGAGTTTCAAATTGAAGAGTGAGTGGAGCAAATGGATGAGGAATTAAAGACAAAAATCAAGCCCATGAAGCATCAAGATCAACAAAGGTGGGCTTAGACAATTTCCACCAATACCCAAGTCTAAAAGGTTGAAGATTGTCAACATCGGGAGAGCTGAAAACGAAAGCTGAAGATGTCATCAATATGGAGCTCGACCTCAGAAGTAAAGGACAGAATATTTTCTTATATTTGGAAAGCCCATGAAGTCCTCTTTCCAACGCAACAAGAATCACTCAATTTGGAGATTTCTACGAGGAGCAATGTGCAAATCATTGAAAGCTGCGCGAGCTGAATTGAAGTCTGGATAGAACGCAGTGCTTGGGTAAAACGGGCATAACTCCATCGTACGGAATCGGATTTTAACGTATAAGTACTCATTGGAAAAATAATTTGAGAGGCTATCCAATGGATCTATTATTTGTGGCATGTTCTGTTCAAGACCAATGAGTTATACCACGAGTAAGAAGGTGGCAGCGACAATGGCGATGACTACTTAAGGAAGATGATGACAACAACGATGAAGAAAGCTTGGGCAGTGCTTTCATGAGATTTTCATGATCAAGTTCAGTTGCAAGGAGCTTCGAAGACATTGGCTCATGAACACACAAGTAGAGGATTGTGCACACAAGCGATGCTATTTTCAAAACACGATGAAGCTGTACAATCAAGTTATCAAGCTGTATGCACACTTTGGATTCTTACTCCAAGAACATGGCTTCACTTCAATGAAGGTAAGTAAGAAGTCTAGCTTTATGATTTTAAATCAAGCGATTTTCGGGAGTCAACCCGTTCAATGATTTGTTTTTAGTGTCAAGAGTCTTAGAGTTTTTTTTAATAGAGAAATAGGAAGTATAACACCACCTTTTGAATCTTTAGCTTGTGACCAGTAAACTTATTCTAGATAATCTTTATATTACGTTTTCCACCTTGCGTTGGCATTATCATTTGTTTCTCCAGACTTGTTTAATTAGTTTTGAAATTTTCATAAACTTCTCGATGGATGCTTTATAATTATGTTGAAACTTGGCCAAGTTTTCTTTTTGATAAATTAAATGTAAACATGGTGTTTAAATTTAATTTGAGACTATCATTATTAAGTTTAATTCAAAGTTTATTATTAATCATGTCTCTTGTGGATAAATTTTACGCATTTATTTTTCATATTTCATGCATAAAACACCCTTTTACATTTAGATTAAATTGAATATTTTGCATTATAATTGGCTTGGTTGTTTAATTAACTCCATAATGTATGCTTTCATTTTATGATAACATTACTAGAATGTTTTTCTTAGCAATTTTTATGTAAGCATGGTGCTTAGATTAAATTATTGATCATCATGATGAAGTTAATTAACCTTGTTAGTTATCCATAATTGCATGTGATTAGTTTATAAGCTTTGCAATGTGCTTTGGTTTTTTTTTTCGCTGTTATGAGTTAATAACCTTGAATAAACATGGTGTTTTAATCTTGGTTAATTAAAGTTTTGATGGCTATGGAGAGACTTAGGAATCATGTTGTGAACATGGTGTTTAGAACGTGATTTAATCATTGTCTTTGTTTATATGCTTTTTTCTTGTGTAATTACACGTGTGCATTCACATACATCCATTAGTTTTGTTTTTTCTTTTAAAATTAACTAGGCCGCAAGTTAATAGTCTTTGGAAATATTTTTAGATTATTGTAAATTGCTTCTACTCTCGATCGTTACCTCGAGAGTAGTATGTGCATTTGAATTGTTTTGCAGAAAATTATTTAATGTCAAAAAAAATTGAAGGAATATCCGGTAACATATTTCTAACACCTTCTCTTTTCATTTTTAAATTCTGCAAGTTTTAACCTATATCTATCAATTTGGTGTTCCCTTTATGTTTTTCTTGTTTTTAGTATGTTAGTTTAGATTTATTGTGATTAATACTACAACCATGGTCTATACTTAATTAATTATAACAATGATTTTAAGAAAATGATGAAAGTTGCCGATTTATCTTTATCATGCTTTGATTTTGATTAGTTAAATTAACGAGCTCTCATAATACATGTTTAATTAAACTAGCCAACAAATTTGTGATTGATTATGATGGTTCATAAAAACCCATATGATTTAATTTTTGTAAGACTTAATCTTTATCATGGTCATCTCCTTGTTTATTTTTACTGCTTATAAATACCATGATTAACTTTATGAGATTATCTTGCAATAGCCATTCCTACCAGAGCCATATATTTTTAATCTTAGATTTATCAAATTTGTTTTTCAAATGAGTTGGATCAAGACAGTGATCTAGGGTATGAGACTTAGAATCTGTTCATTCATTTTTGCGTATCTTTTCTTTGCTAGTCTTTTCTATCCATGCATTGTGTTTGTCTACATTGGAGAGATTGCAAACTTCGATGGATATCCATCCTTAAACCAATATTAACTTTTTGTGTATCCTCCTTGACCACAATCCATTATTTTCTGAAGTATTTAAAGGGATTAAATATTATTCTTTAGCTCTATCCTCTAAGTTAAATTGTTTAGATATATACTCAAAGGTGAGTACTATTCAAGAGTGGAGATGGAGAGCTACCATATATAGTTTTTTAGAGAGAAAGGTTTTTGAGGGGGCAAAAGTAAAAAAAAAGAGAGAAAAAAATGACCAAGTGGTCGCCATATCTAAAAAAATAAAAAAAGAGAGACTAAGTGGTCGTCTAAAAAATAATAATAATAAATATATATATTATGCCCCTTAATAATCTTCTAAGTATTTTTGAGAGTTTTATATATGGTTGTTTGTAATATTAGCGAGGGATATCCTGTATATATACTCTAGAAAATATTCCAACTATGTGCTATCCGATAGCAAGGACTTCATTTGTACGTTGAGATCATCCATTGACACTTGCACATGTCCACTATTCTAAATGTGTGTGTTCCATCTTTTCCCTCTCAATATTGTTTTTATTCCATGACTTTTTGACAAGTCTCAGTAAAACCAGCAGATTTCTTTCTTGGTTTGACAATATTTTGAAAACAAGTTTTGATTAGGATTCATACTAAGCTCCAGATAAGCTTCCACTTCATATATATTTATTAAATACCATTTAGATATTGAGAGACCGGAGAGTTGAGTGTGTTTCTTTGGCTTTGCAGGAATTTACCTCTTAAATGTTTGATCATCTTTTTCAAAAACATATTGCTAAAATGAGGAGATGTGTCTTTAATAAAATTGAATTCTTGCTAATTCTTTTGTTGTGGGGTGAGCTTAATTGAATATCTTTTCTTTCATTATTTGCTGGTTCAAACTTAAAATTTGAGAGAGCTTATTAGTTAGATTGATTAAGATTAGAGTATGAAAAAGTTAATGTATGGCAATGCTGATTCTTGACTTACTCGAGGACGAGCAAGGTTTAAGAGTGGGGATGTTGTTGACGCGGCTTAAGTACGAAAATTATATATCATTTTATATGGTTTTTCACTGTTTTTATGCGTCAACTGTATCTTTCACTAACATTTATCATCGATAATTGTAGATTTTGCAATATTGTCTTGGAAATATATTACATGTGATTTTTACAGGTTTTAGACCAATTTTTCGCGAAATTCACCATGATCCATTTCGAGTAAGAAAAGACCTCTAGAAGGCTAGAAGACTTCGTCAAAGCTCGGCCCATTACAAATATTTCAGAAGCCTAAGAGTCCAAGAGGCTACGCACAAGCATTACTTAGGCATCAAGCAACGTCCCCGCGAAAGATGGAGAAGATCGGGCACAGGGAGGGTCCTAGTCGGCCGACCAGACCCCCCCTGGGTCGACCGATCACCCCTCTTCCTAGGTCGGTTCGAGGTCCCCTTTCTATCGTGCCTTTTCCAGAAGATTCTAAGGAGATAAGGAGTACTTGGTGCGAAGGACCTAAAAATAAGGAAGGTATATTTCGAGATCCATCCAAGTCCAAATTAAATCTCGAGATATTTTCAGAATCCAGGACAATAGCACCTTGTGGGCCCAATTCGGAGATCTAAACGACGTTAAATGGAGAAAGTTTGAATACCAAAGTTGTAGATCTCTTCGATCTCTATAATTTAGAGTCTGAGTTTGCCTTATTTGGAGTCCAGATGACAGAGATATGGTCAAAATACGAAAGGTGCAGAAAACAGGAAAGTTCGATTTCGGGGGAAAAAAGAGTCATACTCCAACTCCAAGCAAGAGGAAGGTGGAGGGCGCCCCAAGGCACCTCCGGGGTATAAATACAAAACCCCATGGACCCCAAGGCCATCCAATTCAATCCAATTCATTGTCAAGGCGCAGAGACGACACGATGTAGAGGGACAACAACTAGATGAGAGTAGAGGGTCGAGTTTCTAGTCTAGAATTAGAGTTCTTCTAGTGCGTAGAGGTGATTAGAGGCACTGCGCGGCGCTCTAATTACCTAGCCCCGGAGGTCTAATTGTATCATCAAGAGCTATGGCCATGGTTGTAAGTATGATACAATTTATTAATGAAGCATTGTTTTTGTCTAATTATCATCTTCTTGTTCTAATTATGATTGTTCTAGCTGTAATTAACTTTATGTCTAGATGCATGTTAATTAGATCATGTCTTTAAAGGTTATATTCTTCTAGCGTTCTTGATCGTTAATCTAGCTTATTAATGATATAGTTGTATATCTAGTTCCTGTGATCATGGTGACTAGAGATTCTAGTTGTGCTAATTATGTTATTAGACTATGTGAAGTAATTAGAAGTGCATTATCTAATTATGTAAGTCTGTTGAGAGTTTCTCGTCGATTACCTGGTTACCGGTGACAGTAGAGCCCGGGGAAATGTTAAACTCGATCTAGGGGCTAGGTTGATTGATCTTGATTTAATCATACTATGATGAATATGCTTGATCATGCTTGTCTACATTGAACTACTAGTTATCTCGTTGCTTTAATCTAGTTGTGGCGCCCAATTATGCTCGTTTTGGATCCAATTAGAGCTCGATTAGAATCTAGTTAATACCCCTTAATTAATATTCTAGTTTTGTTCTAATTGCCTATCTTATATGTAGTATTTAGTATAGTTTAGGTGTAGATTAGATATAGTTTAGGTTAGTTTAGAGATAGTTTATATTATCCTTTTTAATTTTTAGTTTATCTTAAACTCTTGTTAATTAGTTCTCAATTAGTTCGTTTTCTGGATTAACAAAACACTATGATACTCATCCTGGGGAAAAACTACACACGATAATGTCGCTCGTAGTATAAGGTTTGCCATGCTTAAGTGCTGTCAACAGTGTGGCGCGTCCCTAGTATGAGGTCTTACCCTTTAAGGGCTGTATGAGTCATGTAGACTCTTTTTTTCTTTCTTAATATAATGATGCACAGGTCTCCTGCGTGTTCGAGAAAAATAAATTGTCAAGTGATGTCTTCAGCTAAACTAATTTGCTTATAATATTGTACCGAGATACAAGCATATCAAGCTAGTTGGATAAACTATGGAAAATTCAAAGATGCAAGAGTTGGATGGTCTAATGGCCCTATCAAAGGTGCTTCACAACTATAAATACAGCCATCTAGCAGTTGTTTGTTTGCACTTCAGTCAACCTGAACCTGCAATGCCATCTTAATCTGCATCATGGTGCTCATGTTTTAAGTTATTTTGATATACCAAAGTTACAGCTTGTATAAAGTTTATACGTTGGGAACTTGAGATATCTTGCATGCACGTACAAGCTACTCGTAGATGAGATAACTGAAGAGAATTTCTTTACAAGACTGAATTTTCAATCCAGATGACAGCGTACAGGCAGCAGCGTATAGACTGTAGACTTTACACCGCCGGCGCAAAGGCAGCAGGGTGCGGGCGTACAGGCGCGGCAAGCGGCATGCTGCGTACACACGCGAAAGCTAGCGGCGTTACACGCCCCGCCGCGTACACCCGCGATACCTAGCGGCGTTACGGTTCGGCTCTTGTGCACGCGGGGCGGGCTGTCCACCGGCGCGCCGCTTGCATCCCTAAATTCATAGCATCCCGCACGACATACATGAATCCTACATCTCAGAATGTTTGGTAGTAACGTTTCCTAAGATTGTTACTAACTACAAACAATCCTACTTTGAATGAACATCTAGAGTGTGATTCAGTTTGTCACTTTGTCTTTGAATAGTTGGGCAGAATATAAATATTTAAAATCGTCATTTTCTCATCACAGGCTGCAATATTCATTCACTCCTTGCTTCTTTTTTGTTGCATGTGTATTCACTTTAAGAAATATTATATATAAACATTGTTACGCTATCTTAAGATGTGCATTCTATGTTCGAACAATGCTTTTATCTGTCTCACATTATATCTAACTTGCATGGAAAATACTCAGACAGACCCCAAAATGGATTGTAATATTATCTTCCAGATTCTTACCCTAAGTCCCTATTTTCCCAAAAATCAGAGGATTCACCACAAGAAAGGAGAGGGAGAGGGGGAGGGGGCACTCACCGGTGGAGCAGGAGGCAGCACTCCAGGCAGAGGGGTGACCAGGCGGCAGCAGCGGTGCGGGGTCCCACCGTGTGGGCTGCCGAAGCGCTGGGGGCCGGCGTCGTAGGGAGGCTGCGGGGGATGGCGGCGTGGGGAGGCGCGGTGAGGTCTCCGGTGGCAGCGAGGTTTGGCCCCAGGGGAGGCGCGGGGTCCGATGGCCGGCTACGGTGGCGGCGGGGGCCCCCGGCGGTGAGGGGCCGCAGCAAGGGGAGGCCGCGGAGGAGGCTGCTCCGCGCGACGAGGGTTCGTGGCTCCACGAGGCCACGAGGGGCCGCGGCTGGATCCGGCGGCGGTGGCTTTGGTCCTCCCTCGCCTCGTCGGCGGCGCGTGGGGCAGGGGGCGAGGAGGGCGGCTGGATCTAGTGCGCGGGGTAGGGGTGGGGGTGAGGCAAGGATGCGGGGTGAGGGAGCGGGCTGGCGGCGGAGTGGGGGAGCGGGCTGGCGGCGTGACGGGGAGAGATCGAGAGAGAGAAAGAGGGCGTCGGTCTAGAGTTGTATGCCCTTCGCGACATCTGGTCTGACCTAGGTATTCGGTAAGTTCGTCGGTCTGGAGTTAGGCCGACGAAAATAAATAAGTTCGTGGGTTTTTATGCATAAACCGACGAACTTAATTAAGTTTGTGGGTACAAGTAAAACCGACGAACTTATTCGCTATAAGTTCGTGGGCCGATTGGGGCCCGACGAACTTAATAAAACTCACGAACTTTCTTCTGTTTCTTGTAGTGATAAGGGGGCATTTGGATCCAGGGACTAAATTCTAGTCCGTGTCACATTGGATGTTCGGACACTAGTTAGAAGCATTAAACATGGTTTAATTAAAAAACTAATTATATAGACGAGGACTAAACGGCGAGATGAATTTATTAAGCCTAATTAATGCATAATTAACGATTAGTTGCTATAGCATCGCATTTGCTAATCATATATTAATTAGGCTTAATAAATTCGTCTCGCCGTTTTGTCCTCTAATTAGTTTTATAATTAGACTATATTTAATACTACCTCCAATTTTTTTTATTTGACGTTTTTATCTTAAAATAAACTAAAAAACGTTAAATATTTAAGAACGGAGGAAGTACTTCTAAATAGCGTCCAAACATCCGATGTGACGGGGATAGTCCGGTATCCAAACACCCCCGTAACCCGCTAAATTACAAAACTGGATATTATGCACATGTTGTTTTGGTCATGTGGCATACCATGCTGGACATAGATGCCACCTCATTGTACACATGTGGTGGTGGGACCCATATGTCATTATAGTGAAAAAACCATGACTAGATCGTGACAACAGGGGCCGGATTGCAAAGTTACCAGGCGCAGCGTTGTCCGTGCCGTTCATCGCCGCGCGGCTTGCCTCCACGTCGCTCGCAGCTCGCAGCGGCCCAGCCCCGGCGCCACTCGCCTCCCCACCGTTTGTCTCCCATTCGCCACGGGACCTCTTGCCTCCGCACAGTTGGTCACCCCAGCGTCTCCACGCCACATGCTGCTCACGTCCGCACCACAGACGAAGAACACGTCGGGAGGGAGGTGGCGCCCGATGGATAGAGAACGGCAGAAGGTGGCCCCCGCAGCGGAGCATCGCGCATGCCGTTTGTCATGTACTGGGCTACCATATGGGCCATGAGCCTAGTGGGCCGAGGATGACATCGGGCTCAGCATACAAAGGAGGATGGCAGAAGACTGGAGGGGGACATCGAACGTAATACGTCTGGCCTTCGTCTACCTCCCCTGCTGTTCTCTGTAGCCTCCTGTTCTTGCTTCCTACCCTAGATTCTATGCTTCTTCTAGTCTAATTCTTCTCCAATTCCACCAAGATTGTATCCCCAAACTATCCATTAGTGATGTAATTGTGATTTGGTACTCAAGGATTGTGACAATTGGTATTCAGAGCCACCAATTTAGGGAACCTTAATTTTTTTCCCCAAATTGAGTTTGCACTGTCGTGTTCTTCCTCTCTTGTTCGATTCCATGTCTTCATTGGCTTCCACACCGGCAGCTGTCGTCGATTCCGCGTCAGCCACCGTCGCCGATCTTGATTCGGCAGCCATCCTAGCCTTGCCTCAGAGGTTGGATCGGCTGATGCGGATGATGGAGGAGGGGCTGGCGCGTATGAACCGCGTCCCGCAGGCGGTGTTCGCGTCTCCGTCGATGGCGTCCACAGCGTCGACCATCTCGCCGACGGCGTCCGCGTCTCCGTCGGTGGCGTCCACAGCGTCGACCATCTCACCGACGTACGCGGCCCCGAGCACAGCGCTGGTCTGCTTGTCCTCAAGCGCGGCTACGGCGACCTCCACTTCTACCACGCTAGTCTCCACCACTACTGCATCGGCCGCTTTGGTCACGAGCACGGCGTCGGCATTCTCCAACCCGAACCCGATGTCGGTCACCCTCGCTGCAGCAGCAACAGCAGCACAGGTCGTCACCACCACGGCGTCGTTGGTCCAGGACGTGAGCAGCGACACCGCGACACATGGTGCTCGACGTTCGGCCTTTCCCAAGCTCTTCGTGTCATCTGCCTCTTCGACGACCTCTACTCCTCCCCAGCACACGCCCTCGACATTCGCCATGATTGCGGCCCGCACACCAGCCGACCATCACATTGGCGCCCAGAAGATGTTCGACGAAATGTCGCCCCAGCAGGAGGTGCTCGGCATGCTTGATGCTGTGGGGCGCAACCACATCGCAGAGACGGCCACCCGTGCTTCTTCCATGGTGGTCAGGAACACTGCAGTGGAGGAACGTCTGTAGGATTTCTTGGCTGTTCAAGATCACCGCATTGGCAAGGGGTTGAAGAAGCGGCTCAAGTACCTCAAGCAGAAGACCCGCGACGCTAGGAACAATTTGGCTGTTGGTGAGGTTGCAGGCACCTTGCGGCAGTGGCACCGTGCCCTGGATCAAGAACATGGTGGTGTTGGGGCACGTGAACAGGAGCTGGCCATGGGCTGCCGCGTTCACAGTGTGCCCCGATGGTCGCAAGCCTTCGAGGATGTTGTACATGAAGAATGTCAGTGTGTGATTGACCATGCCCACGTTGCGGGCTCCTGCAACGACAGCTCCAGCATTCGCCGTCCAACGGCGTCCACCATGCTGTCAACCTCATTGACCCTCGGTTCCACAAGACGATGCAACACAACTATCTACATCAGCTTATCCAGGCCTCCCACAGTTACAACCAGCAGGTTTGCACTTTCACTATACATCAACAAGATCATGCACAGCAATCAGGGTGCCTTGCTGTTAGATCCATTACTTGTTAGTGTGGTCGTTGAGGGACAACGGGCACATTCTGTGGACAATAGTCTTTTGCAAATAGCCGTATATCTGTTGTACTTTGGATCATGGCAGTCAAACAAGTATGGTCAGATTGATATACAGTCAAGGCAACCATGGCTAACAACTATGCAGAATGCAAATGTTCAGTTACGGCCAACACCTTGGCCATCCTTCTGGAGTTATGCAGTAGGTATGCTAGTGAGGCAGTCACTATCATTGCCACGGTTATTATTGTGTTACTCTCTACGGGAAGTAATGTTGAAGGACCCTTGGCCACCACCTGATTGGGCATGCAGTTCAGCCTGTCTAAGACTGAATATTCTTAGTTGGAACTCTGACATTTGGCGAGCTCATCTGATATTTGGGTCTGTGTGATGCCCCCGGCATCTCAAAAGCCTTGACACGCGATTTGATTAGTGCTAATCAAGAATTTGGATTTAATCATGCTTAGAGAGGGGCAATAACCTGACCAGGAAACCACTAAGTCGAAATTTTCGAGTTGAATATGCAAAACCTCGCGAAGTTTGGTTGAGTAGTTGAACACTTACACATTTTCGTGCAACACATCTAATACGAAAGTTTTAGTTCAAGATGTTGCCTTCAAATATGCTATTTTGACCATTTTAAAAATCAAATGTTAAGGGGCTCAAAAGTTCGAACCCAGCCCAGTTAACCTACACTCAGGAAATTTTGCTAAGTTTAGGGTCGACACTTTTTCCCAAATTTCATTCTGAAATTACTTTCGATTTGACCATACAACTTCAAAATACTACTTTCTATGAAATGAAATTGAACTCATAACCTTTCGGATGCACTAGACCTTGATATGATTGGACTCCATTTGATACTCCAAAAGTTGAAAACAAGAAAGACTCTACATAAGGGAAAAGTGCTGTTTTACCAAAGCTCTGAGTATGTTTGAAATGGTATTTCAAAATCTATGGTGAACTAGACAGAACTTTATAAACCAAACTTGTAGACAACTTCATGATTAATAATTTTGGTATTTTGAGTGTTGACATGCATAAAGGTTTGCAAGGTGTTTTAGCTCATTTTCTGTCTTCTAGTGAATTCTGTCCAAATAGACCTGAATGGAAAATTCAAATTTTGAGCAAACAAAAGACATGATCATGCAAAACTTTGTATATTAAAGTTGTAGAAAATGAAATTGTAAACAACATTGGTATAGAAAAGCTTTCATGAAAATGCACCTAAAATAGACTTTTATAATTTCTAAGCTGAGGGTTTCAAATGGTCAAACTAGAGTTAGTTGATTTAATTCAAATTTAAACCAAATTTTACTATAGAACTTGGTATACGTGTCTGTAGAAAATTTGTAGAGATACAAGTTTCCAATACTTTTTGTATTTTGAGTTTCATCTAATTCGGCCTCTAGAGTGATCAAAACTGCGAATTTCAAATATGTCTCCAGCCGGTCAAACCATCCTTTTCCTTTTTCCGAAATTTCATTTTTTCGTTGTCTCTATGACGGGCGGGACCCACATGGCAGAGCCCTTGGATTCCTGCTCGGACGACAGTGGACATGGGCCCCACCTTGGCTCGCTCCGCAGACCTGGTCCATGAACTCGATGCTCATGTTCTTCCACGGGGCCCACCTGTCATTGACTCCGGTCCTGCGGACTCGGTCCACGCTGCCTCCTCCTTCTTCCTCCTCCGCTCCCCTGCGCCCACGCGGCAGGCACGAGCTGCCTGCCCCGCCATGGCCGCCGACCTGGCCATAAGACCGAGCCGACCGAGCCTGTGCCCCGCGCCCTCTCCACAGGAGCTCATCACCTCGCCCTCGCTCACCTCCTCGCTCCTCTGCCCCCTCGCTCAGCCCTTTCCCCTCGCATGGAGCAGAGGCACCGCCGCCATGGGAGCAACCTACTGGAGCTCACGTCCCGGCCTCCTCGGCCCGCCCCTGCTGCCACTGACGGGCGCGTAGTACTCACCTCGATCCCCTCCAGCCATTCCCCTCGTCCTTCAAAGCCCCCGCGGTCCCGTCCTCGTGTCCGCTGAGCGCCGCAACGTCGCCACCACGCCAGGCCGACCCCGCCGTGGACGGCTGCCCCCAGCGCCTCCCGCACCTGCAGACCACCTCCATCAGGTGCGCTACCACCTCCCGCAGCTGTGTGCCCCGGCCGTGGCCTCCCTTCCCCGTCAACAGCGCCGAATCGGGCCGGAGTGCGCCGCCGGACCATGCTCCGCCGCCCACCGGTTCACGGCCGTTCCTCGCCCAGTCGCTCGACCTCGCGCGACGCTGTCTTGGGAGAAAGAAGCCCCGTCGCCAGGAACACCTTCCCAGAGCACGTCGGCTCCAAGTCCGGCCCCACAGCCGCCGGCACAAGCCCGCACCGCCACCCCCTGCGCGCGGCCTCTTTCCAGGCGAGAGGTAGAAGAAGAAGACGCAGGTTTTGCGATTTGGCCCCTGCATGTTTCCTTTTCATGTTTCCGTTCGAGCACTGTTTAATGAGTCATGAGAAACTTACATGCTACCCCCTGGACTTTAGGGTTAAGTACGTATAGGTCCCTAGATCTGTGGATTTTCATTTAAATCATTATTAATTCGGCTGAAACTTTAGAAATTCGTAATAAATCAAATAAAAATCAGAAAAATACAAACTTTGTTGCAGTGTACTCCTATTAAGTAGATCTACAGAATGGATATGATGGTTGGGTATGAAAAGACCTTTTTGCCCCTGTTATTGCGCAAGCATGAAAAACCTCAATAAATAGGAAATGTGGGTTTAATGGGCTTCAAAAATTATGAAATTTGGGCAGAGGCCTTGTTAACATGTGTAGACTCTGTATAAATTTTGGTAGCCCTAGTATTGACTGTTTAATTACTATTTTGCCCTTGTCTTGTATTTAAACATATATTTAATTTAAGAAAAGGTTGCTATGGTGAAAAATGCTCCAGGTGACTTTAGAGGCTTGGTATGAGCTCTAGGTTATGAACATGACTCACTGCTAGAGTAGGAGGTGGTGCATGTAAGGTTTTGGCTCTGATTTGAAAATGGTAGAAATAATGCATGTTTACGTAAATAATAGAAAATGTGAGACTAGTATATCTAATAGATGCCACAATGGATCGTATTTGAAACATAAGAATATGTAAGTCTTAACCACTGATTCTGGAATGCAATATAGGTCTTCACTACTGTTTGAGAAATGCACGCTAGGAATGCTAAGTTAGCTATGTGAAAAAAATGGATGTTTAAGTAAGTTTCGGTCGCTTCACATGAAGCGATGCTATCTCGCCACACACCCCCACGTTGTTACATGTGATAAGCTAAGTTAACGTAGGCGATGGCTTGTACGATTTCTTAATGCTAAACAAGTTTCACCACGAAAATGCATAACTTTAGTCCCTAAATCATGATTCCTTGCATCGCACTCACATCATGAAGCAAGCATTTCACTAATACATGCTCCAATTGCACCATGTCATGCATATAGATCCCGCGAGCGAAGGACACCCGCCGGACCAACCGATCGTAGAGGAGCCCGAGGAGGAGCTGCACCAGGAACCGGAAGACCAGCAGTAGGGGCCCGACTTCACTCAAGAGGCAGCTACTAACCCTAGTGAGGAAGGTAGGCAGGACCATAAATTTCCCAGCTAATGTTATCTTGATTGATGATTACGCATCCGCATTAGGAGTTGATTGAAAACCTTTGCATTAGACTCCCTGGCCGCCCTGGCCCTAGCACCTATATTTAGAGTTCGTAGGACGAGTTGCCTAGAATTGCTAGGTACGAGTAGACACGAGTGAAAGGAGTCACTCGTCGCGTAGGTGGTTTCAAAAGTCACAAAAACTTTTACTACTAAGAAAGTAATGTTATGCTCATGATTTAAATGGACACCGGGCGGAGAATAATCTTATTTTGGGGGTGTGCGTTGTTGTACTCTTTGGCTCCGCCCGAGTCGTTTAAGTCACGTCCGCTGTTCGCCTGCTGTTCGGCATAACATTGCTAGAGTGCTTATTCGGGATATGGGACCGAAAAAGTCTTTCCTAGGCTCGTCCGAATCACAGAGACGCGTTCCTACCCGTTGGTTAAGAGGAAGGTGGTCCGGGGGAGCTTGGTACTCATGGCAGGGAGACCGAGATGTCGGCAGGCTCGTCATGGGGGCACAACCCGGGGGCTAGGCGGGAGTGGATCGAACTTGGGACGAGACAGGTTAAGATTGGGGCTATATGTGGGAACGCGATGGCTAGTAAGCATATACCCCTAGCATGATAGTTATTCCCGGGAATTAAAAATCGATTCGAATCGCTGATGCCCACCAGGTGTGGTAATGCTGATAATGCACACGGGCAACGTAGTAACTACTTAAATATATTATATCTGTTACTCATGTTTTCAAATACTACATGTTTGTATTGTATTGTTTACATTTCTGCAAGTTATTCTTATCGAGTTATATGCAAATGATGAGACTCGTTACTTTATGATATTATGTCTCTGTTTAAAATCTATGGCTAAGGATCCACGTGATAATAAGCAAGGTTCGCGTCAGCCGTAACCCATTCCGTTAAGTCCTACTGAGTAATAAGTGCTCAGTGTTTGCCCCTACCTTTTGAGAACAGGTACCGGCGATATCTGGACAAGTGATTGGAGCAGGGTAGTACCGGTGGGCTCGGTGCTGCTCGCCTCGATCATCGTTGCATGAAGTCTACTAAAGTATTTTGTTTCCGCGGTGAGATGTTTTCGAATTCGCTTCCGCTATCTGATTCAAACCTTCCTATTGTATGGCGTTATGTTGAAACCTATATATTTATTTCGAACTGATTTGTAAAATAAGTTTATATACGCTATATTCAACTGCCTGAGATGATGTATCTGTTGTGGCTCCATCGTGGGCTGGATGTGTATAATGTCGGTTCCTCTGGGAAAAGGTAATATCGGGAGCCGAATGACTCTCGACGGACGACCGGGTTTAGTTCGGTCTAATCGCACTGCAAGCTAGAGGTGGCAGGTGTGCTTAGTTCGGATTAAATCGGCGGTTCCGCCACAGTCTGTTCCCAAAACAAGAAACACTTTGCATTCACCATCAGCCAAGGTGTCCTATTGTCTCCTTGTCATACACATGCTAGTGCCCTGGAAGTGTTTGATTGCTGCTGAAATTATTTGTGAGCGTGCTCAATTTTCAGAGATATCAATGCACGAATTATTTTCTATGGTTTTACTGCAACCAGAAGAGACTTTGCATTGGTCACCCTCTGTATGGCTGATGGTTACTATGATTTGGATGAGCAGTTACACATGCTTCTCCCTCTGGGTTGTATATCAGATCACCATGATAATTGAAGTGGAGCATGCTACTTGCAGTAATTGGAGGTCACTCATGGATATGCTCGATCCTGAAAAAAAAAAGATCAACATGCTTACTGCTCCCTGTAAGTCAGTGGCTGTTAGTTGAGGAACTGAAACGAAGCAGCATAGCCTTTCTGAAAATTGTTGTCATTATTTTGAAAATTCAGTTTGTACCCAACCAATTTCTTTCCAAGGAACGCTTGCACAAGATTCAGAGACGTTTCTATGGCTTCGGCAGTGACAATACTACTGCAGACAAAAATCAATCAATGGTCCAGTTAAACAATTGAAGAGAAGGTGAATTCTGTTCAACTGCATACAGTTTGGTCCCGCTACTCTTTGCCTTGAGTCATGGCAGAATTTCTGCTTGCTCCAGTACTCAAACTTCTGCTTACTCCAGTACTCAGACTTGGTAATCTGAAGGAATTTTCAAGAACCTTAGCTTGGGTTTCATTCAAGAGCAGCAAGTTAAATCACTTTGGAAAATTAGCACACATCTTGTGAGGACTATGTATGGTGTGCATCTGGACATACACATTCTCAGCTTGTCAATCTAAAGGGGCAAGGTCTTCCTGGTACATCTGCCATGGGATTCAGGTGGTTTCAGCAGCGGCTTGAGGACAAGCTGCATTTCAAGCGGTGGGGAATGTCATGTACTGGCCTACCATATGGGCCATGAGCCTAGTGGGCTGAGAATGACATCGGGCTCAGCATACAAAGGAGGATGGCAGGAGACTGAAGGGGGACATCGAACGTAATACGTCTGGCCTTCGTCTATCTCTCCTGCTGTTCTCTGTAGCCTCCTGTTTTTGCTTCCTACCCTAGATTCTATGCTTCTTTTAGTCTAATTTTTCTCCAATTCCACCAAAATTGTATCCTCAAACTATCTATTAGTGCTGTAATTGTGATTGGATACTCAACGATTGTGACACCGTTGTGGCGGTAGAGCTCGACGGGGCGAGTGCGGAGATGAGTGCCCCGATCGAGGGCGGGCGCCGCGTGAGGGCTCTTCTCCAGGATGAAGATCGAGGTAGCGGCAGGCCGGCAGCAACACATGTGCTAAGCGAGCGCGTGGCGGCGGTGGCTGTAGCGCTCGGCTGCAGACGCGGTGCTGTTGGTGGGGTTCCTTTGCCGATGAGTTCGATCGAACAGCAGCGCCTCCACCTAATTGGCTAATTTCCCCCTTCTTTCTGCTTCATCTGCTCTCGATTGAGCTCCAGTCAATGCACACCACGTACAGTGCCGAGGTTCATGTCCCCATATGCAGATCTATCTTTCCCCTACCATTCTACCATTTCACACGGTGCGAGCTGGGCGGCGTGAAGAGCAGAATGGTCCTCCGACCGCGGCAGGCCGCGAGCTGCTTGCTGAGCGGTGGCGAGCGTCGCGAGTAACATCAGCAAAACCACTCCCAAATAATAAATACCGTCCGGAGAGTTATTCGTCCGATTTTCAAAATTTTAATATCCGGTTTTATAGTTTAATAAAATACGTGTCCTACCATCGATAACTCAGGAGTTATATAAACCTTTTTTTTCTACATAAAAAAAAGTATGTTTAAATTGTAAAAAGCTGAGTAATGTAAGCACATATCACAGCAAGGAAAGATCCCAATGTTAGTAGTCAGTATCATTCAATCTAGTTTTAGTCGCACACAGTAACAAGATAAGATTGTGATATACTGTGTATCTATTATAAACAAATCCTACTCCAATCGAGGGTACTGATCCACAGGCACAGCCATCATCTGCATTGGCGCGAGACGTACTAAACATTAGGCGCTGGCCTTTCTTCTGGGATATACGCTGGGCAAGAGGCGCTCACTCTACTAGTGGGGAGACGGGAGTCGGGACAGGTCTCAGCGAGAAGGAAAGCTGCACGGAGATGAGATAGCCCGGTGCGCGGATCATCGTTGGGAGGCACGGCCGGGCTTGCCCGGAGTGATGCGGCATGCGAGGATCTGCAAGGAGGCATTCGACCACTTACCGGTGTTGGAGTGAAGGTGGGGGCGTGTCCTGGACTGGACTCCGCGTCTGCGCTAGAACCCTACAGGCGGCCATGTTCGGTTCGCAGGGGTACAATCCCACTAGTGTAGTGTTTAATTTACAGACAGGGATTGAGTGGATCCCCTTGCTGTCACTAGATCCCTATGGGGGTTTAATCCATTTGGGGTTTCAATCCACGCACGAAATTCATGTTCGGTTGAGCCCTGTGCTTCATCTGAGTTTCTGAAATGCATGCACTGGTTCTGACTACTGCAGGACAGCTACATCACTGTTGATAGGATTAGATACCTAACCAGTCGTTGCAGTTTCAATTTATTTCAACCAGATCGAAGCTAGTTTACAGCAGGATTGAGTACATGGATGGCTAGTATTATAATCAATGAAATACATAGCTGAACAAATATGCCATCGTCCTCACAAAGACATCATCGTCCTCCTCTCTTTATTCAGAAGGCAGACCGTCTTAATCCTAAGAACACACCAGCACAACATCAGATGCAGCAGAGAGTTCTAGGCTGTGGTCCACGAGTTGCTAGGGCTTCTAAGTTCAGAACTTGAGATAGTAATAGTACAAGTGATCTGCAGATACAAAGCCTGCAAATATACTGGGAAATAAGGATCAGATTCTCACCAATAGAACATACTAGCAGTCTATGATGAATTTCAGCAATATTATTCATCAATGGCCTTATCAGGAAAAAGGTAGAGCACATACTAGATCCAAAAAAATGCACATATGACAGGTCAGGACTTAGATCAACACTATTGTAGGAAATATATATGTCAGCAATCTTCTTCAAAAATGTATCAATTGTATATGCAAAGGCAAAAATATATAGTTAGTAAATTCCAAGCATATCACTTAGACATTTATTATAATGAACCTACAGGAGTTGATGTATTGTATTGCAACAGCACCATGATACACGTAAAGAAGACTTGCATTAAACCTTTGCAGACATTGATAATGAACCTACAGGAGCTTGATGCATTCAACTACTTCACTGGATTCAGATCAGTAACAAACCATCTATAAATGCACTATGAATCCAAAGTGTTGCTGAATTTATGTAATCGAAACAAGGATCAAACATTGACGCATAATTCCAGAGTTGTAAGCTACTAGCCAAATCAGCAAGTAGTACTGATATAATTAGCAAAAAAACTAATCAAATTAGCAAGGACTACTACTGTGGTCTTGTTCCAACTCCAGGCTGAAAGCAAGAAAGGTAATTAGTTCCCATTTCTAACCAAGTAAGATAGCCAATGTGCTAACATGTTCAGCTACTGACCAAGCTATTAGTGTTCAGATTTATTTCAATGAGGTAGCAGATCATATACCCTCCAACACAATCCTCAAATATATATAAAGCTAGTTGCTGCTGGAACAATGCCCCAACCTAGTTGCTGCTGGAACAGCAGGCGGGCTCATGCTGTTGTTGCCTAGACACTACTACGGCATATTTCTTTCTTGTTCTTTTCCCATTGTCCTCTTGCAGTGCTAACCATGTGCAGTTGCATCGCTATGGCCAATTGTTACACTTTCTCATCTGCAGGACCGCAGGCTATGGAGACTCACACCCTGTGACAGGAACTGTTAAACAAACATCGATTAATCAAAGTGAAGTGAGGATTTCGCACCAAGAACCAGGAACCCTAATTTTTGGTTAGCAGGCGGGAAGGCAGGGGAGGAGGACGTGATTACCGACGACAACGTGGCCACCGGAGGGGAGACCACCGCCTCGCTATTGCCGCCAGTAGCCAGACCTGCAGTTCCCCTCGCAGATCTGCACGCTTCAGTCTCGAAGCAGGACCCCGCCACGGGGGGATGCTGGATCCGTGCCTCTCCGTCGCCGTCGCAACCGATCACAGCCGCCGCGACGACTCCTTGTGACTGGCCGGTCGCGCACCTCGCAACCTCGCGGCCGTGCTCCACCCGGGTCGCGCCGCCGCGGAACTTGTGCTCCACCCGGATAGCGCTGCCGCGGAGGGGAGAGGCGGAACCACGAAGGGGAGGGAGCGCCGAGTGGGACTTCCTCACGAGGTTAAGGAAGCAAAATAAAAAAAAGTAAAGACTTCTTTACATCTGCACGCACACATGACACATTCATTCATCATTCATTTCTCTCCCCCTCTTTTTTTTCTCACCCGCTTCCTGTCTCCACCAACACGGTGACATGCCTCCCTTAAGTGGCTACCGCCGCCGCAGCCACTTCTCCCCGCCACCACCTCCCCTGCGCGCCGCCGTCCTCGCCTCCTCTCCACCACCACAGCCTACAGACGCCTCCCTGCTGGCAGGATCTACGTGCGCCGCGCTCCCAGAGGTCGGCGGTGGCCTCTCCGGCACGGGGGCGGTGCATCCTCGTCCTCGCCTACCTTCCTCCACCACAGGCGCCTCCATAGGCCGGATCTGGCGTGTGTCCGCGCTCCTGGGACCGGCGGTGGCCTCTCCGGCTCGGGAGCAGCGACCGCGCGCCGCCATGGTTACAAGGTCACGCCGCCAACGGCCCGCCGCCGCCCGTGTTCTCCTCATCGTCTAAGGTGCGCCAGCCTCGCGCCCTTTTCCCTCCAACACGGGCTGCCAATACCACCTCTCGTCGCCGTCCTTGGTTCCTCTCCCTCCGCCACCGGCGCCTCCGGATCTGCGTGCGTGGCGCCTCCTAGGTCCGGCGATGGCATCGTCCCACGTCCCTTCACCCCGCCTCGTCCCTCCACTCATTAGGCGTCCATTAAGCATTTCTGAATGTTTCATTAGGCAAAATGGCGATTTTGATTAGGCAAAATGGTGATTTCCATTAGGCAAATGTGCCATGTCGTTTTTGCCTAATGAGAAAGCAATTTTGCCGATTGATACTAGTGTATTTGCCTACTGATATTGGTATTTTTGGTAAATGGGAAACACTGTAATTGACTATCGTGATTTCCTTGTGTTGTGATTTATTCCTTTCTCTTTTTTTCTGTGGAAAATCACCGCAGTTTATGCACCGTCGAGAGGGCTGGGTCGGAGGTGAGTGTGGGGCTGGGTTTTTTTTCCTTTTTCGGCGACTGTGCGGTGGATATTTTTCTTTTTTTAGGTGTGCGTATGAGAAGACCTTTTTACGACCGGCCGTAATTTAGCCACTCCAAAAAAGCCCACGTCCAATAGCATCTTTCTCTGTCTTCAACCTCGGTCACCTAAATAATTACAAATACCTAATTCGACATTTCATTTGACCGATTTCAACATTTTGCAAATACTAGTTTAACAATTTATACATAAAATGTTGAATCAATGTAGGTGGAATGTTGAATCAGTGTATGTGGAATGTTGAACTGATGTAGGTGGAATGTTGAAGGAAGCAGTGCCCGGCGCGCGGCGGCCATGGTGGCTGCGCATGGCGGCCTCGGCCCCGGGGGTGTGCGGCGGGGCAGGCACTCGCGGCCGAGCGGGGAAGGTGGCCGAGGCACGTGGGCACGGCGCGAGGGCGCGCGACAGTGCGGTGGAGGCGGCGCGGGGAGTAGAGGCCGGGCGGAGGAAAGAGAAGGGAGGTGGTAGATGGATGGTGGAGATGGTGTGCACGAATGTCAAACATTGGAAGATGGGTGGAGTTTTGTTCTACCGAAAGATAGATAGGTTCGGCGTCAACTCAGAGTCGGGAAGGGTTCCACGACATCCAGGCGTGGGGTGTATCCTGGGCCAAAATGAGGGGGGAGAGCCAGGATTGGGCCGGGGTATAAACCAGACCGGGCTTAACCGAACAGCTCTTCTCGGATGGGCCGGGGTTATTTCCACGCGAGGCTGTCCCACGGGATTTGGCCCGTGATCCCTGCCTATCCCCGATGAACCGAACAAGGCCATAGGCTTCGTTTGGCAAATTGTGGGTATAATACATGTGTGAACTAGTCCACGCGTCGATACGGTTGGCCACCCAATCCTAGCATGCTCAACCCCTGTCCCGTCCCCTCTCCCCTCGCTCCCCTTCCTCTCCGAGCTCCTCAACGCCATCCTCTACTCTGACGCCGCCTTCCGCGTTGTGCTTTCTGTCAGCCCCATCGCCGCCGTGCTCTCCAAGCCCCTCGCCGACCGCCTCGACCTCACTGTCAAGGTGCTCGACGTGCTCAATGTGGCCTCCATTGCGCCCGACACACCTTGTTCCGCGCCGCGTTCACCGTCGCCTCCTGCCTCCACCGCGCGATGTGCCCTCGCTCCACCGCGTGCCCCACGCGTGCGCGTGCAGGGCCCTCACCAGGCTCTTCCCCGACGACAAGTTCATTGGCTCTGGCGTGCCCTTGCCCTTCCCCCGCACCATGCATGCTCTCTCCCTCAGCGTGTGCAAGAATTGGTCCGGTAGCCGCCACCACATCAGCGCCATGGCCGCACACTTCCCGTCTCCGCCTATGTAGGCACCAGCTGCAGCCGTCGGGTGCTGGCTCGGGCGTCCACGGCCATTGGCAAGCGGCCTCGCCGCCGAAGAAGGCGCAGTAGGCGGCGCCCATGTCCGCGTTGCTGCGCTGGCGCGCTGTAGGACCGGGTTGCGGAGGAGTGCAGGCGGAGGGAGAAGAAGGCATCCTCCTCCTCCGGCGGTGGCCCCACGACCACGGCCGGGCTCCTCGTGGAGATGCTGGCCGGCGAGCGCGACCTCAATAGCCTACTCAAGGAGATCTCCGAGGAGGAGAGGAGAAGGAGGATACGGAAGAGGGGCAGGGGATCCTTGGCAAGAAGCACACGCGGGAGGTGACGTAGTGCATCGAGGAGCTGGCAGCGGCATGCCAGGCGCTGGAGGACTGTCTCGCGCTGCTGGAGCGCCAAGTGCGCGCCATCTTTGACCTCGTTGTGGCCTGCTATGCCGAGCTGCTGTTGTAAGGAACGTGCCGGAGTATCCGACCCAAGAGGGGGAAGGGGTGAATTGGGTCGCTAATCGCTCAACTAAAACCTAGGGCTATCTAGTGCATAGAATAAACCTATCACGTCCTACACATGCTAGTTAAGTCTATGGTTTATCTATGCCCTCTCTAACTTACCCAAAAGACTTGCAACCTAGAGCCAAACCTAATCAAGTAGCTAGGAAAGCTAAAGGCATACAAGAGACATAAATGTGGAAACGTAAATGCGGTAAGTAAAGAGAGTAAGGAAGGGAGATGCAAACTCCCGAGGAGACACAATGATTTAACCTGGTTCACCACTAAGGGCTACGTCCACGGGCTCGCCACCAAAGGCAAAATCCTGAGCCAAGCACCAAGTCTCTTTCGGTCACGTCTTGCTCTCGCCACTAAGGCTCACGGCAAGCAAAGGCTAAGTGCCACCAAGCCACAAAGGCTTAGCCACCGCCACCGCCTCTCCCAGTCACAAGGCGCCGGATTCTTCACTACGGAGTTTCTAGGGTCTCCTCATCCCCACACAAGTTGTCACCGCCGCTCCACACCAAGAAGGAGGGTCTAGCAACGAGTACAAGTGGCTTGACCGTAGCCAAGGCTTCTCCTCGAGCTCACGCAGGAGCTTCTCACAAGAGGTGCTCGCAAGCTCACTCTCTCTAAGCCTAACCTTGCTTGAATGTGGCTCTAAGCTCTCATATGGTGGTTGGAGTGATGGATATGCTTGGAATACACCTCTACACTTGCTCTCAACTTCAAAGTCTCCAACTACCTTCAAATGATCGGGTGGGGTGGCTTATATAGCCCCTAAACTCAAACTAGCCGTTGGCCAAAAGGCTGCCAGAAAATGCATAGACAGGATGGTACGGTCTATAGTACGGTCCATGTACTTGCCAACTAGCCGTTGGAAATAGTACGGTCAATGGTATGGTCTGTAGGAGAGTACTATACGGTCCATGTATGATTTTCCTTCCAAATTGATTGCCTCAAGTAACTTGGTACGGTTGATAGTACGGTCTGTAGGAGAGTACTATACGGTCCATGTATTCCTGATTTCTCTCTAAGTCCATAGCTTTGAGTTATTTGGTACGGTCTTCTAGAGAGTACTATATTACTTCCAGTCCGAAGGTTTGGTACCCACGGGTTATTTGGTACGGTCTTCTAGAGTGTACTAAATAACTTCCAGTCCGAAGGTTTGGTACCCACGGGTTATTTGGTATGGTCTTCTAGAGAGTACTAAATAACTTCCGGTTTGAAGGTTTCGTACCCACGGGTTATTTGGTACGGTCTTCTAGAGAGTACTAAATAACTTCCAGTCCGAAGGTTTGGTACACACCTATTATTTGGTTAGGTCTTCTAGAGAGTAGTAAATAACTTCCAGTCCAGACGTTTGCAACCCACGGGTTATTTGCTACGGTCCATAGATGGTCCATGGATGGTTAGTGCAATTCCCAACTTTGCTTCCACATCCTTTGGGCCTTTCCTTCGACTCTTCTTCATCATCCCTTGAACCTAAACACCTGAGAATGTGCATCAAGAAATGTTCATTAGTCTAAGTGTTGGTTGTCAATCAATCACCAAAACACAACCATGGAAATATGGCACATGAGGCCATTTTCCTTACAGATGTCTTCGTCGTTCGAGGAGCCTCTTGCGGTGGCGGCAGGCGGCAGCGTCGAGAGGGACAAGGAATATGTGGGAGAGACGAGAGACGAGACGTGATGATGAGATCCACGCCGAGGATGGGACGCTTCTCACCCTGTGGGTTGGCAGGGTTTGGGCCTCAACACACGCCCACACTTGTGTTGCCAAAGACAATTTTGGGCTGAAAGTGGGTTTGGTCCCCCGCGTGGATTTAGATCCACAAACCCCATGGATTGGGACTCGATCCACACCGAAACAAGATTTGCCAAATGAAGCCTTAGAGGGCGCCGGCCTGTTTCATAGACCGTGTCCTCCGGGTAAGTGTCGGTGTATGATCTAACGGTTGGGCATCCGCAGATGAAGTGAACCAATCCACAGCTCGTTTTTAGGGTGCAGATTTGACATGTAGCCATGTAGGGATATCTAGGCACAGCCAGGCTAACCCTGTGGAACGCTGGCCATCGGCATGAAACGTCTCTAGCACAGGTTAATCAGGGACTCATGGAACTCTTGATGGGTCGCCTACAACAAAGTTCAGATATGAAAATACCACCTAGTATATTTGAATGTTGACATTGGTACTAATTTATACAATTATGAAATGTACTGAACGTTAGTAGCAAACATGAAAGCATGTTACCTCTGTCATGCCTTTGATTTTGACAGTGACACTGTCGACCAGATAGAAGTGAGAGAAGCTTGTATGCATAGACAAATAAAATACTCTTAATTTCCCTAAGCAGCAAGTACCCCTTCTGTTGTAGAGCATATGGTTGAGATTCTGAAGGAGAACGAGCTACCTTCAGTTGCTTTTATGCGCCCCAATGACCTTGTGAACTACATGGGGGCCCTCCTCCTAATGAGATGAAGCTAAGAAGTAGGAACCACTGTGAGGTGCTGAGGATAGTGACAAACATGAGATTCTGGTCCATTGAGTAGCAGGACTTATATAACTCCATATATCATAGGTCCAAATATTTTGATATGCAGTGGATCGAATGGGAGCATATCAATAGCATAAAATGGTTTTCTGGTGTTAGGAAATAGTTTGCCAATCTAGGCCTTATGCAGATCATGAGTTATTGTTGTGATTGAGACGATGAGCTGATTAGGCAGTTTTACTCCACAATTTACATTACCACTAACAAAAGCTCCATAACTTGGATGAGTAATGGTAGCAAGATCACTACAAACAAGAGAGCATGGGAGGAATAGTTCATCATTTTTTGCGGTGTTTTCCACTAAGATACATTCACAGCTTATACATGATGATGATGATGCCAAGAGGATCTTGTACACCACTAAAAAGAGATTCACTCATTTGGCTAGAATAGACACGAAGATTCTTAGGACGACCATCTATCACAAGAAAGGAATAACTATCAACTCACATCTCTAGAACCTCCTATGTCATAATGTGGAGCGGTGTTTGTTTGATGTCATTACTTTGATATTTGGAGAGATAGATTTGTTTATTTTAGGTCGCAATCATGTTAGGACCTGTTATTGTATGCAGCGTACATCACAGGGATGATTATGAGAGCTCCTGACTATGACAAACCTAGAGAATCCAAGCACCATTCATACAATCCTAGGCTTCCCTACAAGTGAAGACTTGGTAGCCAAAGAAAAGGTAGCCGTCCAGTAGCTGCATCTTTTTTTGAGCCAACCCCCCTCCAAATTTCATTTTTTTCTGTTGCTGATTACCCTGTGGTAGTTTCCCTATGCAATCAATTATACTTCATATGTATTTTCTGTGATCATGCGTTGCAACAAACTAATGGCCACACAATTCTTGTTGTGGAAGGACCCTACTCTGCGGAGTACAACTCTATATTCGCTTTCGTGACTGAACATATGTTCTTGTAATGTAGTAGCACACAAAGGTTCTCACCAATGAGAAGGCATATGAAGGTTCATTAGGAAGAACATTTGTAGAACTTTTTTTGGTTAGCTGTTATTGCTGAAAATGCAATAGGGACAAGGTCTTTCAGAGTGGACCTTCGAGAAAAGGTACCTAAGAAGAAGAAATAGTGCCAGAGTTGTCCCCATTCCCCTAGCCCTAGGGCTGCTTATATAGTAGGGGGAGGTGGCTGTTTGTACGTGTTCCACTATGCTTTTGACTATTACATGTAGGTCCCTATTTCTTACAAGGAGGCCCCTGTTAGCCCTGTTTCCCCAATAGTAGTCCCTCAGCTGCTTTAGTTTGGGTGGTACAACAAAACTGAAGTAGCTAAAACATATCAAAGGCCAAGCTAGGTATTATGACTTTGGTAATGAGGAATTCTCTCACTCCCGCACCCTCGCGTACGTCTCACTCAAAACTCCACCCCAAAAATCTTGTGGGAAAAAGGGAATGTAGAAAAGAGCACACACGCCTATCAGGTCTATACATACGAGAACTGTACAATCTAAAATGCTCCTCATCTCTTTTTGCACCGAGAGAGTGTCGCTGATAAATATGTGGGGTAAAAACTTCGCTACTTGGTTCCGCTTCTCTGAAATGCTTCACTGCTTGCTTGGCTTTACTTCTCTGATCCGCTTCAGTCTTCAGTGTGTGCCTTCTTTTTACCTTCTTTTCTCTGATCTGCTTTTCAAGGCTTGCTTTCTCGCTTGGAACTTGTGGGTATTCACACTCGATCACAAGTTCGCAGTAGTAGTTATGGTCGGAGTTGAGGACGCCGAAGTTATCGGCGAGCCCCTCTTGTTGTAGCATACTGGTGGGGGCGAAGAGGCCGACAAAGCCGCACTCAGCGAAGTCGTAGTCATCGAAGGTGCAGGCAAGCCCTTCGAGCCGAAACATGTCGTTGGAGGTGGTATCGTTCAAGCCGAAGCGTGTCGGTTGAGGCGAAATCCTTGACATTGCCTCATCTTCATAGCTTGCGACCACTAGGCAATATTTGAATTTTTGAGACAAATTGATTTTTCAATGGGTCCCTCCCTACCCCCTCTTGGCTGGTGCTCGTAAGCTCCGAAGACCATTAGTTCTACCTGGACTTCGCTTGAGAAAACACTTAAAGGCAAATGATCAAATAGTAATCACAATCGAAATAGTGGCATAATGATGCATTAAAAGGTAGGGAACTTTGCTTTTTGAAAGCTAGCGAAGAATTTCGGCGAAGATGGGTGTCGTCGTGGCATCAATTTGGCCCGTAGAGCCTAGTGCCGTCCAGCGAGGGCAGCTGGGTCGTAGTGGTTCGCCGGCCTGCAATGGCCGGGCCAGACCCCCTGCTTTTTTTGTCCAAAGCCCATTATCTTGCTGTCTACCCAAACGTGAAGTCCACGACAGACTCTGAAGCCTAGGAATCTGAGGTTGAATCCGAAGCTCATTTTTATTAAGTGATATTGCAGAGCCAATTATTTTTGGATGTTGATCCAGTGCTGAAGCCAACTAAATTCAAGAGAGTACAGATTAATTCTGATGAATGCCAACAAATCTGAGGCCCATTCTTGTTCCGAAGAGAACATATGAGAATCTTCTCAACCAGCAATCATTTTTTCGCCGAAGATGCCTGGCAACAAAGGAATATTGTACGTGCGTACATAAAATGTATCAAGGGGTTTGGATACACCCAACTAATTTTTAGCTAGCTAATTTTTGGCTCATAGCTTGTAACTAATTTTTAGCTAAGATACAATCTACCAATTAGCTAAGGGTGTTTAGACACTTTATAGCTATTTTTTATAAAAATTAGCTAGCTAAAAATTAGTTGGGTGTATCCTAAACATCCTCTAATACTACGGATAGCTCAAATACAATGAAAATTGGGCCAGCAATTCATGCAAAGGTAATTATGCAACAAATTGAACATGCTTCTTGGTCAGGCAACATCACTGATGGCTTGCTTTAGTTGCGTTGCTGAATTTCGAACGACGTCCTTACTGTTTTGCTTTGCACTTTGAACTCTGCAAGGAGTTAGTGCCATGGATGAGCCAAAATATTTGCATATTTTTTAGCATGTCTACTGTGTAATGACAAAATGATTTAAGAGCTTAACTGAGGAAAATGCATAAAAAATCCGTATGATAATTTTCCAAAAATCTCCTATGTGCTTCCGTTTCAAAAAACTTGTTGCCGGTTTGTTCAAATTTATAGTTCATGATAAGTTTCTTGAAACGGAGAGAGTATGTTGCGTTGATTTGGTTGTTACCCTAAGTTCAATCTGCTTGAGCCAGAAGGTACCTGGTTATTGCATCATATTGTTTGTTTGGTACTTGGAAAATCGTGGCAACTCCGTCGGGTTTAAGCGTCCTATCTTCGTTTTTTTGATCCGTTTTTAGTTAGAGCCTGTTTGGGTAGGAGTTTTGCTATGGGAATTTTACAGAAATGTTCTTCCTTTGTTTTGGTGACGTCATGTATCGTTTGGAATGGAGGAAGGGTGCTCCAAGTTCCAGAAAAAACTTACTGTTTCCTCACAAAATACAGGAATAAAACACATCTACCGTGATGCAAAGTTTCTCGATGGCTAAAGCAAGCACGCATGTGGAGGAAACTGACGAGCCGCCGCTGTTGGTGCTGGCGTGCTGCAGCAACCCTGCTCCAATTAATATGACCGGAAGGGAATGATGAAGGGATAAGGATATATAGTATTAAGGCAAAATTAGAAGGGAAACGATAAAATATTATGGAGCGGCGGTAACATGACATTTTACTACTAAATCGAACGCCTGGGTCATGTGTCTTCTCTTCCACCTCATGCTTTCGCAGAAGTAGCCACTTCCCTTCGCCGGCGATAATCTTTAGGACGTACAGGCAGGCTACCACGACTACTCAAGGGTAAGCGTAACTATCTACTCCATTTGTCATTAAAAAATATCAGCGTTTAACCTTTAAAATATATTATAAATTTAATTTAATTGCAGTTGCGATGATCCGACGGGCGACAGCCGGTCTCGTTTAGTCATAGTGGAGGTACCGTCGTGTTTCTCGGGTATAATGTACATAATCAACATTTGTCCTGCACTATTTTCTTTGTGGCATGTTTGGTTTGTGGCTTAAATTTGGCCATGGCCAATATAATTTGAAAGTGAACTGCATTAGCCATGGTCAAATTTTAATCATGTATTTGGCCATCAACCAAATACACCCTAGCCATGGCCAAATTTTGGACTACGAATGTAGCCATCAACCAAGCATGCCCCATGCGCTTTATCCATCGATCGCCTTTCTCTTCTCGTCCTCTCCACCGGCGACATATCAACGCCGATAGCTAGGGGGAAAGGGGGGAGAGAGTATGTGCCGAGGAAAGCAGCGGGTGCTTTGCGGCTGCTACTCGCTGGTTGTGAGGTGGAGGAAGTGGTGGCGCATGAAGTGGATCCGAGTGGCCACCAGGGTTAACTATTCTATTTTGGACTAATTTCCCGTAGGGCAGTGGAAACGAAATTCCTAGCGAAATTCCACAAAATTTGAATTTTCCCACCGAAAAGGAAATTCAAATTTGACCGGAAAATGTTGTTTTGCGACCTAAAATGCTGTAAAAATGTTAAAAAGATTAAATATCTTGATAGAACTTTATTTGTAATTTTGCATATCGCAATTTACAATATATATCAAATAAATTCCATATAAATTATTCATAAAAATGCATACAAACCTACGTGTGCCACAAATTATTCAATCTAATAAACAATGTCCATATATATATCATGTAGTGTTTTATTACAATTGATATGTACTTCTATTATTTAGGGTATGTATATAAAATAGAAAAAATGTCCGTGCGTTGCACCGGGTGTGACGTTATGGATATATTATATTTATCTTATGGTTTTATTTTAGTTGTTTTTAAAGAGTATTTATTTGGGATATCTACACAATTTATTTTCAATTTATATGTTCTAATGGGTATGCAGTCGTATTTGATGTTGATTTCTTTTTATCAAATATAATGGCATAGTATTGATATCTTTCAAAAATTTATCTCAACACATTAGCTTTTTTTAAACGTGGCTAGATAGTTATGAATATATGGATTAAAAAAAGATTTACCTAGATAAAACTTAGTATACAAATTTTTTCCGATGTGACACTTTAAATTTGGAAAAATAAATTTCTTCATAGAAATAGTATGGTGCCAGTGCTATATGCCAATATACTCCTATATACAGGATTATGGAACCTTATTGCAATCTTCATATCTGTCTCACTTGCACAAGCTTGAGTACACAATTTCTTTAAAACGAGTACATTAAAAACCAATTATTATTTAATTAAACATAATACTAGTATATTCTTATTATCTATTTACTAGATTATTCAACGGATCCATATAGAATTGGAAATATCTTAACAGAAACTCAATATATAATTTAGAATATATTCTATTATACAATCCTTTTGCAAATTAGAGAAATAAAAAAAGATCAATAAAAGCTATCGCTTCTTTCATACGATTTTTGAAGTCATTTAGAAGTAATTTGTGAGATCGTGCACCTTTTCTTATTTACTCTACCATAAAAAAAAAAGAAAGAAACATTGTAAAGCGAAGGTGGATAGATCTGGTATATATTCTTGAAAGACAACTCGCACATGCCTAAAAATTTAAAATTGGATAACTTTTAGAACAATTATAATAATATTTTATTTCTCTGACCCTCCACTTTGAGTTTATACTAGTATGTTGTTATATGTGACCTATTTCTTACTCAGGACAAAGTAAAGATAAAACAGAACCATAAAAGCTACAATCATTGCATCTCTCTAACCCTAGCCGCAATTCTCTGTGCAGTCTCCTATCTCATCTTTCCCCTCCCGAACTCCCGTCTTCACGCAGTACGCCGAACGCAGAGCTCGATTCCTCGAATCGGCCATCCGCGAGCATGGCGCATCTCGCTGGCTCTGCAAATGGCCGCATGGCAGCAGCGCCGCCGCGCTATCCACAGCGTCGTCACTTGTCTGTTGCTTGTCGAAGGTCCTGTCTCCGTCCGTTCCGGGATCCCACTCGACGGCGACACAGCATTGGCGGGTCATCGATTAAAGCGTGGAGTCCAGCCGTGAAGCTAAGTCCATCCGTGGATTATTGCTGTCCTTCCCCTTGTCGTGGTGTGGATTAATTAATACTTTTGTTACCTTGCTTAGTGCTTGTAATTCCAGTTCATGCTCTCTCCATGTCAATCATAGATTTACAGTCTGATTCGTTTAGAATAATCACTCTCTTTTTCTATCACTAACTACGAAGATATTTTAAAGAAAAAGTTTATGCGATTGATCTATTCATTGATTCCTTGTTGCATTTCTTCGAAGTTGTGCTCATTAATCCTGTCTTCTTGCGTCGTCTCGGGTTAGTCGGACCGATACCCGAACCGGAATATTCGGGTCTGCTTTTCCTACGGCAAAATTCGGGTGTCGGTTTCCACCCGAATTACCTGACCCCTGAAATTTTCGAATGCCCGCCCCTATTTACTGTTACCAGATGTGTAGTGCAAAATTTGCGTGGGTGGGTTCCATCTTTTCCAATGAATCTAACAATTTTTTAGGATTTTTGTTAGAGTGATATCACAATTAGCCAAAGAAAACAACTGTGTCGTCCGAGCCGAAGCCCGACTGTGCGCCCCAACATCTTGAGGTTAAACTCCTAGCCGCAGGTTGCTGGTACCTCTCTCACAAAGCAAGAGCACAAGCACAATCGATTCACTCCCAACAGGATCCCGAACACCATAAAAAAGATGGATTCACGAATTGAAAGAAAAGCAACAAGAAATGAATTCATGATTTACGTGGTTGTGGTGGGGCTGATGCGTCGACGCAGCCGCGCCGGCTCCTTGTCGCGACAAGGGCAGTCACACCAGGGGGATGGATCGCGAGGCGGAAGAGGAAGAGAGAGACTGAAAGAGGGCAGCGGCCAGTAGGCGCAAGCGAAGGGGGCGCAGTAGAGAAGTCCCGGTCTCGTCGCCATCGGAACCAGTTGAAGAAGCGACGGAGTGCGGGCTTCAGAGGTTAATTGCTTTGCTGCTTTTGGACCCAGGGCGTCGGCCGCACGGGCGGGGGACGCGGGCCGGCCGTGCGATGGGCGGCGAGGCGAGGGGGAAACTGGGCGAGCCGAGCGATTGAGCAAGAGGATTGCGGTTGCGGCGCGTGTGGGAGATCGGACTCGGCTCGGTCGCTCAGCTCGCCTCAAGTCCGACCTCCCACAAGCGTCGCAACCGCAATCCTCTTGCTCAGTTGCTTGGCTCGCCTAGTCTCCCCCTCACCGCCCGTCGCCCCCTCGATGGCCGTCGCCCAACCGGCGCTCACCCGCCCTGCGCGGCCATCCCGGCGACCGGCGTCCTGGGTCCAAAAGCAGCAAAGCGATAAACCTCTGAAGCCCGCACTCTGCCGCCGCTCCTTCAACTGGTTCCTATGGCGACGAGACCGGGGCTTCTCTGCTGCGCCACCCGCCCTTCGCTTGCGCCTACGGCTGCTGCCAGTCTTTCAGTCTCTCTCTTCTTCCTCCTCTTCGCGATCCATCCCCGTGGTGCGACCGCCTTGGCAGTGACAAGGAGCCGCCGTGGCTGCCTCGACGCATCAGCCTCACCACAACCACGTAAATCGCAAACTCATTTCTTGTTCCTTTTCTTTCAATTCGTGAATCCATCTTTTTTATGGTGTTCGGGATCCTGTGTTTATTTTGTGGGAGTGAATCGATTGTGCTTGTGCTTTTATTTTCTGAGAGAGGTAGCAGCAACCTGTGGCTAGGAATTTGTCCTAGATGTTGCAGCGCACGGTCGGGCTTCAGCTCGGACGGCACAGTTGTTTTCTTAGGCTAATTGCGATATCACTTTAACGAAAATCCTGAAAATTTGAATGCCTGGTTCGATTCATTGGAAAAAACGGAACCCACCCATGCAAATTTTGAACTACAGCCCACATCTGGTAGCAGTAAGAAAGAATCTGCTTCCCTCATGTGCTACCAAAGTGGACTTGTCAATGAACTTCATTCGTTTTAAGGGTACTTTATGGAGTTGGTTTATTATTCCCCCCGACTTTTGCAATGACAGATTTGACCATATTCCACTTTCTGCCCTGAAGGCTGATGCTAACATTGTATAACTTCAAAAGAACCACATTTAATTTCCGGTTGTCTAGCTAGCCCAACTATTGCTAATGTTAAAGACCAAACTGAGCCTGAAGCCACAATGGGGTACCCGAATGACTGAAATCTGTGACAAGTTCATTGAGTTCTTCATGTGTAAGAAACCAGAAACAAAGGACTGGAGAAAGGTATTGGTCTTCAGAGAGGAGTGGCAAAGGTATAGAGAGCACTTCTACAAGCATTGTCAAGTGCGCATAGACATTGAGACTAATTCTTCTATCAAACAAAAGTTGGTTGTTCTTGCTAGAAAAGTTAAGAAGGTAAATCCTTATTTCTTCTCCTTATGCAGCATCGCCCTTTCAAGCGTGCTTTCACAATTGCCAGTATAATATTTGTCTCTGTCAATCTTAAGAACTCCAGATATTTAGATTACATGATATTACTACAGATTCGGTGCATTGTAATAAAAAAATATAAATATCGAGATGCTCTCATAATTTTGTGAAAATTCTTCATATTTTTAATTGTTTACTCAGATTGATGATGAAATAGAGAAGCACATGAAACTCTTCACTGAACTCCGAGAGAACCCTGCTGATATTAATACTATTGTTGCAAGGCGACGGAAGGATTTTACTCAGGAGTTCTTCCGCCATCTTAACTTCCTTGTGAATACTTACAATGGCCTTGATGAGCGAGATGGTAACTTCCTACCTTCTATCAATTCTTACTTACGAGTCACTTTATTTCTTGGGTCATATCAAGGTGATTAACCACTAACATATAATCAGATCATGAGATAAAGGTTATTGAAACAGGCAGAAGTTGACTCATTATTTCTTGAGAACATGGGGCATGATTTCTAGCTAACAGAAGTTACCAAAGGAGAGCATTATAATACACGCAGGACATAGAAGTTATTACTAGGTTCTCTTCATTTAGTCTTGTCTGTTTGCTTCATCTGGTTGATCTGTTGACCAGGTCAACATATGTTGATGAACATGTAGATAGTACCAACTTGTTGTGTGAAATGGCATGCAAATGTATCTAGTTCACTCTAGTTATTGTTCTGAATATTGCACTTTATTTTATGGGCTGATTAGTTCTCAATATTATGCAGGAGTAGTCAGGCTTGCTGCCAAATGCCTATCTGCAATTCATGCATATGATTGCACACTGGAACAGTTGGACATCGAAACTTCTCAGTCAAAGTTTGATAATATACTGAATTCTTCTTCACTAGATGATGCTTGTGATAAGATCAAACGCCTAGCCAAGGCCAAAGAACTTGATTCATCTCTAATTCTTCTCATCAACAGAGCTTGGGCTGCTGCAAAAGACTCTACAAGTTTGAAGGACAAGGTATGCCTTAATGGAATATTAAACAAAGTTGTAGAAGTTTTCCAGTGTTTAACCTTGATTTATTGCTACATTCTTGAAATACTCAACCCACTATGACTTTTTGAGGCATTGTGTTGATCGAACCATTATGCATAGATCATTGATGCTAGAAACATAATCATCTTCTCGATTTCTGCTTCAGCAGAAGTGGTGCTTTAAGTAATGAAATTTTGGTAATTATGTATAAAAACATAACATAGCAGTGCGACCTTCTGAGATAGTATGTAACACAACCAGGCTTCATTTTTCATTGAAGTTGCATAATTTTCATTTTTATTTTGTTCATATTATTTTTATGTATTATTTTTATTTTAGGTTTTATGAAATATTCAACATTCGCTAATGTTAATGATTTCTATTGTCTGTTGTGAAAGTTGGAACCATGTAATTCATCATATACTTATTCAGATTTAGTGAGCCTTGATTAAAATGTAAACCAGATTAAATGTAGTAAATATCATGTTAAAAGGTAGTCTAGATGACTCAACTAGTCCCCCACATCGCCCTTTTTAACTACGTAAAATGGTTGTCTTCAACATAGGATTATTTTTCTGGTACCTATACAAAGTTTTGCCTTATATCATTGCAAGTTAGTAAAATGTGTACTTGACCACTGCTATTCACATAATGCACAACTAGGATAATATGATTAAGTCAGGTATGCTTTTGCCATTTATAAGTGTACGAATGTAACAAACTAAATTACACAATCACATGTTACTGAATGAGATTTCTGGAATCAAGTTCAGTGCTTCTGTTTCCCATTTATATTTGAATTATGAAGTGCCAACATGTAATATAAAACCACAAACCATATTTGGCACATAGAGATCATATGGTGTAGTATGGTTTGCGATTTTGAATAGATAAATGTATGCTGTTACAAATCTAGTGACTTAAACCTGTAGATAATGTTTGCCTGTTCATACCAACGGCGTAGGTCAAGGATATAATGTATACTATTTATACAACTACAAAGGAAAGCCTCAAGAGCATCTCACCTCCAGAGATGAAGCTTCTGAAGTGTCTGCTGAATATTGAAGATCCTGAAGGAGAGATTTGCTGCCCTCGCATCAGCTTTCTCTCCAGGAGATGAGCGTGAAGCCAAACATGAAGATGCTCTTTACACGTAAGAGTTTTTTGAGAAAGATATTTATGCGGCGTTTCTAGCAGCAAAACACAGCTAGTGGTTATTTGATGGTTTTAAATAGTTTGGGATGCTCGGTACCTGGTTTCATAGTTTAGGTGGTTAAGTTGTTGAACCTCAATACTTGAGGATGTTATGTAGACTTATTCCTTTTCTTTACTATTATTTGAGTAGATTGCATAGATCCCTGTGGAGTTTAATTAGTTCATCCAACATTAAGTTTTTCCATGGTCACATGCTCCACCTAACTAAATGTTAAGATGACCTGTCCAATTGTTATTTTATCTGTTCAAAAAGAAATGTTCTCATCGGATAGTCAGTTCCTAATGTGTATGTACAATATTAAAATTGGGTGCCTGAACCTGTCTGAGTAACTCTGTTTTGTAAATTTCATTCACAACAGCATATCAGGTTCCTTATGTATTAACAAAAGGTTTTCGCCAGAGTAAAATCTTCAAAACCAAAAAAAAAAAAGAATGTTATAGTTCACAATTCATGCTAGATCCCCCCACCCACCCATTTTGTTTAACTCAACTCTGTTTGGGACTGCTTTGGTGGTCAGCTGTATTTCTGGATTGATATGTGCCCATGAAAAGTGAAGGATCCAATACTAAAAAGAACTAGACCGGAGAGAAAACACGCCCAGGTATAGCCTTTATGAAGTACCAAGATTAGAACCCTCCGAGTTCAGCGCTATATTTTTTGTAGGATCTAGAACTATACACTATGCATGCTTAAACAGTTAAAAGATTATTGTTTTTTTAAGTTGATGCGTTGGATTTGTGAAAGGAAACAAATAATGCATGATGTCATAATTAGAACAATGTCTTACGTTCAAAAAATAATAATTAGAACAATGTCAATACTTGAAAACGAGACTTAAATGTGAAGGCCAGAATGGATTGAATTCGTCTTTTGTTATAAAATAAGCTATTGAGCAACATATCGTAGGCTGCTCAACAAATAGGCACCATTTTATTTTTCAATGGGTCTTTTCAATGTATTTCATATGCTCTGGCATGGCTTATTTGGCATCATTTGGTTTTTGCATGCAGAACTCCTAACGAACTCCACAAATGGGTCAAAATGGTGCTCCATTCGTACCATCTCAATAAGGAGGAGACAGATTTTATGGATGCGAGAAAGATGAGCGACCCAGTAATCATCCAGAGGTTAACTTTGCTCAAAGAGACACTTGAACAAGAATACATGAAGCAGTATATACATTCTGAGGAGGAAGAATCAATGTACGGCGACGAACTAGATGAGTGAGCCCCTATATGCGTGAGCTGACTTGAATGAACCGATCTCGTGAAGATTCAGAGGTACCTGCTAATCGCTGACAGAAATGATGACCTACCATAGTCCATATATAGATTAGGCTATGCCCTGCTGCTTTCACGAGAGATGGATGCGGCATGCTAGTCATTGTTGTCAGAAAGGTACCTTCGGTTACAGGCACAAAACACAGATTTCCTTTTTTTGTTCTAGCTTTAGTTAGTGCCCCAGTCAAATGGAATGATAACTAGGGCAGTTATACCCACTAATTTATTAACCGTTTTGTAATTAATCTCTATCTGGCCTCCGAACGGGTCCAACCCTACCCTAGTCCAGGCTCGCTCATGTCTATGCTGACATGCTCTGCTCTATTTGGCGCGTCGTTTCTTTTCGTTTAAGGGGTGTTTGGATTCGATGGATAAATTTTAGGTCACGTCACATCAAATATTTGGATATTAGTTAGAAGTATTAAATATGGTATAATTATAAAACTAATTACGAGGACTAAATGTCGAGACGAATTTATTAAACTTAATTAATCTATGATTAACGAATGGTTACTGTAGCATCGCATTCGCTAATTATAGATTAATTAGGCTTAATAATTTTGTCTCGCCGTTTAGTCTTCAGTCTGTGTAATTTGTTTTTTAATTAAACTACTTTTAATACTTATAACTAGCCTTTAAACATTTCGACGGCGGCTTCCCTAAAGGTTGCTACTCCCGTGTTACGCGTTTGCCGCTCCACCTTACCTCCCTCGCCATTGGCTGTCCTTGCCTCCTACACCACAGGGCCACCCCTCCATCCTGCCGACGTTGGCTGCCCTTACCCCCTCAACATTGTACTCAAGAAGTGGCAAAATGTCTGCACATGTTCGGATTGACCTCCGACAACCGTCGAAGATGGTCCTCAGATTTAATGGTGGACAAGCGTGGCACCAATCTCTTGAGTACGGTGAAGTTTAGCTCCTATTTACGACTTAAGATCGCAAATCCTCGACGACACAGGCCGGTCTGACAGCCGAGGGGAGCTTCGGTTGTACTATCAGAGTGCGATAACGAGGATTGCCGATGTTTTTGTCGTGGTCACCTCTTGGCCCAGAGCCCTGATGGACGCATCGATATGAGCTTATTTGTTCTCTAAATTATTGTGTACAGTGTATATGAGCTTTATTTGTATAAGTCAAGGTGTTGACTCTAATGTCGTAGCTAGGAAGCTACATTTCAGTTTGTTGGGATAGGAGATCTCAACTTTGTACCACGGTTCTCTATGTTTTAATATATCTGAGGTCTTTATAAAAAAATTGGCAGTTGCCACTGGTTCTGATGCAATCTCCATCTTTTTGCACCGGCCTCAGTTGCGAAAAGGCGATCCACCTCCATTAAGGTGAAAATGGGACGAATATAGACGGACAGTAGGTCATTCTGTATTAGGTACCTAGTGTATTTTCAATCAGATTCGGAATCGGACGTGAATAATTTGAAACGGGACGGATACGGATACAGGGACCTGGATATTTATCCGGATTGATAACGGGCGGATACGGAGCGTGCGTACGTTATCAGGCCATCAGCATCGTCGTCTGGTAAAAGCGACACATCCACAACGTCGGACAGGACATACATCGGCATGCCTATTTGCGTATGTGTATATAGAATTATAGACTAGAATATAGTGCGTATGAATTGAACCAGAACTCTAACAACCCCGTGGCCGGTCCCTTTTTTTGGCAATAAGACTTATTTGCGTTTGTACTAACAAGACAATCTTAGCAGTCGAAAGAAGATCTCGTCGAACGATCACAGCGAATTTGAACATGATCAAAATCTGGCAGCGACAATGGTTCCCTCGAAACCTCTTGCTTTTATCACTAATACGTGTGAGAGGGAACAATGAGACGCTAACAACCAGTTTGGACTAAATAAAAAGTATAAACTTATTATTTTTAAAGTATTTTAATAAAAAAATGCATTTCATAATGTACCTAATTGGCTTAGCCACCTTTGGTTGTTCATTTCTTGAGCAATAGAGGTTAGAGTTTAGCCGACATTGTCTAGCCGTAAGGTTTCTTGCGTCAGCCAAGTTTGGCGTGTGACTTGGCATGTCACGTTAGTGTCTGAACCTTCTCGTATTTGTTCATTTCTATCTTAATAAAAAGATGCACAGCTCTACTGCGTATTCGACAAAAAACCCTCAAATAATGCATAAAAACATCGAGATATTTTACAGTAGTTGGAATGGTACCCACCGGTATCAGGCGGTACCTACTATTTTTCTTATTTTTTAAAGGCTTTATGACCTATATATAGAATTAAAAACAAACAAAATGGGTACCGATCCCACCTATTTTTGGTACCGGACCTTTCTTGGTACCATCTGGTACCGACACCGTGGTATCGTCTATTTCTAAACTATTAAATCTCTTCTGATGGACGGCTCCTATTTTTTCCGACCATCGTAAAATTTGTAAAAAAACATCACCTATATTGCAGCAGCCAGCCATTCATAAATTGAATATTGCAATACACGCAGTAGATGTAGAAAACAAAAGATAAGGACGTGGGGCTCTATTTGTATCCTAAACCTGAAATCACTTTTTGGAGAGAGTGCAAAACGACCTAAAATCAAGTTTATGGACCTGGATTCCTGGTATTCTAAGTTCGGGGACCTAGGTGAACATCCATGCATTGTACTCTTTAGATAATAAGTCATGGTGTTTGGCTCTATACATTCGAGCTTGACATGCGGGACCCACTTGGAAGTGACTTCAACAGAGAGCTACATTGCATCGTGGCCGCCCCCATGGCGGATCAACAACTCAACCAAAGGTGGTGGCGCATCCATGGCCGGATGTAAAGGGGGTGACCAAAGGTGGAGGCGGTTGCCATACCTAGAGCCGGTGAGGAGGGGATGGCACCGCGGCCATGGCTCGAGCCAGCGGCAGCATGTCCATGGCGCGAGCTGGAGAAGGGACGGGATGGCGGCGCTTGGCCGCTTGCAGCCAGAGTCAGAGGAGAGGGTGGCACGACTATGGCCGGATGCGGAGGGGATGGCAGCCCATCAATTGATGAGGACACGCTACGATGCCCGTTTTCCCAACCTTTCACGGTACCAAACAACAAGTATAATACTCAGTTCTGTATTTTTATTACCAACGGTGAATATTCAAAGTGTAGTTAGTCCGCAGCCCAAAACAAACTCCCTTGTCGGACCACAAACAGTATCTAGTGTCCCAATATTAATAGGAGATCAATCAATGGGTTCTCAGCAGGAGCCATCACCATTACAGAACGAAATCAGCTATATTCACCAAAGGATTGAGTAGGATGAAATAATTCCTTTGACAGAGTAGTCTATCGTTGATCTAAAGCATAACAAATATTTAAGAAAATAGTCCATTTTTGACCATCAAACTATCGCGAAAGTCCGGATTTGGCCATCGAAATGCAAAACCGGGTATCTCCGACCATCCAACTATTGAAAACCAGACAAAATTGGTCCCCCAAGTGGTTTCAAGGGTGGTTTTCATTTTTAAAAATAATAAAAAATCTATTTAAACTTTAAAAAATCATAAATAATTTATTTTAAATCAGAAAAATATAAAACTAGTACCAAACATTTTCTAAAAATGCAATATATCCATTAATTCTATACTTAAAGTTATATGGATCTCACTTATTACCCATCTGGTGAGCAGTAATAAATGAGATCCACGTAACTCTAAATAGAGCACTATGGATAGATTATATTTTTAGAAAAATTATAGTACTAGTTTTATATTTTAATGATTTAAAATGAATTACTTATGAATTTTTGAAAATTAAGTTGTTTTTTATTTAATAAAAACATATTTAATTTTTAGAAAATCATAACTAATTCATTTTAAATAAAAAAATATGAAACCAATACTAAATGTTTTCTAAAAAATGTAATCTATCCATGAGTGCATTGCTTATAGTTATGTGGATCTCATTTATTGTTTTGTTGTCATATCAGTAAAACAATAGTAGGGGTAATAAATGAGATCCATATAATGTTAAATATAGTATTAATGGATATATTACATTTTTAGAAATTTTTTGGTACTAGGTTTTGTATTTTTCCGAATTTAAAATGAATTAGTTATGATTTTTTAAAGTTTAAATAGATTTTTTATTATTTTTAAAATGAAAACCACCTTTGAAACCACCTGGGGGACCAATTTTGTCCGGTTTTCAATAGTTGGATGGTTGGATATACCCGATTTTGCAGTTCTATGGCCAAATCCGGACTTTCGCGATAGTTCGAAGGTCAAAAATGGATTTTTTTTTCCTAATATTTAATAATCAATCAAACAATGTCTCGTGGTAAGGAGTACTTTTACTATTCAATTGGCCGACGAATCGTTGAGCAGCTATAGCTTGACCCTTCAACTATGATCGCCCAGTCAATATCAAGTATGCACAGCAACGCTGATAGAGGTACGCTTTTTTGCCAGATGACAAACTGCCGCACAATCATCAGATAATCAGAGATAATCGCATTCCTCCATGAACCAAGTAAACACGCTTGATTAATCGAACTCAAGTAGACACCTGGAGGGATCGAACACAGATGTGGCGGAACCGCCGATTTAATTCGAGCTAAGTATACATGTCACCTCTGCTTGCAGTGTATTTAGATTAAATCAAACTTGGTCGTCTGTCGAGAGTCATTCGGTTCTCGATATTACCTTTTTTCCAGAGGAACCAACATCACACACATTCAGCCCTCGATAGAGCCACAACAGTTACATCATCCCAAACAGTTGAATATAGCATAAGTAGACTTAGTTTACAAACCAGTTCAAATGAAATGCCATACGGAGGCAAGTTGGAAACAGATAGCAGAAGCGTTTTCAAAACATCTCGCAGCGAAATCAAAATACTTAAGTAGCATTCATACGATGATAACCAAAGCGAGTAGCACCAAGCCCATCGGTACTACTCTCCTCCAACCAACTGTCCAGAAGTCATCGGTACCTGCACTCAAAATGTGAGGGCAAATCCTGAGTACTAATTACTCAGTATGGCTTAATGGAAGGGCGTACGGCTGACGCGAAGCTTGCTTACTAGTATTTGGGTCCTTAGCCATTGATTTTAAACAGTGATATAATGACGTAATCAGTTTCACCATGAACCAATATATCATCATCAGTTATCATAGTAATAACTTACAGGAATGTAAATATACAAGCACAAGCAGATGGAATTTGAAAACATAACTTATCATATAACATATTTAGATAGTTACTACGTTGTCCGTGTGCGATATTTGGCATTCTCACACCTGGTAAGCATCAGCGATTCGAATCGATTTTTAAATTCTCGAAAATAACTATCATGGCAGGTGTATAAGGTTGCTAGCCATCGCGTTCCCACATATACTCCCCATGTCCACTTGTTCCATCTCAACTTCGATTCCAACCCGCCGCTCCCTAGGTTTAGCCCCAATGGAGCGATACCACATCTGGGTCAGCCCTCCCATAAGTCAAGCGCATCTAGGTCTCATGGTAGGACCAAGTCTCTGTTCTTCAGATGGTTCAAGTAAGACTTTCATCGGTCCCATGTCCCGGATAACCACTCTAGCAATGTTACGCCGATCAGCAGCCGAACAGCGAACGAGCCTTATACGACTCGAGCGGGGTCCATTGCAAAGCGTCATAAATAGTAAATAAATCATAAAAATCTCCGTCCAGTCTCCATTTAAATCACAAGCATAAATAACATATCAACTTTAATGTTTTGATATTTTGAAATCACCTATACGACGAGTGACTCACCTAGCATTACTAGGCATACTCGTCCTATGAACTCTAGTTATAGGTGTTAGGGCCAGGGCGGCTAGGAGGTCTTATGCAATTGGTTTCAATCAACTCCTAATGCAGATACGTAATCATCAATCAAGATAATATTAGCTAGAAATTCATGGTCATGCCTACCTTTGTTTATTTTTTTATCAAAACCAACAAACTAAACTATGTTAGTTTGCCGGGTTGTGGGGCTTTGCCCCAGGCAACCCTTTGATCACTTGGACTGCTCCTCCTTCCAAACATAACTGATGGGCTCTCCAGGTCGTGAGTGGGTCTTAGTAGGTCGTGTGGTCACCGTAAGCTCCTTGCGCAATGCCTCGATCACTTTGCTACAATAAACGTCACTATATGAATGATCAAGTGCGAAATGGATGCAAAGAATGCACAAGATGCTCATATGATATGAGAAACAGTATGCAACAAGTGAATCCACCTTTATGCACACGATGAGTTATAATTTAAATGATACCCTCATTTTTTTACATGATGCATGAGGGATAGTTTATTTGGTAAAATCACCATTTTGGGATTCAGAATATAAAACAAATGCAAAATGACTTGAACCATTTATGACATGTAGATAGATGCTATACAATGCTATCAACCAAATGTTAGCAACAAAAGAACTATAAATTAATTCTAGAAATTCCAGCAATTTATTAAGCGTTTAACTTCTCCGATTTATCATAAATCACAGAAATAGTTTCTGGTCATAGAACTTCTATATCAAGCATAACATGGCATGATCATGTGTAAAATTTAGAAAGTGAAATATCCTAGGTTTGATAGCACATCTATTTTCTATTTAATTGTTTTATCACATTACAAAGGTAGTCCAAACAGTACACTAAAATTCACAAAAATACTTTCTGAAACCTAAACTTAACTGTTAAGCACCATGATTTTTCTCAGAATTTATTTTGCAAAATAAAGTCACTTTTTCCTATTATTCATTTTAACATGCAATTATTTGTCTTTTTCAAAACAGCAACCAAAACTTACATGCAGAACTTAAAACTTTAAAAATGGACTAAATATGCAACATAGAGCATCTACAAATTTCAAGTGGAATATTTGGAGCACTTTTTATGTAGTAAGTATTTTCACTCTTTAAAAATGTCCAAAATACATGCATGAGGGCAAAACAGTAATTTAGCAGTATGTGCTAGGCTTGAAAAAAATCACACACAGCTTACACAGCATGGTAAAGCTACTGTCCAAGTTTCATAATTTTTGGAGTCCATTTATCCTAGTTTTGCCATTTATTTAGTTTGAACATGCATGCAACAAAGCAAGGGCAATATGGGCATTTCACCCATACCTATCAAATCCATTCTGTAGATCTGCTCAAGAGGAGTCCAAGGAAACAAGATTTGTATTTTTAGAATTTTTGGGTGATTTACTATGGATTTTTAAAGTTCATAGATCTAGGAAATGAATTAAATTCGAAATTTCACACATCAGTACGCGATACGCAATTATTCATTAACTTCAGGGGCTAGCACCTAAAAATCCCTAGACTCATTGTACAGCGCGTGGGTTGGAAACATAAATCAACAAAAATATAGGTCCAAATCGGAAAAACGCCATCTTCTACCTCTGTTCATCTCCTACCTCGAGCAGGGAGGCAGCCATGGCAATGGCGAGCACCGTCCCGGCCCTGCGGGGCGCGGAGACCCACCTCCGGCAACCGGGGAAGAGAGAGGAGGGTGCAGGGACCTCACTCCTACCACCCGGAGCAGCGGGGAACGGCGGTGGAGGGCCGGCGATGGAGCTACAGGATGGGGAACTTCGGCGGGGTTGTGTGCAGCGGTGAGGCAGAGATGGCAGCCAAGAGTAGGGGGTTCCGGCGGAGTGGAGGGCTGCGAGGAGCGGCGTGGTGGCTGGAGGGCGCGGGGATGACTACTCGGCGCCGCTCTGGAGCTCGGCTTGAGCTCGTCAATGGCGGGGATGGGAAAACAGGGAGGAAATGCAGAGAGCTCTGTGGGAGAGGGAGAGAAATGGAGGGGGAGGGAGGGAAGGCTGCGCTCGGCCTCCGCTTAGGCAGAGGGTGCGGGCAGGCGGGCAGCGGCGCGCCAGTGACCGCCGGCCGCGCGTCGCCTGTGTACTGAGCTCGGCCGGCGAGCTGACTGGTGGGCCCAGGCCGTCAGTGACTCAAGAAGGAAAATGAAATTCGAAAAATAGAAAATCCCCTGTTGACTGCAGGAAGGTCTGTTTGAAATGCACATTTTTGAACATCTTAGGATCCGAATTAGGTTAAACTCAAAATACAAGAAATGTTGTAAACTTTATGATCTACAATTTTGTTATAAACTTTGACACCCTATTGTATAGTAATTTATGGTTTAAATTTGAATTTAAATGACTGACCAGGGTTTGACCAATGAAATCCTCCAGTTTATAAATTTTAAAAATCCATTTTCTGGCCCTTTTTCATAAAACTCAAATATACCAATGTTGTTTAGTTTTTCATGATCTACAACTTTCATATATAAAGTTTTGTATGATCAGCACTTTTTATTCACAGAAATTTGAATTTACTATTCAGTTCAAGTTCGGACAGGTTTCATAGTTTCACAGAAAATGACCCAAAACCATATTCAAACCTTTATGTATGTCATGACACAAAATACCACAGTTATTCCTCATGAAATTTTCTACAAGTTTGGTATATAAAGTTCTATCAAATTCACAACAGTATTAAAGTTACAGCAGTAAATGAAAATACAGTTTTCAGCAAACCGAATTTATTTACTTCAAATGACCTAACCTATACATGCACTCAATATAAAATGCCCTTGAAATGATGTAATTAAGTTAATGATGTCTGTATACTGCACTTGAGATGCCAGGGACATCACAACAAGTACCAGTAGCAGATAGATAAATAAAAGAGTCAGCCTACAATAGATGAGAACCAAACCCTAGATATGTTTGTTCCTCCCACGGCGACAACAAACCACGATCAGAAGGAGAACTCGACAGAATTCTGATGCACGCCCAAGCAGCAACTTGAAGCAGCTTGATCGTAGCCCTGCTATTGGGGCGGGCAGGAATGGATTTTGCGGGGTGGGTTTTGAGGTGGAGTGTGTTTGGACGGGTGGGAATGGGTCTTAAGAGGTAGCGGGTCGGGGAGGGTAGGGTTGCGTGGGAATGCGGGTTGGGTGCGGGTCTGCGCAGGCCTCGTGCTCCGCGCGCCGCGCGGCGGAGTCGCAGTGCCCGTCACTGTAGAGCAGCGCGGGAGGCGGATCGGGCACTGGTGGTGGTGGGAAGCATTGCCGGCGGCGTCAATGGCGAGTTGGCGCGGGGAAGCGGCAGCCAGCGCCGGCGACGGGACGCGGAAGAAGGTGCCGGCGGAGTGGGGCGCGGCCGCCGCAGTCTCCGAACTGCCTCGCAAGACTCCGCCGCAGGGTTGGAACCCACGCACGGAAGCTGGCAAGCTGCTGCCCGGTACCAGCTCTGGATCCATGGCGGCAGCGCGGGAGCTTCTCTTGTGGAGGAACTCGGCGGCGGCAGCCTCCTCCTTCATCAAAGACGCCGAGGTCTGTGAGCATGCCCTCGACGCCGCGCGGCCACCAGGGCGGCGGCACACCCTTCTCGAGCAGGAACTGGCGCTGCGGCGAGTTGCAGTGCTGCGTGAGCTGCGCACAAAGTAGCGAGCCCGGCGTGGTGTCCTGCAGCTCATCACCGCCGGCGCCGCGGTGTCCACTACGTCGTCGCCGGCGTTGGTGTCGGCCTGGTACTTGGCAGCATTCTCATCGTCGTTATTGGGAAAGCTCTCGTTATCCCCATGTATGCCGGCGCCGTCGCGCTGGGTTGACGAGGCCACCCTCCCCAAGGAACCATTCGCTGGGTTGACGAGCTGCTGCTTCTATTAGCTAGTGACTTGCACATGCACAGCGTATTCATTCATTTACTGCGTGCTTTCGTATCTGGTTCGTGCTCCCGCATGGAGAGTCCACTTGTGGTGGGGCGGGGCGATTAGCTGATTCTATGGACGGGGTTGGGTTGCCAGAAATATACTAATTGTTGTGGAGCGGAGCGGGTTAGGGGTGGGTTTAGTCCCATTAGCAGAGCTACTTGATCGTAAAATCTCCACAATCCTAGACGGATCGGTAAGGTAGATGAGAGGAAACGCCCTCTCGGTATTTTTCGGAGAGACCCTCAACGGAAAACACACGGCAAATAATATATATAGTCTAATCTGTTTCCACGGCTGGCCCTAGGTCATATTGGTGCTCGCAGGCACAAGACGCCAAGGGCTAGTCTCCTGGTCTGACTCGACCCTAGGTCAATGACCGACTCGTACATGACCCAATTCAACTTGTCTCCAGGTACTTTATAGAATAATAATAATTCAAGTGGTATCCACCATCATGGAGCTGATTTGAACAATATTATTCAACATTATTCTTCTCTTCCTTTTGCTGCAACGTTGAGCCTTTAAAAATCACATTTGATAATAGTCCAGCAGTACTAATTATTTTACCCTTCCTGGCATATTTCTCATCAAATGGAAAAGAACCAAATTGAAGATAACATGACTCTAGAGAATTCCTGGCTGCCATATTTGAACTAACAAAAGAATTTTTAGTAGAAATATTTTGAGGAGCTATGGGCTCATCATCAGTGGCGCCCGTTGGGAATAAAGCCAGCCGCGTGTGTTGGGCGTGGCTGGAAGGGTGTGTGGTGCGCAGCGTGTGTGTGCGCGCCGGCGTCGAGTGTGGTGGTGCGTGTGTGCACGCAGCCGTGGCATGTGTGTGTGCGCTTTAGTTGTTAGCCGAACCTAGGAGCCATGATCGTGCGTGCAATCAGATGGCAGCGATTGAGGGGAGCAGTCCGCGTTGGTCGCGAGGAGGAGGCCGGCTGTTGAGTCTGTTAGGATGTCCCACCTTGGGCGCGATATTAGGACCGCGTCGCGGGCGTCGTGTGCGCCATGGCGGGGCGTGCGGGTGGTGGCCGGTGAAGTAGGGTAGCGCGTGGGTTGTAGGCGCGTCCACCTGGCTATAAAGCTTCGCTGTAACCTCATTGTTGATCACGCCAAAGGAATTGAGGGGCAGCGTGCGGAGCCATGCGTTAGAGCGCAAATTCTTCCCGAGTTACCGTACATCTTCTACCTCTTGCCGCACCAAATTCTCTTTGTGTGAGCACTAATTCGTCAAGCCAGGGAGCATTCGGTGTTGAGGGGGAGGAAGAGTACCTGCTGCGCGCAAAGTCCAAGTCCGGCGATTGCCGGTGGTGCGAGAACGCCGTCGGCGCCGCTGCGGAGCTCGCGGCGCGGCTGACACATGGCATCAGAGCCATAATGGTGAACGCCCAAGATCCTGCACTACTACCTCGAGCAAGAAGTGATGTCGGTGGTTTCGCACGGCGCCGGAGGGAGCGCGGTGTCGATGTCATACCTGGTGCTGTCGCTGACGGGCTACACGGCGTGGGCGATCAAGGTGGTGGCGATCCTCGACGCGCAAGGCCTGTGGGAGACTGTGTCACCGTCAGGCGACGCCACGGTGGATGCACAGAAGAACAAGACGGCGCGGGCGCAACTCCTCCAAGCTCTGCCCAGGACATCCTCATGCAGGTGTCCATGAAGAAGACGACGAAGGAGGTTTGGGAGAGCCTCAAGACGCGCTTTGTCGGCGAGGATCGGGTGAAGACGGCGCGCCTCACCACGCTCAAGGGGGAGTTCAACAAGCTGTGCATGGCAGACGGGGAGACGCTGGATGTCTACAGCGGCATGGCCATGAAATTCTCCGGCTTTGGCTCCACACTCGACGACGTCGCCATGGTAAAGAAGCTGCTCGACACCATTCCCGATCATTTGTACCCGACGGTGGTGGGGATCGAGCAGTTCTGCGACGTCAACACGATGGCGTTCGTGGAGGCGCTCGGGTGCTTGAAGACGTTCGACGAGCGTGCGTGGCGGTGCAAGCAGCTCCTCGGCGGGCAAGTGCCAAATGGAGGATAGGGCGGCGGCGACAAGCTCCTGCTCGCTAACGCGAACAAGAAGGACCGGCAACGGGCGAAGTCCGGCATCGGCAAGTGCTTCAACTGATCCACTTTTACTTGCTCGATATTGATGTGTGTAGCACTATCACTTGATTTGTCGCTATGATCATGCTCATGTAAACTCATTAGTTACTTTTAATGTATTGTCAACATTCACTAAAACCCTCAAATAGGTTGATTGCACTTACAAGCGCAAATTCCTCCTGAGTTACTGTACATCTTCTACCTCTCGCCGCGCCAAATTCTCTATGTGTTAGCGCTAATTCGTCAAGCCAGGGAGCGTTCTGTGTTGAGGGGGAGGAAGAGTACCTACTGCGCACAAAGTCCAAGTCTGGCGATTGCCGGTGGTGCGAGAACGCCGTCGGCGCCGCTGCGGAGCTCGCGGCGCGGCTGACAGCGCCCCGTCGTGAGAGGAGGACCGGCAGGCCGCCAACAGCTCTTTTGAGGGAGGATGGGCGGCGCACGAGAACCATCAGGTTGCAGGCATCTCGTCGCAGGAGCATGGGCAGCACAGGAGGAGGAATGGCGGCGGCGCCACATGAGCATAGGTGCAGGGCAGCACAGCAGAGGGGACGCTCGCCGGCAGAGGAAAGAGTACAGGAGCGGCGGCGCTGTCTGAAAACCTTCAATATATATTACACCCGTGTGATTGATTTCGGTGAACTGTTGTAGTCTCATTCATTGAAAAGAATTACCAGCTCTGCTTTTGTTAAAGTTTGCGCATACTAATGGCATACTTGGTACTTGTTTTACTTTCAAAATTGTGTGCATACTCTACAGTTGTTCATTAGCATGCCGATGAGGCGATCACATATTGACATATCTCATTGAGGTGATGTACCAGATTCGAAGAAATAAGCACCGCAAATCTGAGCACTATTATTATTTTTTTCTCAAGCTTGTTTCGTATTCACAAGCTAGCATGGCCACTTGACACAGTAACAAAAACGTTTGCGGCAGGATTCATGATTGGTCGGTTCCAATTTCTCAGATGGATGCCCAGCATTAAATTCATCTAGCAAGGCATCAGGAACCCACGATTATGCAGTCCAGCGAAAACGCACCCAAGGAACCACCATTCCACCAAGCAACACACATTTGGCCAAAATGACTTCATGATGATGCAAAACTTAGAACTGCACAGATGCACAGCGTCCACATAATCACAAATATACAGATATCAACAAGGTGGCACGGTACAGTACAATCAAATTGGAAAGGGTACAAGCCATACGCCAGTAAAGGTTACAAGATAAGATGCATGTACATACCAGGTGCTTGGAACAGGCACATCCTTCACCTGTCATGTCTGCTCACTAAGGCCGTGCTGCATTTGCATCCAGTGCGTTGTAGGTGTAGTCACTTGTGTTCAACCCATACTGGAGGGCAGCAAACACGTGTGTTAGTTATTAATCCATCAGAATTGATAAAGACAAAGATTATCATTTTCAGTTGAGGGCCGAGTTATCATTTTCCGTAACTTGTGAAATAGAATGGGGAGTAACCTTTTCAGCTCTAACAAATGTTTTTTGGAGATCATAGAAATTTCATTGGTTAGTGATAGAGTGGATATATGGTCCAACATAGGTAAAGTAGCAAAAAAGAAACGGTGAGAAACTGCACGCAGCAGCCAGCAAGTCACAGTAGCAATGCACAACAAACCATCGCCAATCAACTTGCTTCTACATTAGAGGCTAAGAGTGTTCCTGGCAACAAAAACAAGGGTAAGCGGGCCACCGGTACCACACGTCACGACCAAAAGAAATAATTTGTGTTTGCAACTCAACAGACTACGGCTTCAGTTTAAGATTCCAGGTAGCAGATCAGCAAATATGTGTCATAGATCATCCTTGTGATTGTATAAATTCATCCACCATAGACCACCACCTTTAGTCCTTTACTAGGATGTGAGTGTCTGGCAAGGAATTTTGCCCAAACCTGTGGAATTGTGATTTAGTTCTAGAAGGGACGCAATCATGCATGGTGTTGTGTGTCACAGTGTGTGTTTAAATTGCACAAGGAGTTCAATGAACTAATGCCCTTGTAGACAAGCACGAGCAAATTGACTGCAAGGACAAGCCCGACTTTTCTAGTTGTATTCTTGTATCCCATGGTACTAATGACTAGTAGGGCAGTCGTTTATTCAATAACGATGGTGGAGTGGATAACAGAAATTTTTTTGTAGATGTACAGGGCGGATGAATTGAGTGTGAGCAGAGAACCAACAATGTCGTTTACATATAATAACAGGCAGGACAATGAAGCCTTGCCCCGCAACTATGAGAAGCAAGCATGTGAGGATCAAGATGCCATGTCTAATAGCTGTGATAAGTCTTGTTTCATGTGTCTCATTCTTGAGCTGAAAGCTGCGGTATCGACGGTGGTAGGGAGATAGGGTGGAGGATCCTGGGCAACGAGGAGTGGTCTCCTTATGACCACAAAGTCTTCATCACTGTCATAGTCCATGGTCCGGGCAGACAGCATGGCTCGTAAGATCATAGCCAGCAAAAGTGAGAGTGCCTGTACAGGAGCTGCACACGGTAAGGTAATCAAAGAAGCGAGCAGTAGTGACTAGTGGGTATGGATGGTACTAGTAACAATAGGTGGCCGCATAATTCCAATAATAATGATGATGATGATGATGATAGGTGGCTCTGCATAATTCCAAAAAAAAAAAGTGGCTGCATAAGAGAAGAAGAAGCGGTGTGGAAAGAACCTCACCTGCGTAGCGAAGATGGCAAGAGCAGACCATTTGCATAGGTCGAGGTTATTATGGATGAAGGAGAGTAAGTTGCGGAGCTCTCCGGTGCGATCATCTGGCAGATCCTGCAGCGGGACCTCCTCTTAGCAGAGTGAGCTGGTCGCATTATTATTATTATTTACTTATGTGGGAGTGAGAGGAGAAGATGAGAAGTGGTAAGGGAACCTGGATCCAGTGCTGGTTGAGCGTGACATGGGCAGCGAGAGCAGCTTCGAGCAGTAGCATAGCCATGGCCGGGATGGTGTACTACAAAACAATAGCAGCATCGTCAACAAGCAGGGGACGGGACGGGACGGTCATCAGGGGCGAGGCATGCAGTAGCGGTCACAAGGCAAGGACAGCAGAGAGAGACTCACGAAGCAGAGGCAGCATCCCGTGTTGATCTCGGCCGCCAGGTAGCCCGCCAGGAGCAGGACGCAGTAGAAGAGTCCTGCCGCCATGACGACGGACGGAAACCAGAGGTCCTGGCTTAGGAGGTCCTGCAGGTGGAGCTGGTGGTGGCGCGCCCAGCGAGAGAGGATCCACGCGGCGTAGAGGAGCGCCGAGACGGCGGCGAAGGCCTGGAGGAAGGCGAGCAGCTTGAGCAGGAATCCAAGGCAGCACGAAGCCCAGCCCAGACCCTGTGCGCGCCGCCCGCCGTCTCTGCTCCTCCGGCGACCCATCAGCATCATCTCTCTCTGCTGGCTGATGCAGATCTGGAATTTTCCCAGCTGGCTAGGGCTAGGGGGATTTAATTTAAATTAGAATCGGATTCCGCCGTCGAGAGCGAGGAGAAGCAACCAAAATGAGGTCAGGACGTGCGATAGTCTCCGCAGCCTCTGCATTTATAAAATCGGTTTTGTCACCCATTAAAATTTCGTATACCGTGTAAATCATACGTTTCGACTTTGGAGAGCTGTTTTGAACTTTTGGCATGCGGCCCTCCAACATGGAGTGATTTTGCTGCATGGATACTGGCCCCACGTGCCAGGCAGGTCCGACGGCCTATGTGCGAACGTGGCGCCTTGGCCTCGCCGGCGAGATCCCTCCAACTCTGCACCTCATCGGCGCCACATCCCTCTGGCTCTACACCTCGCCTGCGTCACCCCTCCATGCCACACAGCCACCCCTTCGTGCCTCCACTCCTCGCTCCTCCTCTGGCCTGCTCGCCGGCCTCCCACGGTCGGGTTGCTCCTCCGTCGGTCGAGCCTCGCGACGCTCCTCCTGCGGTCACATCGCCAAAACAGCCATGAAAACCTGCGCGGTATCTGAAATTTTGAGAGGTAACAAAACTGGTTTTATAAATGGAGAGGTTACGTAGACTACCATAAAATAAGTCAGGGGTCAAAGTAGACTTTTTCCTTTTCTGTTGTTGTTTCCTCTTTCTACCTTGAGCCTCGGCTCAACCATCAGCAGCGCAGCGCAACCAATCACACACACTACCCTAAACCTAATTAATCTCTTGTCGTACAATAATACTCCTGCTACTAGTATATAAATACCCGGACCCAATGGATGTCACGTGTTCGATTTTGCCAATCTCAAGCATCCTCTGATTTGAGGCAATCTAACCTAGTACAACCTACACGAACATTGATATATGACGCTTTTAATACAATTTTAACTAGAAATGTTGTATATATATTAATGATCAGAGAGAGGGAGGGAGTAAGTAGCACCTCCCTACCCTGTCTCTTCACCCACCATACCTACACTAATATCGTTGCAACGCACATGTAAGTGTTAATGTTGTAGAAGCATGAGGTAAACCATAAACGCCATCTTAGAAAAGCCATACCAAGGCACGTGCATTTTGCTAGTTATGTATATATGTGTAACTTATATATAGAGAGAAAAGCAAATGAAATGCCACAAAAAATATATATTTGCCCTATTGCAAGAATATGTTTATATTCACCAGTCAGCTATCCTCAATAAATACCGATACTCGTTTTTTAATTTGATCTTCTTATCAATTGATATCTACCGATTATTATCCTTGATCTTCTCATCAGTTGATATCTACCGATTATTATCGATAGTCGATCGAAAAACGTTACCGGACACTATTGATATACTATTGATAGATAGTTTATCGTTGATATTGTACCCTAGTTCACTGTTGGGGGATTATTTTTCGTCAAGCCCTCGGTCTTGTTATTTTAAACATTTAATTAATTATCATTCCGTATTCCATAGGTGTACTTTATATAAAACATGGCCGGTGGCGAGGATAGACACAACTAGATGAATTTCCTGCGCCTTGATGCGGAAATACAAGGGATACCCTATGCGTATGCCATAAAAAAACATTGCATGCATAACACTACAGAAGATCGATGGAAATTATTAGCAGATAAACAACGGATAATGGCTCCTCCGATGCCGTGGCTTCACGTATTCCAGAGAAATTTTATAGTGAGGTGTACCTATTTAGAGGTAAAAGATGACGTGGCATACGTGGCATCTATCGATCTGGGTGCTAGGTTTATATTTGTGTCATTCATATTCACCCTATAAACCCTATTATTAGCAGTGCACTGTAGATGGTGATCCCATTTCAAGTGGTGATTGGGGTCTAGGATTGAAAACGGGGGAAAATTCATGTCCCGTACCATGCCATATTCCCATTTTTTCCTGTCCGTTTTTGTATTTCCGGGAAAAAACGGGAATGGGACAGTATATGGGATGGTATTGAGCGGGAACGGCACCGGAAACGGTTAGGGGTGTTTCCCGCCCGTATTTGCAGAATCCCGTTTTTGACCGCAAAATTCTTGTTTTGATCCCGGTAGCAATTTCTACGAGAAAGCCTCAGCAGCCCAGCCCACAACACTAGCCTAGCCCAAAAGGAACCCTAGGGAGCCATAGCAGGTAGCAGTCGCCAGGCACCAGCTAGCCAGTCCAGCTCGGCCGCCGCTCGCCCACTCAGCTCCTGACCCCGCTCGGCCACTCCGCCTCCCCGGTCTCTTGCTGCCTCGCCTCGCACTCCGCCAGCTAGCAGCCGCCCACCGCCTCCCCGCAACCTCACCCTCCGCCAGCGCCGCCGACCGCCGCCTTTTCGGTCTCCCTCTTCCCCATCGCGGCATCGCCCATGAGGTCGTGCCCACCTACCGGGTGCGGCGGTTCCCCGGTGCCCGCCACGGCAGCCGGTGGCCATGAGCCAGATGTCGCGGCCGCTTGGAACTCGAAGTGAAGGAGAAGGACGCACTGGTGGCCGCCCCACCTTCATGCCACCGGAAAAGCACGTTGGCCTTGGGAGTTATCTGCCAGAACTGACGCCGCCACCTTCATCCATCAAAGGCAGCAACAGCAGATCAATTTTAGGTACACCTTGACTCCTTGTCCTTGAGTCCTTGACAAAATAGATGCAGTCAGCCAGTCATGCAGTAGCATGTAGATTGATAAAAGTTATTTTCTGAATAATTGCTAGGGTCTAAAAGGGCCGCAGCTGAAGGTTGCAGTCAGGGGTTACCTATTGTTGTGTCAGAGTCTTCATCTTCAGTGGCAAGAAATGGCCAAGACAGTGGCACACATGCACCTGCCACTGCCAGTGGAATTGATGGTACTGACTCATAGATACAAAGCCAACAGCAACAACAGTTTGTAAACATTGATGATGATAAAGGGGGAGGAAATGATGGAGTTACTAGGATAGTGAAGAAACCAAGACGGTGCACATCTGATGTGTGGGAGCACTTCAGAAAGAAAACTGTAATAATTGAGGAGCATGGAAAGAAGTATTAGCAAGTGTGGGGCTATTGCAACTCCCCAAGATGCAGGGCAAAGTACAGGGCCGATAGCAACTACGACACTTCTATATTTAGAAACCATCTAAAGTCAGTACACAATATTGTAAAAGGGCAGCTACAGCTAAAGCCATAAAAGGATAATGGGAGAGATGTGACTACTATTCAGCCTTACAGGCATGATCAAGAGATTAGTGTGAAGAAACTCTATACAGCAATAATCATGCATGAGTATCCATTCAATATTGTTGAGCATGACTATTTAGCTGATTTCATTAAGTCTTTGCACCCTAGCTTTCCATTAAAGTCTAGAGTAACTATTTGAAAGGAAATAATGGACATATATCTAGATGAAAAGGAAAAGCTATATAAATATTTGAAAACAGTTCCTTCTTGTTTTAGTGCAACAATGGACATGTGGACCTCATGCCAAAACAAAGGGTATATGTGTCACCTTGCATTGGATAGATGAACAGTGGCATATTCAAAAGAGAATAGTGGGTTTCTTTCATGTAGAGGGTCGGCACATTGGCCATAAGTTGGCTGAGTCATTTACGGAAGTCATGGTTAAGCGGTTTGTAGAGAAGAAGTTGTTTTACTTGACTTTGGACAATGCGGCAAGTAACCTTGTGGCAGTAACTAATATTATTCATGACCTTAGAGAGAATGGAAAAGCTGCTTTGGTATGTGATGGCATTTTTTCCATATTAGATGTGCATGACACATATTTAATTTGGTTGCTAGAGATGGATTAGCTGTTATTTCAAAAGCACTAGAAAATATTAAGTCATTGGTGCTCACTGTGAAGGGAACTCGTGAAGCGCGCTAGTGAGTGTGGGTTAGATACATAAAAAGGTATTCAGCTTGATGTTTCAACTAAGTGGAATTCAACGTATTTGATGCTAAGGGATGCTTTGTACTGCAAGCCTGCCTTTATTAGGCTCAAGTCATCAAACCGTTGCAAGTATAATAAAATTTCTCCTACTGATAGTGAATGGGATATGGCTGTAAAAGTGTTTCATTGCTTGAAAAAATTTTATGATCTTACTGAATTGCTCTCTGATACCTCATATCCAATGGCAAATCAATTTTATAGAGGTTTCTGTGTTGCTTGATAAATGGTGTATTGATGAAGATTTGACTATTAGACAAAAGGCTATATCAATGAGTGAAAAGTTTGAGAAATATTGGAGTTGTTCTGGTTTGAGTCTTGCTGTGGCATGCTTTCTTGACCCTAGGTATAAGAAAAAGCTCGTGAAATATTACATGAGAAAGTTCTACGGTGAGTAATATCAGATTCGTCTTGATGAGTTTGTTGGTGTTGTCAAGAATCTGTTTTAGTTCTATGCTAGTTCTAAATCTAATTTAAAGAGTACTATGAACGCAAATGAACATGTCAGCCCAATAGATCCATTAGCTGAAGATCAGGATGCTGATTTAGAGAGCTTTTTGTATGATAATACTGGCCTAATAACAATGTCATGAGTGAGTTGGGCACATATATAACAGAGCCTCTTTTAAAGCAGCAACCATTCGATATTTTAGCATATTGGAAGATCGACATATATAAGTACTCAGTTCGTTTTGAAATTGCTCGTGATATGATGGATGTCCGAGTGTCAACCGTTACTTCCGAGTCCGCCATTAGTGCAGCTGGACGCGTTATTGATTCATATCGCAATCGGCTTGACCTTGAGATGGTGCAAGCTTGGATCTGCACTAAAGATTGGATTCATGCAGCTAAAAAAGATACTACTTGTCTATGTTTTCAATTATTGTGCATGCATATGTGATGTATTCAGCCATATGTCTTTTTTTTTTCAGATTCTAAGTACATGCCTTCCATTCTGGCTGAATTTAAACCTCCAGAGACCAATTCTACCACTCACCCCATGGATGAAGAGGCTGTTTCCATATTTCAACAACTTTACAACAATTGAAAATTATTTTTGCTACAAACTTGTAATGACATTTCATGGTTCTTGACTGCTTGTAGGAAGAAGATATGGAGAGCGACCCTGATGTGATGGATGAACGTGTTGAGTTGTGAAGAACTGAAGATTGTCTGTGACCTATTTGCTTTTATGCTTTGTGTGGATTGTGGACTATTATTGTGTATTGGCTGTTGGTTATGGACTCATTTGTCATTTCAAATGTGGACAGTAGACCTGTGTGTTTGTGTTGGCATATGGATTAAAAAATTATTTTTAATACTTAATAGATTGTGATATTGGCGTTGGAAGAACTCTTAAAAGGAAGCGAATAAATAATATACCAGCGGGGCAAAGGGCTACGCTTATAGCTCATCGTAATGACACATTTGCCAAGACGATTGCTCAGAGGTGTAAAAGTGCATCAGGGGATCCTACATCAATCTCATAGGACACAAGTCCTGTAGAACCTACAATACAACTCACTAATTCTACTCTAGATGTACAAGTTGCTAATGATACGGTGTCTCCAACACAGTCACATGTTCATGATGAGTGTGACGATGGAATCATATTTGAAGAAGATCAAAGTGAGGAGGGCTACATGTTTGCAGGCCAAGGTAAAGTGACTTTGCCATTGTCTCACTTACCTCTACCATTTCATATATTGATTGACCTTGTAAACCTAAACTTCTCAGATGACGAGAATGACGAGGAAATTGCAATTGATGTAAACGATGATGCCTCCACCATGAGCTATAGCGTCGAAGACCCACATGACCACGTATATAGTAACATACCTGAAAATACACATATGTTGGAGGATGTTCCAAATTGCAAGCATTGTGGTGCGAAGAGGTTCCACAAAGAGCCTAAGGGTTTTTGCAGTCGAGATGGCAATATTAGTTTGTCGAACATCGAAACGCCACCTGAGCTCATGCGGCTATGGACAAGCATGGACTCTGACGCTCGACATTTTCGTGACAGCATTAGGTTTTTCAATGGCCATTTCTCGTTCACATCCCTCCACTGCAAACTCGATCGGGACACCATAGACATTAGGAAAAGTGGAGTGTACACATTTCGAGCGCATGGACAAATGTACCATACCATAGCTGATCTTGCTGCAAGCCATAAGGCCAGAAATCCTTTGGAGATGTACTTTTATGATGCTGATCCAAGTCTAGAACATCGGTACCGCCACTGTCGCGAAAATGAGAAACAGAAAGATCAACAAGTCATTCGCCAACTGGTTCGTATATTAAAAGACAACCCATACTCTCAGCAGCTCAAACAGATGGGACAGATTGAGGACCTAGCGGACTATCGTATCACGTTCAACCTTGATCATCACATGGACCAGAGGTGGCTGCAGTGTGGGTTGAGGGGACTGAGCAACGTAGGAAATTTGACTGTGGTGTCGTACTGTATGGGAACAACAAGCAAGAGTATGGAATCCGGTCCTACCATGCATCCTATGATCCATTGGCATACCCCCTATTCTTTCCTAGAGGTGAAAGCGGTTGGCATTCTGGTATACCTAAAAAGTGTGTCTCCATCGATGCGGTCAATGCCACTCGTGCTGCACATGACAATAGTCAAGGAAACCTATGTTATATTCTTGAATACCTAAAAAGTGTGATTTTCCATGCTTCTCTCACTTAAAGGATGCCTTAACCTTCGATATCATGTACTACTCAGATAGTGCTATCCGTCTATGTGTATCCGTGAGGGACTACTACTGTTACAAGTTCCAAATGCGACCGAGAATATTAAACCCAATCCTATTTGGCAATCGTCTTTTTCAACAATTCGTGGTCGACACATACATAAAGATTGAGAGCTCACGATTAGACTACATATGGTCTCATCAAAAAGAGATACGGGTGGATTTGTACCAGGGCTTAATGGATTGCCTTCATACGGGGGAAACACGAGCTGACGCAGTCGGTATTCGGACCGTTCTACCAGGGTCATTCATTGGGGGGCCTCGAGACATGAGGCGTCAGTACCTCGATGCCATGGCGTTAGTAAGAAAATATGGGAAGCCTAATGTTTTCTTGACAATGACATGCAATGTGGCGGAACGGCCGATTTAATCCGGGCTAAGCACACCTGCCACCTCTGGCTTGCAGTGTGATTAGGCCGAACTAAACCCGGTCGTCCGTCGAGCTACCCAAAAGGGCACTCGATGCAACCATCACCCAGGGATGCCGACATCACACACGTTAAGCCCTCGAAAGAGCCACAACAATTACAACAACCCATCATTTCATACAAACATAGATTGACTTGTTTGAAAATATTTACTCAAAATGGGGTACAAACATACTGAAATAGAGTTCCAAAATAATCTCGCAGCGGAAATAGTAACATAATACCGTTATACTCTTACAGCGGAAAATAAAACATCGAGCCATGACATTGAGCCCACCATTGTCATTCTCGATTATGAAGCTCCTGAAATAAAAATATCAACAACGTAGGGGTGAGTACGTGAGGTACTCGTAGGACTTACCCGTGGGCGGTTTCAACCCGACACATTTGAGAGTATGCAAGGCTTTTTGTGGACTGAACTCTAACTCGCGCAAGCTTACTAGAAGTGAGTCCTTACTTTCAAGTGTCATTTATTTTTAAAGTATAAGCCTCATTTGATTCATTATAATTATTATCAAGTTTTCATCACATGTATAATCACCAACATAATAGTAAATTACAGTAAGGTAACAACTCAGTTCAAACATGTAGTATTCCAAAAACATGAGTATTAAATCCAGAGTGTTTAAGTAGTTACTACGTTGCCCGACAGTGATATTGGCATTCCCACACCTGGTAGGCATCAGCAATTCGAATCGATTTTTAATTCCCGGGAATAACTATCATGCCAGGGGTATATGCTTACTAGCCATCGCGTTCCCACATATAGCCCCAATCTTAACCTGCCTCGTCCCAAGTTCGATTCACTCCCGCCTAGCCCCCGGATTGTGCCCCCATGACGAGCCTGCCGACATCTCGGTCTCCCCGTCATGAGTACCAAGCTCCCCCGGGCCACCTTCCTCTCAACCAGCGGGTAGGAACGTGTCTCTGTGCTTCGGACGAGCCCAGGAAAGACTTTACCGGTCCCATGTCCCGGATAAACACTCTAGCAATGTTATGCCGATCAGCAGACGAACAGCGGACGGGCCTTAATCGACTCGGGCGGAGTCTACCAGACTATCCATGTCATTTCTCACCGTAATATACTCATATCTCCGCCCGGTCTCATCTTTTCATCACGTCATATCATATTTCTCTCTTATTAAATTTTTGTGAAACATTTTGAGTCCTATCATCTCGCGAGTGAATATCTTCACTCGTCTTTTACCGTCTAAGCATGGCTAAGCATAGACTTCGTTCTATCCATTCTACATAGGATATCAGGTATTTATGCAGGTGGGGTTCCAAACAACACCTGAACGTAAATGCACCATCAAATAAAGGGTGGTGAGATTCCCTAGGTAGGTGTATATGCCTAAGGGGCCTACCTTTGTTGTTGATAACTTGAACAAACTAAGCTAAAGTTAGTTTGCCGGGTTGTGAGGCTCTGCCCCAGGGAATCCCTTGATCACTTGGACAGCTCCTCCTTCCAAATACCACTTCAGGGGCCTCCAGGTGGTATTTGGGCCTTAGTTGGTCTTTTGGACACCGTTGCTCGAAGTAGCTCCACGCACTTGCTTCTCGATCACGTATCTGCAGTGGGCGTCGCTATATGAATGATATGCATGATGCAGCAAATGAGATGCCTGAATGTCAAGCACCCGTATGAATAACCATATTTCACATAGCTAACTTAGAATTCCTAGCGTGCATATCTCAACAGTAGTGAAGACCTATATTGTATTCCAGAAACAGTGGCTAAGTCTTACATATTCTTATGTTTCAAATATGGTTCATTGTGGCATTTATTGGATATACTAGTCTCACATTTTCTATTATTTACGTAACTATGCACTATTTCTACCATTTTCAAATCAGAGCCAAAACCTTACATGCACCACCTCCTATTCTAGCAATGAGTTATGTTCATAACCTAGAGCTCATATCAAGCCCCTAAAGTCACTTGGAACATTTTTCACCATAGCAAACTTTTCTTAAATTAAATACATGCTTAAATATAAGACAAGGGTAGAATAGTAATTAAACAGCCAATGCTAGGACTACCAAAATTTATACAGAGCCTACACATGTTAATATGGCCTCTGCCCAAATTTCATAGTTTTTGAAGCTCATTTTACCCATCTTTTCCATTTATGTTGGTTTAATATGCATATACAAAATCAGGGGCAAAAATGTCTTTTCCTACTCAACCATCATACCTAGCAGATAGATCTTTTAACAAGGATAAAAATGCAACTTAGTTTGTATTTTTCTGATTTTTATTTGATTTATTACGAATTTCCAAAGTTTAAACCGAGAGAAATGAATTTAAATAGAAAAGCCCACTGGTCGGGACTAGATCGGAAATATTCGTAGCCTCCAGGGTCCTGCGTGAAATATGTCTAAGACTCAGTGCACAGTAATCAAACAAGGCGCATAAAAATGAAATATGACAGGGGGATTTTTGTTAAACAACCATCTTCTTCAGCCTTCTTCTTCCTCGTTCGACCGACGCGCAGGGAGGGGATGACGGGGCTGCGCCGGCGCGAGGAGGCGACGAAGTGGCCGGAACGGGGTCGGGGAAGATGTTCCCGGATGAGGGGAACGTTTTCCCCAAGATGAGGACGCACGGGGTGGACGGAGTTGGCAGGGAACACGCGGTGAACTGCAGGTGGCGACGGCGCGGCAGTTCGCGGTGGCTCCGGCTCGATCTGTCCGTTCCGGCGAGGGAAGAGGCCATGGTCGGGCTCAAGAGCTGCGCGATGGAGCTACGAGTCCGAAGGTGGAGTCATGGAGGCGAGGGGAGGGCCCGGGGATGGTCTCCCATGGTGACCCGAAGCTTAAACCGAGCGGCAATGGCGGTGGCGTGCGGAAACAAGGCGAGGAAGGGTCATTCGACTCCGATTTCTTGGGGGAACGATGGAGGAGATGGAGGCGAGCGCGGGACGTGTGACGGGCGGGGCGGAGGGGCTATGGAGAGGCGAGGGGGCATGAGCTCGCCGCGAGCTCCCATGGCGGATGCGCTCTGCCGCGCTCACGAGAGGGAGAGAGACAGGGAGGGAGCGAGTGAGGTGAGGGAGGCGCGGGCTCGGTTCCACCCGAAGGAGCACCAGGGGCACGGCAGGGCGGGGGAGGGCGGCGTGTGGCCACGGCGTGGCACGCGGGCGCCCATGGCGTGGCGCGCTGGCGCCCTTCGCCCGCCGCGTGGGCGCAGGGGAGGGAAGGAGGAAGCGAGCGTCGCGCGGGTGGACGCGGTCCATGGACCGGGCGAGACCGACAGGTGGGGTCGGGGTGAGGAGCAGGGTGAGAGGTCTACGGACCGGGTGCATGAGGTGAGGAGGGCAGTGGGGCCCACCCGAGTACCGCCGCAGGCGACCCGACAGGTGGGGCCCGCTCGTCAGCGACTCATGGAGAAAACAAAATTCGAAAAATAGGAAATCCCCTGTTGACTGCAGGAAGACCTGTTTGAAACTTGAGTTTTTGAGTATTCCTAGATTTCGAATTTGAAAAGGACCCAATTGAATGAAACGTTGTACCTTTTAGGATCTACAACTTTGTCAAAAGGAGTAATATCAGATTCCAAGTTTAAATATGATTAAATTTGAATTTAACCTGCTGACTCCAGTTTGACCAAGGTTTAATGCAAACTTAGAAATTCCTAAAGTCTATTTTATGCTCATTTTCAGAGAAAGAGTATTATACCAATGTCGTGTAGTTCTTAATTATCTACAACTTTCTTATATGATGTTTTGCATGATAGGGACTTTTGTTCCTTTGAAATTTGAATTTTCCTTACCGATCAAGTTTAGGCAGATTTCTGCTTTTTCATTAATCGACTCAAAACTCCACCTAAACCTTTGTGCATGTTACCACACTCAATAACAAAGTTGATCTACATAAAATTGTCTACAAGTTTGTTATAGAGAGTTTGGTCCCAATCACATTATATTTTGAACTATAGTCACAAGTGCACTCAGGGGTTTTGCATATTTCATTAGAGAATTTTGACTTCGTGATTTACTAGCCTAGTTGTTGCTCTTCTCTAAACATCATTAAGCCAAGTCCTTGACTAACCGCTAATCTAATCGCGTGTTAAGACTTTCGAGATGCCGGGGGCATCACATGCAACCCTAACTAGGAGGAGATCAAGCGTGAGCTTGAGGTTGGTCAGATACCCCAAGATCGTCCAGACCTTGCCGTGCATGTTTTTAGAGCAAAGCTAGAGGAAATGAAAAGACTATTACTAGAGGAGGGAATTCTTGGCAAGGTGCAGGCATACGTTTATGTGGTGGAGTTCCAAAAAAGAGGCCTACCACATGCCCACTTCCTATTGATTATGCAGGGAAAGTACAAACTCACGTGCCTAGAGCAGTACGACTCTATAATCTCCACCGAACTACCCGGAAAATGCAAGTACCCAGAGCTATACAAAATGGTTGTCAAGCATATGATGCATGGCCCTTGCGGTATATTGAATCCTAAGTGCCCTAATACAAAGGAAAGTGGCAAATGCAGGAACCATTACCCACGTCCTTTCAACATGGCCACTTTACAAGGAAAGGACTCCTATCCAGTGTATAGGAGGCGTGAAGATGGGCGTAAGCAAAGGGTTCAAGGGCATGAACTAGACAATAGATGGGTTGTTCCTTACAACCCTTTCCTCTTGAGGTATTTCAATTGCCACATCAACGTAGAGGTTTCCTCGAGCATCAAGGCTGTCAAATACCTCTACAAGTACCTATACAAGGGCCATGATCGTGCGTCTGTATCTGTGAATGAGGCGGATGGTCAGGGGAACGTCGATGAGATCAAGATGTATAGGGAAGCTAGGTGGGTGACTCCTCCAAAAGCATTGTGGAGGATATACGGCTTTGAGCTAAGCAAGAACAGTCCACCCGTGATGCAACTGCAACTTCATCTCCCTGGTATGCACATGGTTACATATGACGAGGGTCAAGATATCTAGGAAATACTTAATCGGGAAGGAGCAGAAAAGTCAATGCTAACAGAGTACTTTGAGCCAAACAAAAAAAATCCTAAAGCACGAGGTATCCTTTACCGTGAATTTCCAGAGTTCTTCACTTGGTAGAAGTGCAAGAAGGCAAAATTCTGGCAAAAGAGGAAACGGGAGGGTATGAAACAGATTGGTAGAATCATATCTGCCCATCCAGCCGAGGGGGAACACTACTTTCTTAGGGTTCTTCTAAGCCATGTGGCGGGCGCTACATCGTTCGAGGACCTTAGGACCGTTGATGGTGAGATCATGCCCTCATTCCGTGAAGCCGCAGAAAGAAGGGGTCTAATTGAGGCGGACACCACTCTAGATGACTGCCTCACAGAGGCTGAGACATTCCAAATGCCGTCGGCACTCAGAAGGCTATTTGTGACCATACTTGTGCATTGTGAGGCTTCCGATGTGCGAGGCCTGTGGAACAAACACCAAGAGGCAATGTCAGAGGACTACTGCCGCACAAGGTTGTCCGTGAAAGCGGTCCAGAATATGGTTTTGATAGACATAAGGAACATGCTACAATCAATGGGCAAGGACATTAGATCTTACCCTCTTCCTGATATCGATGAGGAACATGACTCGTCTCACGGTGTCGATAGAGAGATATACGAGGAATCGATTATTGAGGTGGACCCTGACCATGAAACACTAGCGGCCTCACTCAATGCCGAGCAGAGGTCCGCCTATGATGAGATTTTAGCTTCTGTGGATAGCGGCGAAGGAGGTGTGTTTTTCGTTGATGGCCCCGGTGGCACATGCAAGACTTTCCTATACAAGGCATTATTGGCCACGGTTGGAGGCATGGGTAACATTGCCGTGATGACAGCTACATCCGGTGTTGCTGCTTCCATAATGCCCGGAGGAAGGACCGCACACTCATGGTTCAAGATACCTTTAACTATCTATGATGGGTTGTCATGTAGTTTCGCGAAACAGAGCGGGACAGCTAAGCTTCTTAAGGAAGCATCCTTGATCATATGGGATGAAACCACTATGACTAGGAGACAAGCGGTGGAGGTACTCGACAATAGTATGAGGGACATAATGAACGCACCAGATCGGCCCTTCGGCGGGAAGACAGTTGTGTTTGGAGGAGATTTTAGGCAAGTCCTCCCAGTTATCAGAAAGGGGTCGAGGGCGCAGATAGTCGATGCATCCCTACGTAGGTCACACCTTTGGGGTTGCATGCGTCACCTAAAGTTGGTACGCAACATGAGGGCGCAGAGCGACCCATGGTTCGCAGAATACCTACTGCGAGTCGGTAATGGGACCGAGGAGGACGATGGTCATGGGTGCATTCATTTGCCTGATGAAATATGTGTGCCTTACACAGGAGAGGAAACAGATCTGCGTAGACTAATAGAGGATGTGTTTCCGATGCTTGATGATAACATGACGGATCCAGACTATATCACATCAAGAGCCATCTTGTCCACGTGGAATGATTGTGTGGACGGGATCAATATGTGGATGATCCATCGTTTCTGAGGGGAGGAGATGGTGTACCATAGTTTCGATCGGGCGGATGATGATCCCCATAACTATTATCCGCCAGAGTTTCTCAACTGTTTGACCCCTAACGGGCTGCCTCCCTATGTTCTAAGGCTCAAGATAAATTGTCCTGTTATATTGCTAAGAAACATTGATCCTGCTAATGGGCTCTGCAATGGGACAAGGCTCATCGTCCAGGGTTTCCAGAAAAATGCTATCGACGCAGAGATCGTGTTGGGGCAGCATGCTCGGAAGAGGGTCTTCTTACCCCAAATCCCATTGTGCCCATCAGATGATGAGATGTTCCCTTTTCGGTTTAAGAGGAAGCAATTTTCTATCAGGCTCAGCTTTGCTACGACGATAAATAATGCAAAGACAGCCAATTCCACATGCTGGTGTGTACTTACCTGAGCTTGTGTTTTCCCATGGCTAACTTTATGTGGCATTGTCTAGAGCCACCGCTAGGAGTAACATCAAGATCCTAGCTACACCTGATGATAAAGATAAGAAAAACAAAAAATCAAGGCAAAGCAAGACAAAAAAAAAACCACAGGCAGAGTGGGACGTATACTAAGAACATCATTTATAAGGAGGTTCTTACACTATAACTAAGGTATCAAATCAATATACAAGTTGATTTTTTTTATTTGCGCACATACCATGACATGACAATATTTTTTTGATTTGTGCAGATTCTATGCATCGATTGGCAATTGGGCTCGACATTGTGTTTAGATATGACATCTAGATTTGTGTCTTTTCTAGATTTGTATATAAACTTTGGATGAGTACCCATCGGAACCATGGTCCATGCAAGTTGTCGAATTTTTGAGTCTCAATCCTAAGATAAAATATTTGATTATTTTAAGACTTACACAAAATATGAAATTTATGAAGTAACAAAGCCACATATATGACATACCCATGCTGAAAAGATTGGAAATTTTTGATTTTTTGAAGACTAACACAAAATACGAAATTGATGAAATAACAAAGCCAATAAAAGTGATGGATGTGAAAGCTGTATTCCTGAAGAGCTACGAAGATATCTTAGACGCTATGTCAAGATGAAATGTTGCAAGATTTAATTTCTTGACTAGGTGTTGTTCGTAATTTGTAATGAATTTAATATTTTCAACGTGCACCTTTAAACACATGCTTTATGGTTATGCAAGAGAATTGCTATTTTAGATATTGTTACATGGCAATGTATATGTCGCTATTGAAATTTGTATCTCCCGTTGCGACGCTACGGGCCAATTACTAGTATGATCACAAAGATAATCCAAAATTCAAAGGTCAAAATGATTGGAATCGTGATGGATGGAATAGTATCACTACCAAGTTCAATGAAAAGTTTCCTCTAGCTAATTTCTCTAAACAACAACTGCAAGAGAAGGAGAAAAAGCTTAGAGGAAAGTACAATGCAATAAGAGATTCAAAAAATGAAAGCGGGGTTGGTTAGAATGACACCCTATGCATGGTGTTGGCAGGAACCAGAAAGTTTGGCCAAGGGTGATTTATTAAGTAATTTTTCTTTGTATGATTCTATCTTTGTGCATTCAATATGATCACTGTTGATGCTAATAACTAATTACATTTCGTGTTGTATTTCATAGGGCTCACCAAAGGTAGCAAAGTTTCGCAACGGGCCGTTCCCTCTTTTTCACATTTTAGAAGGGCTATATGAAGGTGCGTGTGTGTTGCATTTACTAGTTTCTTCCTATTTAGCTTGTGTGCACTATATATGTGAACATTAATATACTTCTGCTGCAATTTTGTACAAGTAGTGTGGCTACCGGAACATTAAGTTTCACATCAACTGCTGCTGATCTTGCTCCACCTTCTGCTCCTTCGTCTAGGAGTGCGTCTGAACAAAGTCTCCATCCCTTGAGTACTGATTCACTTGATTTTGATGGACAAGAGACCACAAGTGTGCTCAATCTATCCACTGATGATCAATCTGTCCCAGTCAGTACTAATTAACCCACTGAAGCTCAGTTTATCCCATCTAATTAAGAATTAAGACAAAGAGAAGGTGGCAGTGGGAGAAAGCGTAAGTAAAGCCATATTGGATCAGCTCTTGAAAGTTATGTGGGGTTTAAAAAGATCCAAACTGCAGAAACAGTTGAAGCTCTTAAAGAAAAGAAGAGGTAGGAGGAACAATTTTCCATTAGCAAGTGTCTAAGATGAATTGAAAGTAATGGATGGATTAACAGCCGAGGAGAAATCATATGCTTTGGAGGTTTTCGAATCTGCGATAAATAGAGAGGTTTTCTTAACAACAACGGAACACAATGTTAGAGAAATTGGCTCAAGCGCAAAATTAGGTATGTCCCTACTCTAATACCATTAATCTTATTAATCTGGTAAAAGTTATATTTTGGAGTACAAACACCTAATGTCTTCTTTCGTGCTAATTGTAGGTTGCTTAGAACCGGTGATGAGTGGCCTCAAAACATGATGTGAGGTATGTTTGCTTCTTCTACACAACACAAACAAGTGAATTCAGCGCCATCCATATACTAATATACTATTTTAAGTTGCATCAATTCCCCATCAAATTGACTGTAAACTGATTGAATTCATACATGCTGTTTTAAGTCCTGTAAGCTTGCCAGTAACTACCTAGAATTTCTAAGTTTCTGATCGTAAATTATAGTAGAGGTTAGGCAACGATGACCTGAAGTCTTGGTTGACAGGTTCACCTTTGTCAAGCCCTGAAATGGTAGTTTTGTAAAGGTCCAATCTGATGTTACACTGATGCTTTAGGCCCTTTTTAATCTTGGTACTTCAGTCTTGGTTGACATACCCTTGTGGAGGGTCTGAAAGGGTAGTTTTGCAAAGGCGCAGTTTGCTGTTATATTGTTACTTTTAGGCCCTATTTACCTTGTTGCTGGAATTATCAACCTTTGGATTTTACAAGCATAGGATGCAGAAATGCATAGGGGTCTTTTTACTTTTTTTTTACTGACTTATTGGATAATGATAGTTGAGTTGGATACTTTCTTATTTTTTTTTTGCCTTCCTCTGCTATACTTCCTTTGTAATTACTTCTATTTATTTCCTTTATTAGCCTGCGTATCAGCATTTACTAACTCTTGCTCGTGGCAAATGGGACCTATGCACTAACTTCTATTTATTGGTAGAACAACTGATCCAGAAGCAATGAATCGGTATGGGTGACAGGAGCAAATAAAGATTTGAGCTTTCTCGTGGCAGGAGATGATCAAACCCTATTCGTCTACTTTTTTCATTTTTGCTTTATGTGCATATCAGTTTGATGTAAAAAAGGTTATTGTTTGACCTTTGAATGCTATGCGGAACATCAAATGTCTCATATGTAGGCAGTTATATACTCAAATGTCTCATATGTAGGCAGTTATATACTCATATGTAGGCAGATCAAAAGCATGTCAAGTCAAATCCTGCTGTCATTCAGGAGACAGTCATATACTCATGTGTATGCAGTCATATACTCATATGCATTGATGATTTTGAAGGTGGGATTGCATGCATCGCTTCTATTTTGGTTCTCTTACGGCGGACACTACAGAAATATGGTGCGTACAGTATAGAAATATGGCCAGCAGGTTTGCATGGCTCCAAACAGCGTAAAAACCCGGTGGGGCAAACCTTCTAGGAAATGGAAGGAAAAAAAAATCTATGTACTTAATTTTCTTCTCTGTTTTTTTTCTTCACACGCTGCCAAACTAGCCTACCGGTGTAGGAAATCCGGTTTACGAGTTCAGAGTGTTACGCGGTCGACCCTCTGGAGTTGAGAGGTTATACAGACCTTTTCCACCGCGACTGTGAGCACGAGCACACGTAATCAGCCCAATTCCAATTGTTTTTTTTTTTGTTGCTCTTTTTGACAGAGTGATCGAGTTTTCAGAATTCACGAGATAGCGAGACTGCGAGAGGGAGGGGATTTGATCCAATCCAATCCGATTCCATTCCATTCCGGGGCAGGGGCTGTGTTTGTTGAATTGAACTTGAAGTACTGAACTGATTCTAACCCTAGCGCTCGCTATAGGTAGAGCAGGCGAGCAGGCATCTGGGGAGATCGATCCAATCACAGTCCCAAGTTCCAGGTTGATCTTCTTCGTCCTCCTCACCTGGTTGGTTTCGAGGGATGATGAGGAGCAGGAGGCCGGAGTTGTCGAGTTGACGATGACGGCCTAGCCTAGGGAAGTCAAGTCAAGGTAAACCTCCTTCCCTTCCCCTCCCCTCCATGGAGGACGAGGCGGACGGCGACGGCGACCGCGGCGGCTCCTTCGTGCTGCGCTCCGGCGTCCGCGCCGGCCTCAAACGCGAGTTCTCCTTCGCCATCGCCTCCCAGGCCGCCCTCTCCTCACCCCTCGGCCGCACCCGCCGCTCCTCCCGCACCCTCTTCCTCAGCACATGGCCCGCCGCTAGCTCCTCTTCCAACACGGGGGACGCCAAGCCAAAGGCCAAGCGCCCGCGACCAGCAGTAGCAGATCCTCCTCCTGCTGCTGCTGCTGCTGAGGAGGACGCTCATGATGCCGACAAGCCCGGCACCGTGCTCGCCTTGATGGCAGCCGCTCCTGAGCCTCAGCCCACGCCTTCAACGACTCCACGCCCCCATGCCGACGCGGATGCGGATCCCCCCGACAACGAGTCGCCGCCCAGGCGGATCACGCGCTCCATGCTCCACCTGCCCAACCTTTCTACTCCTCCTCCTCACAATGCCGCCCCACGCAAACCCAAGCCGGAACCGCCCGTGGAGGAGCAATCGAGGCGCTTCACCAGATCACTCTTGCTCAAGGACAAGGACAGCAACGACGATGACCTCTCTGGTACCACCACAGCCAGCAATGCCTCCTCACCATCGGCCAACACTACCACCACCGCAAGCACCAGCAGCAACAAGGGGACTAATACAAACAAGATCCCCGCCAATCTCAGGGAGCTGCTCTCCACCGGCCTGCTCGAAGGACAGCCCGTCAAGTACGTCATGAGGAAAGGCAAGGTATCTATCTATGTCTCTCTATTTGCAGACCAATCATTCGTCTGTTCCCCCCCTCACTCTTCTTTCTTACTAAGCACTGTCAGCAAAATGAATTACAGCATAAATCAAATCTAAAATAGAATGCGGCGGCTTCTTAATTGTCCACGCACTTGTCAACGCATCAGGTGCATCCAAGCAATACAATGCTGGATAGGTAGGTTAGTTGGTATCAAATAGCAAGACCTGAATGTAAAACAGGTGTGTCGTCAGTATGGTGGATGTATATATATTTGTTCAGTACAGACAAAAAAAAAAAAACACGTGGCACACAGCACACTATGGTGAATGTAAGAAAATCTTAGGCTTCTTATCTCTGTCTGCTGTTCTGGATGCCAATTGCATCTATCCATTTTCTATTTTGTGGTCGGTTTCATGGTTGCTGTGATTTTGATCAGGGATCTGTTTCTGGTCTTATTTCAGCGAGCAGTGCTCCGGGGAGTTATCAAGCGCTCCGGCATATTGTGCTCTTGCGCTTCATGCAAAGGCCGAAAAGTGAGTTTTCTCCTCTTTTCCAGAATCACCATCCCTCTATCCCAGATGGCCAGATTTCAGAGTTGAACCAATCTACCATGAGTTGCAGATCGTTTCACCTTACTACTTCGAGGTGCATGCTGGGAGTACCAAGAAGCACCCATCCGACTACATTTTCCTGGAAAATGGAAATAATCTGCATGATGTATTGCGGGCATGCACAAATGCTACCTTAGACATGTTGGGGTCTGCAATACAGAAGGCGATAGGCCCAACACCTCAGAAGAGAACGTTCAGATGCCAAGCCTGCAAAAGTGGGTTGTTTCTCATCTCATCCCTACCTACCTTGTTTGGTTTTTGCTCAAGTGTTGGTCAACACCTAATCTTTCAGGTTCATTCAGCACACTCCGCAGTGGGAAATTTGCTTTATTTTGTGATGCATGTCTTGAGTCCAAGGGAGCTAAGAGTAATACCAGGTAATCTTTGTAATAGATGTGGCCATCCCATTTGTTATCACATGAAAAACACTTGCCTGGGGTTTCATATCATTGGTTGCTGCCCTACTTTTATTAAGGTCACCAAAAGTTGGAAGAAGTCCCGCTTCATCTGCCAAGGTATACAAGAGTGCATCACCAGGAGCAAAGTCTTTGAGTGTTGGGCGCCTTACAAGAAAGTAGGTATTGTTGGTTATGATAAGGATCCATTTTCATCTAATTCCTCACATCTCATTAATCCTCCCCTTTTTGCCGTTTCATGAAAATAAGAGATAAAGGGATGCATAAGGTGGTTTTCATGAGTGGTGTCTTACCAGAGGGAGCTGATGTCGGCTACTATGTTGGTGGAAAGGTTTTTTTCTTCTTACTTTTCATCGTTCAAATTAATGTTTTCAGCAAATACAACTGTTATTTTTTGTTATTAACATTTGTAGTGACTACTTTCTAGAGGTTGCTAGATGGATATATAAAGGAACTTGGAATCTACTGTCATTGCTGCAATACAGTGGTAAGTTGTAGTCCCTTTCAATGGTACATGAGTGTACATAACACAATTGACAAGTCACTAAGTCAGCCTTAATCCTAGTCTAATTATCAAGTTTGTTTAATTCAATGAACAGGTTAGTCCTTCACAGTTTGAGGCTCATGCTGGTCGAGCTGCTCGACGCAAGCCGTGAGTTTATTCTTGCAGATTATTTTTTTGTGAAGAATACAATTCTAATTCTAATCCCTTCCACAAACACTATTGTAGTTACCATAATATATACATGTCAAATGGCGTTTCACTGCATGAGCTTTCAATGTCACTCTTGAAAGGTCAAAAGATGTCAAACAGACAAAGTGATGACTTGTGCAGCATTTGTTCAGATGGTGGGCAGCTTCTCCTTTGCGATACCTGTCCAAGAGCTTTTCACAGAGGTAACGACTAATGGCACTATGCGTAGACAATATGAGACAGTGTCTCCTCGCTTCATTGTTAATTAAGCTACCTTTAACTCTTTTAGGATATGTGGCTGTCTAAATATATGTTTTCTAGTGGAATGACTGAATGTACTATTTATAGCTATTTCCTGATGCTTAAAATCCAGATGCCAGACCTTCTGAAATTTACCTAAATCATATTGTTACAGTTGACATGGTGTTTCCTGTTGTATTATCTTTTTCTTTAATTTACAATGCTGTATTTTTAGTCTCGTGCTCAACTGTTTCTTACCGTCATCTTGCAGTTCTGATGTCTAACATCTGGCATTTAATTAATCAAGAACTGTGTTTCATAAATTACTTTTGGTGAACCTTTTGAGCGTGTTGCCTTGCTTGGTTTTTGTTAATGTTATACTGTATTTCCTCCCTATTTATCTCTTGCAGAATGTGTTGGTTTGTCTTCTACCCCGAAGGGAGCTTGGTGTTGTCAATATTGTGAGAATAGACAACAGAGGGAAAGTTGTTTGGCCTATAACAACAATGCAATAGCTGCTGGGAGGATTGAAGGAGTCGATCCCTTGGAAGAAATATTCACACGGTCGATACGTATTGCTACAACACCTGAGACTGGATTTGGTGGTTGCGCACTGTGCAAGTAAGTGTTCCTCCATGATCATGGTGCTTGTATATCCACTCTTGCTTATTTCTCTTTTTCAGTAATCATAAAATGCATGCACTTCCAATCCTCCCTAAAATATTTCCTGAATTCCTGGGCCAACAGATCGCAAATTTCTCATTAATGGTGGTATTATTATTGATTATAGACTGGTTGAGAAACCAAAAGTGCTGTAACATCAGTACTAGGGTTTAGTGCACAGCTTTGTTATTTATATATGCTTCTATTTGGCTCTCTGATGCTCCCAAGGTCTTTTCTCTATGTATAATCCACGGAAATGTCTGTTTGGATTATTTTGGCAGGCTCCATGATTTCAGCAAAAAGAAGTTCAGTGCCCGAACCGTGCTGCTCTGCGACCAAGTATGTTTGCAGTCATATATAAAGTTAATAAGTTATAGACCATTGTTTAGCTCTGCAAATGCTGGCCCTTCCATGATTTATGTGCAGCGTGTTATCCAGCTTGCTCTGTGTTCTGCTTTTTATAAGTCAGCAGCGACAATTTGTTTACTGCTATAAGTCATTCACTCATTTGTACGTCTTTTTACCAGTGTGGTAGAGAATATCATGTTGGTTGCCTCAAGGAACATAATATGGCTGATCTGACGGTAAATTTTCTGACCTAAGACATCTGAAAGAGTTTGTAGCAGATACTTGGTGACATATTAATGATTAACCTCTGCACAGGCATTGCCAGAGGGAGCATGGTATTGTTCCACGGACTGTGTGAGGATTAACCACACGATGCAAGACTTACTTAGCCGTGGAGGAGAACCTGTCCGTACCATGGGTTTAGATGTTATTAAGAAGAAACGAGAAGAAAAAGGTTTAAATGAGGATGTTGACCTTGATGTTAGGTGGAGAGTTTTAAAGGACAAGAGTTCAGAAGACAGTAAATTAGTGCTCTCCAGAGCAGTTGCGATTTTCCATGTGAGTCTGTCACTTCTGCTTGCATAATTCTTTTATGACAGTTGCCCATTGTTTGTTTCAATACCTGGTAGAATTTGCAATAGCATGTTTCTGTTCCTGCCACTTCATACTGGATGTTGTTTTTTTATGACAGTTGCCCACTGATTGTTTGTCAGCACTTGGTAGAATTTGCAATAACCTAGGACCTGGACTAGCTTTAAGGGCACAGATGCCCATGGTCCGGTTGGGCCACAATGGGCTGGGCCAGCTCATGGCTGGTAGTGGCTGACCCAACCAAACCCTAGCCATGCAGCAAGGGGTGTCCAGGCCGCTTGCTGTGTCCACATCATTGAGTCTGGAGTCTCTTTGTTAGGAAGTGATCTGGTGGATCTATTTATTAGGAAAGTATCATGTAAGTTAGGCAGGTTATATCCATAGTTAGGTAATTAGGTTCCATGTGGTGGAACCAGCACACTTGGGTTCAAGTCCTAGACATGACATGGGCGTTCACAATTTCTTGGGTTTATTGTAGGAATAAGTGGTGCCAATTGCTATTAGTTTAGTGGTAAGAGATGTGCCCAACTATGGCAAGGCACCAGTGGTGATTTCGTCAATCTCAGATTTGCCGTCTTAGTCTCTTGGGTTTGGGTATGTTCATAAGGGTAGGGTCTGTGTGCATACTTTCATAGGTGTGAATGTGCTTGTGTTTGTTGACGGGAATTTCTAGACAGCCTTACCCGTGCAAACTGCTTGCATAATTTTACCACTGCACCATGCCCGGACTTCCGATTTAAGCTACAAATCAACTGGAGAAATTTGACGGAATGAAAACATCTTAATTTGAACAACTGACATTATTCAAGTTTTTTTTGGAACAACTGACATTATTCAAGTTCACTCCCGACTTATAGAAGAGGAAATGATTGCAGATTCTGCTTAGCAGATGCAAACGATTCTTTTGTTTATTTACAAAACGAGGGATGCATCCTTGGATCTGTTTAGTAACCAGTGCTGCTGATTACCATCTTAATCTACCATTTGCACTTTCTGCAGGAAACTTTTGATCCCATTATCCAAGTTACAACTGGGCGAGACCTCATTCCAGCCATGGTTTATGGGTACGATCTAGTGTCGACCTCTTCTGTTTGTATCACACACAAATCAAGAGTGTGGAAGTAATACATGTTTTGCTTCCAGGAGGAGTGCAAGGGATCAAGATTACACAGGAATGCATTGTGCTGTGTTAACTGTGCGGTAAGTTTTAGTCACATTGTTTCTCGCTGACAATAGAATCACATTGCCAATCAATGCTTTTTTTATTTTGGTTTCACAACTCTAACTTTAATATTTTTAATGCAGCGACACTGTAGTTTCTGCGGGTCTTTTCCGCATCATGGGTAGTGAAATTGCTGAGCTGCCATTGGTCGCTACAGCTAGGGATAGCCAAGGCTTGGTAAGTTCAAGTCCTCAAATGCATTATAAGTGAAGTTTTAATTGGAACATGAAAGAATATATTTTGAGACTATGGAATCTGAACTAAACCAGAGCCACAGATCACGGATCTGTGCAATGCAACCCCCAACCCCCAAACCCCAACCACTAAACCCTAAACCCTAAAACCCTAAACCCTAAACCATACACCCTATAGACCCCAAACCCCTAAACCCCTAAACCCCAAACCCCAAACCCCAAAACCCAAACCCTAGCCCCTAGCCCTAAACCCTAAACCCTACAGCCCCAAGCCCCGGAACACGGAACACGGAACGGAACCTGGAACCCCGAACCCAAAAACCCAAAACCCACCCGAGACCCCTAGACCCGAGACCCGAGACCCTAGACCCTAAAACCCTAGACCCTAAACCCCAAAACCCCTAAACCCTAAACCCCTAAACCCCAGACCCGACCGACGCCCGACACCCGAGACTCGAGACCCAAAACCCCCGAACCCCGAAACCCGAACCCCGAACCCCGAACCCCCAGATCCCCCAGACCCTAGACCCTAGACTCGAGACCCCAAACCCCAACCCCAACCCCCAAACCCCCAAACCCCAAATCCCAAAACCCCAAACCCTAAAACCCTAAACCCTAGAATTACCAACATGAACACCCTCACTTGTTATGATGATGCCCAAGAAAAGAAGTCGCTTCTGTAGGAAAACACACTTCTTCAAATTTACATAACTCATTTTGCTTTAGCACTTCCAACACCTTTCGGACATGATCAAAATGTTTGTCTTCGGTTTTGCTATAAATTAAGATGTCATCAAAATAAACCACCACAAATTGTGATAAGAACGGTCGAACGACTTAGTTCATTAAATGCATAAAAGTACTTGGTGCATTTGAAAGTCCAAATGGCACAACAAGCCATTCATACAATCTCTCATTTGTTTTGAAGGTTGTTTTCTATTCATCACCTGGTCTTTGCGAATTTGATGATATCCACTTCTTAGATCAAGCTTAGTGAATACCTTTCCCCACTTAACCGATCCAACATATCATCTAAGTGAGGTATAGGAAATTTGTACCTTATGGTAATTTTGTTGATTGCTCTACTGTTGACACACAAACGCCAAGAACCATTCTTCTTTGATGTGAGTAAAGCTGGTACAACACATGGACTAATGCTCTCACTGATATGTCCTTTCTAGATGACAACTATATTGACAACTAGGGTATTACTCATAACAACTCATCCACAAATGGACATAACTTCTAGGACAGCCAAGTAGATTCTAGTAATATATGCCATATGCAATGTCATCAAAATCTTATAGGCTAAGATATCCCTTTATGAAGCATGTCTTAGAAATCAAATTCAAATTGACTTCTCATTCTTAGTAATAAAATTAGATTTGTCTTCTAACACTTATGTCAAAATCTTGTTTTAAGTTTTGACACTTGAATGTTTATGAACCATCTATGTGATGTCCCTCATCAGCTTTGGAGCCTATAGGTAGAGGCAGTGACCTCTAGTTTTGTAACTTGCTATGTACCCACAACCATATGAATATAACTTGGTGTTTGTATTATAGATCTTGAACTAGATCTCTTCTTCTGGGCTTTGGATTGAGCTCTTGTTGTCTGTGGATTCAGACCAGCCTTCAGGGCTTTATCACTATCACGTTGAAGCTGTCCCTTCAACACTTTATGCTACTTCTACCTATCAACACCTTGGATAGGTTCCTCCAATATAGTGTGCTGCATTTCGCTATGTGCCTTGAGAGCTTCAGTTGGCTGATTTCTTCACGAAGGCGTAGACTCGAGCTCAGCATAGGTTCTCTCTCCAAACTTGGTGTGTTTGATCCACCTTGAGTTTGAGAGGGGTGTTAGAGTATGTATCTTTGTTTATATGGTCTCTTATTTAGAGTCCTTTAGGATATGGACTATGCTACCTCCATCCTGCACCGGTGTATATATTCGGACCTAGAGCCCTCATATTGAATACGAGTGCTATTCATAACAATTTTTAGCATAGAATATAAAGCGGGAATAATCGGCTATTTGGGAGTTGCAGTAATTCGGATAATCTTAGCTTTAGGGGACTGCAGCTGTGCTATTTAGGAGTCAAACATTAAGGCTCGGCAGTATCATTTCCACTAAACTTGAGTGTGTTCTTGCTAGTGAGTGTTCTAGGTGTTGATGTGTTTTTGACTTTCGTGTGCTATGTCATATGATATGATAAAAGGTTGATAGTGAATGGAATACTCATTGATTACAGATTGCCTCATGGTTATATAACATCATAATGAAATAGTTTCAATTGTTAATACCTTGGTTATCATCAGGTCTGAAAGATTGATTCTTTTTTCCCTTTTTAGAGACTTAAAGACTTTTGAGTACTTATCATGTACAATTTGCACTTCATTTTGTTTGAGTGGATCAACCTTAACAATGGAGATGCAACCAGAGCAGCGCTCATGGTTACCAAAGGGTCTAGGCCGGCAAAAAATCATAATTTTGCCCTTCAGGTCAATCAGATCATTGTTTAGAAGCCGGTTCTCTGCCCACACATCACTCCATCTCCTTTTCAAGCAAGTATTGTTTTCCAAAATTTCATTATATTTTTCCTTAAAAAGAACAAAACTAATAAATCTATAGGCAAAGAAACATATTTAAAGAATCAATAAAATTGAGAATGAAACTTAGATAGATAAGACTAATATACCAAGACATTCAATAGCAGTTAGAGGATCATAACTATTGATCTCCTTCAGCCGTGGCAAAGGGAGAGCTCCTTTGGTTACCAGTTCCTAAAATAACAAAAATATAGAAAAGAAATTAAAATAACAAAAAAGGAGATGCCAGCGTATATGGTGCATAGGTCTATCAGACATATTAAGCTAGATATACACCTTTTTCAAAAAAATAAAAATTTCACCTCTAATGATTTCAAGCAAGTCTCTCTTCTTTCTACAGCATGAGCCTCATTCTCATCATCCATATAGCTCTGTATGAAAAAGGAAAATCAAAATCAAAATTCCAAACACTAAGGCCACCAAATCAATGAGTATTCCATTCACTATCAACCTTCTATCAATATCATATGACATAGCACACGAAAGTCAAAAACACATCAACACCTAGAACACTCACTAGCAAGAACACACCCAAGTCCAGTGGAAATGAAAATGCCGAGCCTTAATGTTTGACTCCTAGATAGCACAGCTGCAGCCCCCTAAAGCTAAGCTAAGATTATCCGAATTACTGCAACTCCCAAATAGCCAATTACCCCCCCTATATTCTATGCTAAAAATTGTTATGAATAGCACTTGTATTCAATATGAGGGCTCTAGGTCCGAATATATACACCGGTGCAGGATGGAGGTAGCATAGTCCATATCCTAAAGGACTCTAAATAAGAGACCATATAAACAAAGATACATACTCTAACACCCCTCTCAAACTCAAGGTGGATCAAACACACCAAGTTTGGAGAGAGAACCTATGCTGAGCTCGAGTCTACGCCTTCGTGAAGAAATCAGCCAACTGAAGCTCTCAAGGCACATAGCGAAATGCAGCACACTATATTGGAGGAACCTATCCAAGGTGTTGATAGGTAGAAGTAGCATAAAGTGTTGAAGGGACAGCTTCAACGTGATAGTGATAAAGCCCTGAAGGCTGGTCTGAATCCACAGACAACAAGAGCTCAATCCAAAGCCCAGAAGAAGAGATCTAGTTCAAGATCTATAATACAAACACCAAGTTATATTCATATGGTTGTGGGTACATAGCAAGTTACAAAACTAGAGGTCACTGCCTCTACCTATAGGCTCCAAAGCTGATGAGGGACATCACATAGATGGTTCATAAACATTCAAGTGTCAAAACTTAAAACAAGATTTTGACATAAGTGTTAGAAGACAAATCTAATTTTATTACTAAGAATGAGAAGTCAATTTGAATTTGATTTCTAAGACATGCTTCATAAAGGGATATCTTAGCCTATAAGATTTTGATGACATTGCATATGGCATATATTACTAGAATCTACTTGGCTGTCCTAGAAGTTATGTCATTTGTGGATGAGTTGTTATGAGTAATACCCTAGTTGTCAATATAGTTGTCATCTAGAAAGGACATATCAGTGAGAGCATTAGTCCATGTGTTGTACCAGCTTTACTCACATCAAAGAAGAATGGTTCTTGGCGTTTGTGTGTCAACAGTAGAGCAATCAACAAAATTACCATAAGGTACAAATTTCCTATTCCTCACTTAGATGATATGTTGATCGGTTAAGTGGGGAAAGGTATTCACTAAGCTTGATCTAAGAAGTGGATATCATCAAATTCGCAAAGACCAGGTGATGAATAGGAAAACAACCTTCAAAACAAATGAGAGATTGTATGAATGGCTTGTTGTGCCATTTGGACTTTCAAATGCACCAAGTACTTTTATGCATTTAATGAACCAAGTCGTTCGACCTTTTTTATCACAATTTGTGGTGGTTTATTTTGATGACATCTTAATTTATAGCAAAACCGAAGACAAACATTTTGATCATGCCCGAAAGGTGTTGGAAGTGCTAAAGCAAAATGAGTTATGTAAATTTGAAGAAGTGTGTTTTCCTACAGAAGCGACTTCTTTTCTTGGGCATCATCATAACAAGTGAGGGTGTTCATGTTGGTAATCAAGTGATGCAAGGCAGAAATGGAGTACCTACCAGCAGGAACTCTATGCAGTTTTTAGAGCTTTAAAAACTTGGGAAGTGTATTGATTACCTAAAGAGTTCATTGTCTATACTAACCATCAATCCTTGAAGCATTTTAGAAATCAAAAGCATGTGGGTCGCATATTAGCGAGGTGGGCAGCATACTTGGAAAGATTTAATTATCTCATTGTTCAAAAGTCCAGGGCAACAAATAGAGTGGTCGATGCTTTGAGTCGACGTGCCTGTCTTTTAACTTCATTTGAAGCTAAACTTCTAGGCATGGATCAAATGAAGGACTTATACGATGATGACAATGATTTTGGTCAAATATGGTTAAAGCATTTAAAAGGCCAACCGCTTGGTGAAGAATATGTGGTACAAGATGGATATCTATTCAAGAATGATAGATTGTGTGTCCCAAGAAGTTCCCTACATGACATGCCAATTAGACACTCAAGTGATCTTAGTGGCCATGTTGGGTGTAACAAGACTATAGCCAATCTTCAAGCACGTTATTATTGGCCGCAACACAAAAGAGATGCTGGAAAGTTTGTACAAAGGTGTAACATATGTCAAACATACAAAGGCCAAGTTCAAAACACTGGATTATACATGCCACTAGCAATAAGAAATGCACCATGGGAGGATCTATCAATGGACTTTGTACTTGCCTTACCAAGAACAAAGCAGGGGAATGATGCAGTTTATGTTGTAGTAGACAGATTATCTAAGATGGCTCATTTCATTCCTTGTCAGAAGACAACAGCTCATCACGTAGCTGTCATCACGTAGCTAACCTTTTCTTTAGGGAAATAGTTAGATTACATGGTGTTCCAAAATCAATGGAATCAGACCGTGACAGCAAGTTTCTTGCTGCATTTTGGCTTACATTATGGAAGCAATTCAACATTGAGTTGAAATTTTCAAGCAAAGCACATCCACAGATGGCCAAAAAGAAGTGGTGAACAAGCTCTTGGGTAATTTAATTCGTTGCATATGTGGTAACAAAAAGGATCGATGGGATTTAGCTTCATCTCTCGCTGAATTTGGCTCTGCAACGCGCCAAGGAAAGATTTTTGGGGAGAGGAAAGCACCCGAGGACTTAATTCTCCTCCACCGCCCCAGCAGCTTACCCACAAGTTGCGCTTCCCGCATTACATAGGTGGCAATGACCCTTGGGGTTGGCTTCATAAGTGCGAACCATTTTTTCGTTCCTAGGGAACGCCGGTCGACTATGTGGATGGGCTACTTTTACATGGAGGGCGTCAGTGTGACAGTGGTATTACCGATTCGATCAAAACAAGCCCTCTCTATCATGGCCACAGTTCGTTGACATCGTGAATAAATGCTTTGGATCGCCGGTGCGCAATAATCCTATTGGCGAGCTCGCGCCGCTGCGACTCATAGTCTGTGACTGCATATCAGGACCAGTTCCTCAAGCTCTTAGCACGCTGAATGCCTCATAGAAGCATTCCCTGCTGGTCTCCATAACCCCATGAAGACAGATGTGGAGATGCAAGCACCAGCCACTTTGAACGTCGCCTGGCCCTAGAGGATGATGAGCATCCCACACCAAATCGTCCAGCACCCACGCAGTGGCATTTGCTCGTACTACGAGCGCATCTCCTGCTGCTGCATTGCCAAGACGCCGCTTCAGCCCAGCACCACAGCAGCCACCATGCCTAGAACAGCGGTGAAGCCCAATGGGGGTGTTGCCGGCATCTCTCTTCAGCAGAGATGGCTGAACGGCGTGCTAAAGGGCCCTGCTTCAATTGCCCTAAGAAATTCACCCATGAGCACATGCAGCAGTGTTCCATGAAAGGAATCTACTTGATAGAGTCAAAGGTGAGGACACTACCCCAGACGTTTCCGCTGAGCGGACCGACCATCAAAATCTCATTGCATGCATTGACGGGAATTCATACAAGTTCCACCCTGCGCCTTGCCATGACCATTCGGGCCAACGGTGTCATCACAGCCCTAGTGAACACTGGCTCAACTCACTGCTTCATCTCCTCACCGCAGCAGGTCAGGCCGGCCTCATGCCTTCCCCTCGACCGAGCCTGATCGTGGGCGTAGCCAATGGCGATAGTGTTTCCGCATCCGGGCTATGTTCTACCCTCGACATATCCATCGGCTCTAAGCAGTTAGCCATCGACCTTTTTGTGATCCCTCTTCAAGGTTATGACGTGGTCCTTGGCTGTCAATGGTTGCGCACCTTGGGCCCCATCCTATGTGACTTTGGCCGTCTGACAATCAGGCGGCATTATCATTGCGTCCAGTGGACAGGTCTGGATGCTAATCCATCCTTGCCGGGGAGATCAACCATAGAAGCAATTTTCCTTTTAAGACAAGTTATGGAGCGGTATAGGGAGCAAAAGAAGGACCTACATATGGTTTTCATGGACTTGGAGAAGGCTTGTGATAAGATACCAAGGAATGTTATGTGGTGGCTTTGGAAAAGCATAAAGTCCCAACAAAGTATGTGGCCCTCATTAAGGACATGTACAACAAGGTTGTGACTAGTGTTCGAACCACTAACGGAACATAGGACTATATCAAGGATTAGCTTTGAGCCCTTATCTATTTGCCTTGGTGATGGATGAGGTCACAAGGGACATACAAGGAGATATCACATGGTGTTTGTTGTTTGTTGATGATGTAGTACTAGTGGATGAAAGCCAGGCGGGAATAAATAGGAAACTAGAGTTGTGGCGGCAGACTCTAGAGTCGAAGGGTTTTAGAATTAGCAGGACTAAAACTGTATATATGAGATGTGACTTCGGTACTGTTATAGACTGGAGGCAGGAGATGTGAGTTGGGAAGGTCAGATAGTACCCAAGAATGATACTTTTCGATACTTGGGATCAAAGCTACAAAGAAACGAGGATGTCGATGAAGATGTTAACCATAAAATTAAGGCGGGTTGGATGAAATGGCGTCAAGCATCAGCTAAATTTGTGGGCATACAAGGATGGGTTGAGTTCGAAACGACGAGATATGAGATCGTCTAGGGGTAGCTCCAATTGAAGAAAAGCTTCTGCAACACCGATTAAGATGGTTTGGACATGTGCAACGAAGACCTCCAGAGGCACCAGTGCATAGTGGCATCATAAGCAGAACAATGATATGAAGAGAGGTAGGGGCCGGCCAAATTGGACCTGAGAGAAGACGGTTAAGAGAGATCTAAAAGACTAGAATATAATGAGAGGGTTAGCTTTGGATAGCAGTTATCCATGTGCCTGAGCCTTGATTAGGCTCTTCCTTGTGCTTGTTTCCAAAATCTTTTAAAACCCTTGTTTTTCTCGTTGAAAGCAACCTTTCCAAAATTCAAAATACTTTCCCCTTTCTAGTGGTTTGGTTTGGGTTTCAACTCTGGCCTACCCCAACTTACTTGGAATTAAAAGGCTATGATGTTGTTGTTGAAAAAAATGAAACTGGATAGTCGAGCATTGCTTTTTGCGGTGTTGAGTGTCCATTGCCACCTATTGTTTTATACACCAAAACATACCTTTGGTGCACCGGTCCGTTCGACACCATTCAATTGCACTACCCCATTTGAAATTTCATCTCTCTGAAAGAAAATGAAACCGGTTAGTCAAGCATTGCTTGTTGCAGTGCTAAGCGTTCATTGCCACCTATTGTTTTAAACACCGAAACATACCTCCGGTGCTGAGCATCCATTCCACATCACATGGCAAAGAACATGGTGAATCACAGGATACGACCCCTGCTTTATATTACATTATACTAGCATAATGAGATTTGAAGTTACCTGTGGACCATCAATCAAAACATACTCACGCATCTTGATGTCTGTTTTGGATCCTCGTTTACCCCGATAATAGTGATACAAAACTTTATTTGCAAGTTTCAAGCTTGCATTTTCCAGTTTACGCAATTTCTTCCATCTTCCATCTTGTGGCACGCTTCGATTATATTTAATCTTTCTCTTCCATCCATTCGAAGCTTCTTGAAGCTTCACTAGGAAATAAGAATTACTTCCTAGTTCTTCGGGCTTGTGTAGATATATATCTACCACTGGAAGATTATGGATGCCTTTGTTAACCCAATTGAATAGAAAGTTCTCCAACTCTTCATCTGTAAAGCTAAAAGAGCCGGAAGACTCTTGTCCAAAGATTGCATCCACATCATTTCCTTTTGATGGATCTTCAACAAGCATCCCACTGCACATTAAAAACAATAAGAGATAAAAGATGGTGTAACAAAAGAAAGAAGATAACACAGTGCAACCTAAGAACTTGAACCCCTTATGCAAAAGCTGTGGAGATTTTATATAAAGACAAATGTGGAGCCAACTAGCAAAACATTATGGAGATCTCTAAATGTTTCACATGTAGTCTAGAGGGTACAAAGTGTGCCCCAGAAAGTAGAATGAGATGTAAGAGCAAACAATGGACCATAATATTGTCTTCATCATCATTCAAAGAAAGAGTTGAACAACATTTTAGTGGAACACTAACAATGAATATTATTTTCCATTTGATAGCCCTGCAATCATAGTTAATCTGGAGCCAAAATATAAGCTCACATGTTGCTATTACTTTATTAGTGATTCATCGTCCCTTTGGCCTCTCACTCCCTCCTGCAGCCCCGAAAGATAAGCTCACGTGTTGCTATTACTTTGTTAGTGATTCACCTTCCCTTTGGCCTACCACAAAATCCCTCCTACAGCCCTGTTCCCCATTATGGCCAAGCCAAATCAGTGAATCTTTTAATGATACCAGATTCTGCAATTTGAGACCGCAAACGCTGCCCTTGACTCCAGCAGACGTGCCACGTTTATCTTATAAAAAATCATATTTGTGCGTATGCTAGGATGTTAACACTGAAATCCCTCTATTGGAACTCACCCTGCTGGAGTCACCCTGTAATCTTCAAGTTTGTTTATAACAGAAACATGATTTGGCATACTTCTATCAGCACGCTCCAGCTCCTGGGGGCACTGGGACATCTTAAGGCTCTGAAAACCCAAAAGAACATGCAGTTAGCATGACAAAAACTACAAACGTGTTCACTTATTCATGTTTACATGTCATATCATTATTCTGGACCAGAACTTAATAACTGATCATCAAAACTTTATATTGAAGAGAACAGAAGGAACAGCCCAGGTGCCCAACGTTATGAGCATAGTCGATACAAGACAGCATCTATATATATTAGGAAGAAAAGGTAAATTATAGAAAACCAAAAAAAATGCAGGCAAACAGTTGACTTTTCTGGCTCAAGAGATCAGAGAACAGTGCAGTGAAGTTGAGATCTTTCTCAAGTTTTAATGAATAGTTTACTGGTGTTTTTCAGATTTTAGCTTATATTTCCAGTCAGTTCCAAAAGTGTTAAACCAAAAATTGGGCCCAAGGAAGTGGTTGAAGAAATGACTGGAGATTAGCATAATTGGCATTTTCAATAGGGTGGCCCAATAAGTCATGATCAAAATGTTCTGGAACCCTCTGAAGAGAAAATGGTTCCCTATGAGTCACTTTCCAGCAACATGGAAATGACAGCATGAAAGATGAACAATACAATTGCAAAAGGTAGCAACAAGCTCGATTTACTTGTTTTTATTTGGGGACCTCATACAGTCTCTATATATCTTCGACAGTTGCTTTTTCAAGGTACTACCTCCATTGTAAGGGGTTTTGGGTTTCGAAAAGATTCCTTTATTATTCCATGCATGTACGTGTCTATAGATTCATCAGCATCCATATGAACAAAGACAAATGGAGGGGGCGCCAAAACCCTTCATAATTTAGACTGGAGGGAGTTTTTCTTATTTAAAGTTACTGAAAATCAGTTGGAGTCATTATTTAATGGTAAATATACTAATAACATTTCAAGTGACAAGTTCAAAACTTGTGTGTATATAACTGGGCAAAGCTTATAATATTTGATAATATACGTTCTTAAATGGCATTTTATTGAGAAAAGACAGAATTCTCAGAACAGATAAAATTATGCAGGAATATTATGTAAAAGGAATCACCTCATTGAAGTCAGCATTTGCAGGATCATCATAGGATCTCAGTGGACCATCATCCACACTGAAAGCATTGTTCCACAACTTTATTTGATGGAGTATTCTAACTGGTTGCCCAAGTGCAGACAATGGTATTGTCTCCCCTGTAAGCAGTCGACCAGTCCCTCTAAAGCTCCAAGAGATGGAAGGGTGGTCCTCAAAAGAAGGGGGTAATTCCTGACTAGCACCCCTCTGCATTCCTTGTCCAAAGATTGCATCCACATCATTTCCTTTTGATGGATCTTCAACAAGCATCCCACTGCACAAACAATAAGAGATAAAAGATGGTGTAACAAAAGAAAGAAGATAACACAGTGCAACCTAAGAACTTGAATCCCTTATGCAAAAGCTGTGGAGATTTTATATAAAGACAAATGTGGAGCCAACTAGCAAAACATTATGGAGATCTCTAAATGTTTCACATGTAGTCTAGAGGGTACAAAGTGTGCCCCAGAAAGTAGAATGAGATGTAAGAGCAAACAATGGACCATAATATTGTCTTCATCATCATTCAAAGAAAGAGTTGAACAACATTTTAGTGGAACACTAACAATGAATATTATTTTCCATTTGATAGCCCTGCAATCATAGTTAATCTGGAGCCAAAATATAAGCTCACATGTTGCTATTACTTTATTAGTGATTCATCATCCCTTTGGCCTCTCACTCCCTCCTGTAGCCCCGAAAGATAAGCTCACGTGTTGCTATTACTTTGTTAGTGATTCACCTTCCCTTTGGCCTCCCACAAAATCCCTCCTACAGCCCTGTTCCCCATTATGGCCAGCCAAATCAGTGAGCCTTTTAATGATACCAGATTCTGCAATTCTAGACTCCAGCAGACGTGACATGTTTATCTTTAAAAAAAATCATATTTGTGCGTATGCTAGGATGTTAACACTGAAATCCCTCTATTGGAACTTCCAGAATTTTTTTTTTTACTTTAACTCGAATAAACCGCTCAGCTGTGACATTTATAAGAACAAATTTTAGAATCTTCAGGCTTCGGTGGCTAAAAGCCTCCACAGGATTGGTGGATATATTCTCCACTGAATTTTGGTCAGTAAATGTAACCCAAGTTTGAACTCCACGTTTTTCACTATTCCACGTGTGCATTGATATAACATTGCTGCACAAGGCATGAACATCTTTAGTGTAGATGACATGCAATTTCACCTGATGAGTTTCGATAGATACAAAGCCCCGTGACCCAAAATCTACAGGCAGAGTCAGTTCCTAAACACGCAAACATATAACCCAATAATGCGCATTTCTGGCCGAAAAAAAGCACACAAACGCACATACTGATATCTTCCAAATGGTGGGTATCATAAGCTACTGCAATTGCTTACACCATATCTGTACAGAACATGGTTGCCCTGTATCCCGCAGCTCGCATGGGATACAAAATGACATCCGCGCAAAACTAACAGATGAAATCATGAAACACCGAATAAACCTTGGTTCAGATATTTCACCCCGAAGCCGCTTCTCAGTCTGCGGTCTAGCCAGACGACCTAACTAGGTCATGAGACTAGAAGGCGCGATTCCGATGCCCACACTGCAGGATCGCCACCAAATCCCACCAGCAAAGTGCAAAGCCAGCGGAGAAACACAGAAGGGTGCGGATACCTCTTCTCGCCGCCGGTGTAGCACTGCTGGGGCTCGTCGTCATTGCCGCCGCCGCCCCCGGCGCCTGGGAACCTGGAGGGCCCGCAGTTGATGTCGGAGAGGGCTGCTTCCCGCCGTTGGAGGAGTAGCTCATCGCCGACAAGGTTGGGGATCGGGGTCTCGGCGGTGGGGTAGGGACCGGCGCGTCGGTCAGTTTGCGGCGCAGTCGGAGACGAGAGGTCGGTGCCCGAGCCCGAATCGTCAGGGACTCGGGCAGCCAGGCTATATAGTTGGGCCATGCAGAAGCGCGATGGGCGGCTCGGATTGACTGCCGGTGGACGGTGGTAAGATCTGGAGAGCTGGATAAGGGAATACCGGATTTTTTTTAGAGTTAAAATACATCAGAGGGCACTTGTTTTGGGGTGTCACTTAGGTCAATCAACTTTGAAAGTGTAGTTTTGAATACATGAACTTTTGAGAGTGTGCCATATAGGTCCATATTGCATCTAATATTGACAAAAAAATTACATATCAAATCATGTAAATATTCAACATTTATAAAATCACCTTTGTTAGCTTAGCATCGATGAAATTTACACTGTGGAACTAACATTTTGACCACTTTACTCCTATTTAAATAATAAAATAAATTTAGATGCAAAAACTTATTTATATTTATTTGACCGCTTTACCCCCTATTTAAATAATAAAAGAAATTTAAATGCAAAAACTTATTTATATTTATTTGATTTCCAAAACATGAAGCACTTTTGACGTAAATACATGCAACATAATTTTTGTTACAATTATTGAGTAGTATAACAAACCATATATTTCTTTCTATTTAAAAGAGCATAATGCATAAAAATATCATTTCTTCAAGAGAAAGAAACCACTAATCATGATAAATTTATATATGTGCATACAGAGCATAACATGCATAGTGGTACATTTGCAAGGTTTTTAGATGTGTAAAACAATAGATATGAGTAAAAAGTAAATAAACGCTTAGTTAGTAGAATAGAGGCAAAATAGTCATTTTACATATATCAAGTCAGGTCCACTATGTAGATCTCATCAATACAAAGCTAACAAATTTTATTTTATAATTTTTAGATATGTGCATGATTTGATATGTATTTTTTTATTAGTGTAATGTGCAGTGTGGACTTATATGACACGCTTTGAAAATTTCGTGTATCCAAAAAATGTATTTTCAAAGGTGATCGACCTAAGTGACACCTTGAGAGGCCGAGACAAGTTAAGGGGCTTTTGGTGTATTTATCTCTTTTTTTATAAGGAAGCGAATAAGGGGATTAACCGCACGAAGTCCAGAGGATCATCCATCTTGTATATATTCAAACTCAATTCTATCATTTTCTCATTATAGGTGACTATATATACGATTTGCTCTGCTCGACTTCTCTAAGGCTCACTCAAGTAGATGGTCTGTCCAATTATCTATATTTAAGCTCCATTTTATGTAGCTATATTGTCATTTTCATGCTATAAACGGTCATAGAGACGATGTGCTAGACTTAGTCTAACAAAAGCCATGACTCAATGCCTACATGCATTGTCGCTAGGGACTTCCTATCTAACTTGTACAAGATGGCTAAGCTAACCATCATTAAGGTCCATTAAGTCCAATGAAAATTTTTAAATCTATAATTGAGTTCTTTGAACTCTTTTAACAATATTCTTTGAACAGGCATACAAGGAAGATCCTAACGTTATGCCATGTGGGCCCATTAGCCATCTTTCTTGTTTTACGCTTGTATGCAAGCTTCAACATTACCTTTAGCCCTTGGTTCAACAATGTAGAAAATCTAACTCAACATTTCGAATAATCTAATCAAACATTTCTATCCAGAAATGTTGAAACGATATGCCCCAAATGTTAAATAGCACATTCTGATTAATTTAAAAAAAATAAAATAAAATATATACATATTATATCTCATTTTGTTGCATTGATTGTAAATAGCAGCATACTCCCTCCGTCCGGTAATATATTGTTTTCTGGGTTTGTCTTAAGTCAAACAATTGCAACTTTGATCAAGAATATAAAAAAGAGTAATAATATCTGTGATATCAAATTAGCATGATTAGATTTTCCTCCGTCCAAGCTCCTTGACTGTTCTGGCAGAAAATTCATGTCGTCGTGATGCAGTTGAGAATTTCCCCAGTGGTTGAGAATTTGCATGGTGTTGAAGACTTGTCAAGTGATGTTTGTCCTACAACCTGTTAGTGTTAGAATTTGCATGGTGCTGGAGGCTTGTCAATCTGTCCTACCCTTGCCTACCGAACACTTTGGTAAACAATGCAAACTTCACAGATATAACTCAATTTTCTTTTCACCTTATGCTCCCTTTGTCTTGTACGTGCGCATAGGAGTAACAAACCAAAATACAACAAAGATATAAAGGTGCCGCATGCGTTGCTTGCATCTGTAGATGCATTCTAATAACCGCAAAATAACTAGTACGGAAATATTTTCCCAAACTCCAAAGGCACCCCGAGGAATTCCTGGCTATTCGAGACCACTCATGAAAAGACCATGGGAGGTCAGGGAGCCAAATAATGAAAGAGTCAAGAAACAAAAGGTAACCAATAGTCATGTTTTATTGCTAGCAAACCAAATCCAAAGAGTTTTATTGGTAACAAAATTTAAAAATATAAAAAAGAAATCTGTAATTGAGTTTAACACAACCTAAGATAGCTAAGACGCTCTAACAAACAATCACACTTGCAGATGGTTTATTATTTTAATCAATGTCTATTCACGATTTACAACCTTTCATATATCTCATGTTTTGATCAAACTCTAAGAGCAGATTGATTAAAAAAATGACACTAATGGCACTGAAACAACACAGCCTGAATGAAATTTCTCCAAGAGGAAACACCTGTCATTCTGAGGAACCCTCTAGACAGATATTCATTCGCATTTACATTACATTCCCAAATCCAAACAATGAACCATTTCAGATCGTGAGAGCATTTTACAGAGCCATACAGGGGCCAACAATTTTTCAGATCATGGCATCGTGCTCTACACACTCGGTAGCACATCATTAACTTGGCTACCAATTCCTCCATAGCATCGGCTAGCACTGCAACCAGAACCACAATGCTCAGTCAGACTATAGTCAGAGTAGTGTAGTGGCAAGCACCAGAAAAGGAACGGAGGGAACTTTGCACTGATCTCAATTTAAGACATCGATAATAGAAGCCATATTAAATCATGAAAATGCAAGTGATTTGTGTAGCCTTACAAATTGTGAGTCATTTGAGAGGCTTCGATCTATAGAAAGATTCAGAGGGAAAACCAAAAGATTTTGTTCAATTGAGTTCCAGCAGCGACAACTGAAAAAAAAAAAACAGAATGAACATTACATGATGTTGCTGCTGGCCTGCAGTTAAGGTCAGATAGAGATAAAAAAGAATGGATGCAACTTAATCCAGTGGTAAGTCTGGACAGTTTGGGTGGTTGGCAGCTAACCTAACATGTCCATTTCATTTGGCAATGAATTGAAAGAGTGATGAGCTGAGCAGAAGTATTGCACAAGTGTTAAATAAGTCCAAAAATGGAACTCGATCCCCAGTCCTTGTCAATGGCCACATCTGCAGGTCAGACACGCGAAAAATGACATGAACATGAGCATGACACAACTGACCAGTCCGAGGAGGGCGGAGTGGAGTCGGGGTGCGATGCCCGCCGGCGGCCGCAGCGGAGTAGAGGTGGCACCGGTGGCCGCTCATCGGCTTCGTGGAGGAGCGGGGTAGGTGGAGTTACAGCGTCGCTACGCCGTAGTGTGAGGAGGGCGCCGCAGAGTCTGCGTGCCGGCAGCCGCACTGGAGTTGTGGGGGTGCCGACTGCCGACGTAGCGGGGATACCAAGGGACGACCGCCGGCGTGGGAGAGGAATGTCCATTTATCAAGAGTGTTGCTGTTTCTAACACAGGTGGGGTGGCACGCCACGCAAGCACACCAGCTTGGCATGGCCATAGGCCCACGTACTCATGCAAAATGACACATTTCTGCTGCTCCTTCCTTGCACTTGCGCAGCAGTAGCAGGCAACACCGAGCAAGCTCATTCATGCTCATCGTTGAGGAATGAGGAGCTCCATGAGTTGGAGCAGCTGCTACGGAGACACAGTACCTTGGGGCGTCAGCGACGCCGCAGTCAGCCGGCGACCTGCACTGCACCACCGTGGGCAGCCGGGCACGTACGAGGCCAGCGTAGGCAATTAGGCTATCTCCAGCGATAGCCCAAAATAGAGGTTGGCGTACTGTTAAATTCACTATAAGAAAAGTTCGTGGGTTTTCTTAAATTCACGGGCGCTACCCAGCCGTCGGTTTTATTTGGACCCGTGAAGGTTCTTCGTCCTAGTTAATTTCGTCGGCCGAAGTACAGACCGACGAACTTACTCCATACCTAAATCAGATAAGATATCCAGATCTCGCGCGGGGTGTACCCGCACTCTTTCTCTCTCTCGGTCTCTCCCCCGCCGCCGCGCCGCCAGCCCGCTCCCCCACCCTGTGCCGCAGCTCGGCGACTCGCCGCCGCCGCCGCCCCCGCACCACTCGTCGTCTCGCCGCCACCGCCTCCCCCCGCTCGCCTCCGGACCGAGAGCCCGCCGCCGCCGCCCCCACACGACTCCGGAGCCGCCTCTCCCCGCGCGCCTCTGGAGCGGGAGCCCCCGCCGGCTCGTCAGCCCGCGGCCCGCTCCTCGGGAGGCCGACCGTCTCCGGAGCGGGAGCCCCCGCGCGCTGTCGGCCGCCGCTCGCCGCCTGAGGGGTCAGGCCCGCCGCGCCCCCACACTGCTGCTGTACGCCGCGGTGATGCGCCCAGACCTACCGGATCCGGCGGGGCATCGCAAGCGGAGGCGGGATCCACCACTGGAGGCGATATGATTTTTGGGCACTATTCCGCTTATTCATGTGATCTGATTTGGTTGCAGAACAAGTTCATTAGCCTTGCAGGTCAACTTGCAGGACAAATCGTTGCTAGCGATACTCCTAGATCCGTCGCGGAGACGGTCGTCCTCTCTCTGCCTCTGACTCTTCCTCCTCCTATCATCCGTCTCCGTGATGCCCGCCACCTCCTATCATCCGTCTCCGTGATGCCCGGCTGCCCGCCATGGAATTAGTTGCTTAGTTAATTACTCATACAATTTGTTGTGTGCGTTCGCAAGAACTGGGACCTCAACTCAGGATTGGCATCTCTTTGAGTGTTCTTTTTCTTCAGTGCAGGTCTCAGCTTTTTATCGTTTTAATTCTGAAGCCAAGATGCTGCATGTTTTAAGTCAAGGATGTATTAATTACAGTATTATTTTGCCGCTACGCTTGACCTCTGCTTCAAGCAGATGCATGATTTTCTCCGTGAGCTAGTAGACCTTTAGAAGCATAATACTGAGGTATGTGTGAATCCAACGTTTGGTTTCTCATGGTTTCATCATGACTTCATGGTCAAGGCGTTATGCTGCCAAATTTACCAACTTTGAGAGAAGAAACTCAGGCAGAGAGCCATTGTTCGACTAAGTCATAGCTGATTTATGGTTTTTGTATATATATGATTGCTTTAATAGTTTATAATCTTCAATTGACTACCACACATTATTGGGAAAAATGCAGTTTACTTCAACTTGTCATTCCAGATGAAGCAACTAAAATGTAATAACAGCCACAGTTATATACTTTATCAAAGTTATTTGGTTTCCTCTACTTGAGCTTCGCTCGGACCTTGAATTGTATTGCTTACCTGCTGCCTTCTATTATCAGTTCTCTATTTTCTTTTTTACTTACTGTTGCTGCCTAAGCCTGATGCAGTTTTAAATTGGCTTTTTAGTAATTTATTGTTTCCTGAACAGATTTGGGTGCCTGATGATTGCTCAACAAAACACTCATGAACAGAATGTCTTACAGCATCTGAAGGACTCAAGTCAGTTATGGCAAAAAAACGAAGGTAAATAAAAACAACTTTTTACTGCATAGTCCGTTAAGAATGGCTGATTGTACACTGAAAATGTTCAGCGTGTTTGCTTCTATTGGCATTGGTGGGAAGCAAGTTTCGATTATAGCTACAATTTATAAATGAAAAGAAATCGTTAAGATATTATGCTATCTAACAAAATGAAAATTATTCATGCAGTGTGTAGATTACCAAATGTGTTGCCATAGTAGACGGTATTTCTGGCTATTCTGCTCCTGAAGTATGTAGTAGAATTGTAATCTGATCTCTCCCATGTATTGCTATCTGATTTTTTTGTGCGTCTTTGCTTCTGAACATATGCTTGTTATGAATCTGTCTTATGAATCCTTTTCTTGAATGAATTGCTATCTTATATTATTCATACTGGCGTTGGTGACATTTGAATTTTGTTTACAGTTATGCTGGATTTTGCGCAAGTTTACAGCGCTTCTTAGGTACTGTTTTTGATCCAAGCACAAGTGGCCGCTTGCAGAAACTGAAAGAGATGAATTCAATTGATGTTGAAACGGTATGTAAGTCATTGTTAATGCAGCAGCTCTAATCAATGTCTGCACCAATATTTTGTGCCGTTAAAATATCTTTCTTTTGTAGGGAGATAAATATAACTCTCAAATTTCTAAACTAACATCTAGGCAGTTAATTAGATTGTGCTAACTTAAACAGTGGATGCCGGTGTACCATGAATGTATTTAGTGATCGAGTACTACTATGCTTGAGACCAGTTAATTTTCCTGTACTTACAAAACTTGATAGGAATGGTAGCTGATCATAGCAGGATCGGATGTCATCATTCTGAATATCACTGCAGTCACCTTTTTTGCTTTCAAGTGTGCATTTGCATGTTGGCATTGCTATTGTCATCAGAATGGAAGTTTAATATATATTCTGACCTTTGACATCATTTTCGTTCTAAAATATTCTTAGTTACCATGGATATTGTATCAAAGAACCATGTAATTTTAGATGACCTTTATCAACTGATGAATTTAGGATCTGCTTATTGCAGCAATTTTGAAAGTTGTCGAAAACTAATTGAAACGTGGTAGCTAGTAGTTATTGCTGGAAATGTTCTGCTATAAATAGTTATGGAAGAGCAGTGGAGTGTAGGATATACGAGCGCATGACGTCCTTTCATTTATCTATCTGTTATACTTTACTACCACTTATGCCTACCTCAACCTGCTTGCAACTAGACAATCTTTTTGTTGCTGCTGATGATACATGAGTTATCTGCCGCAGATTGCATTTACAAATGAAGCTGATGGTTCCATGATCAACTCCCTGCAAATGAAGCTACTTCTATCTATCTACATTGAACAAATGAGCTCAACCTAGGATCTGCAAAACTTCTGATTTTTTTAACGGCGGTGTGATTATAGCTTTAATTAAAACAAGTGCTGTACAGCCACTTAGTAGCTCCAATTTCCATGATTGCAACATTAGATATAACTAGATAATTTATGTAGTCAGTACACTTTATTTTTATCTTGATTGATGTACTTGTGGACACTTTATGTATAGAACTATGTTAAGATTATGATAGATTGTATGCCGAGGCCAGTTTTATAGTGATTTTGATGGACTGTATGAGGCTGTACGATTTTTCTAGATTTTTTTGTGCATTTTCTGTGATTTTTTGGAATTTTTACAAGTATATAATTTTTTTTAAAGAAATACACTTAACTTCGTGGGCCCATAGAAACCCACGAATTTAACTGCCATGTGGTCAATAAATTCGTCGGCCTACATGGGGCCGACGAACTTAAATCTGTCGCCTAGTTAGTTCATCGGCCCAGTAAAAACCGACGAACTTAACCTAAGTTTGTCGGGGCCTACGAACTTAGGCTAAGTTCGTGGGAAACCACTTTCCTGTGGTGAATAGCGATGGAGGAGGAGAGGATAGGTTGCATTTACATGGCCTATGGCTGCGCACGAGTTTTGACGCGGTGGTCTACAGGGTTTATTTAATTATTACGGAACTTTGCCGGAGGCTCGCCGCCGGTGATGCGACTCCGGCCGGGCATCAATCGCACTGGGAAAAATACTGCGAGGGAGGTCGCGCTCGTGGCGTCCGTGGGCACGCCCCCGAGACGGAACGGAATAGCCATCCGCGCCGCGCCCGACAGCGGGGGCTCGTCGCTTCCACCTAGGTGGACGGCACCAGCCCGTCCACCCACCCCCCGGGCGCGTCTGTTTTTCTTCAGCGCGCAGCGCTTCTGCTGTTGGGCCGAATCGTCCGCCGGCCCAGTTCCTGCGCGTTTTTCGTCCGAATGTAGCGCTTCCTGCGCGCGCGTTTTCCGTTCGCGCTTTTTTTGCGAACGTCTTTTTCTCCAGTTTCTTTACGTTCCTTCCGTTCGCGCCTTTGTATTAGTGTTTCTTCTGTTTATTCCATTTGTGTTTCATGCCCTTCATTACGTTCGTTCCATTCGCACCTTTGTATTCTTATATTCTATTTTCAATATAAGAATATTTTTCAAAGAAGATTCCAAGTCTGAAATATCATATTTTTATCTTCATAGAAAATATCGACATCCATGAATACACATGCTCTGCCTTCAGAAAATTCAATTCCAACTTTAAAAAGGAAATAATCTAGTTTGCATGTAGAATATTTTTCTATTCAGATAACAAATAAAGGTACAAAGTAAAATAGAAAAAATAATTAATTTTGTTAGTAGAATATTTCTTGGGAAAACTATTTTGTAGCGTTCAAAAATAGAATAAAAGAAAAAATAATATTATTTAATAGATAGATAAATATTAAATACAAAGGAAAAATACTAGCGGAGCTTAATACGTTTTGCGGCTACGCCAAATAGCGGTCTTTAGCGGAGCAAAAGCATCATTATTGTCTATAGCTTTATAGTTAGTAAGAGCGTAGCAACAGGTCATCCAAAAATGTTAATATGTTATAGCACGACACATCAATGAAACAGATACGTTATATGCCACTTGCACATATTATGAAGAACAACATTCTATGTTTTTTTAAAACATATCTAGTTCAGATGAATAGTGCTTATTTATAAGAAAATTATTATAATTTATAAGCAAAATATTCTAGCTTCACAAATAAAAATTATGGGTACTAGAAAAATATAATGTTTCATTGAAAAAAAAAGAAGCATAACATTCTATATTTATGAAAAAAACTAAGTTTAGGGGAACAATATTCTACATACCACAGAGAAATATTTTAGGTTCACTAGCAAAATATTTTATCTTAAGAGAAAGAATATTCTATGTTTACATGAAAATATTTCTTATTCAGAATACATATTCTACCTTACAAGCGTAATATTCTTACTTCAAGAATGAAATGTTCTAACTTTCTACACAAATATTGTAGGTTTATAAGAATAATATTCACAATATTTGAAAAAAAGGAATAAAAATGAAATAAGAAGTAACTACTCATCATCCGGATGATTTTGTTTACGAATTTAAATCACTTTTTAACCAGCCAAAAAAATATGCCACATCATATTAACCAACGTACGCAACCAGCGTGGGGAAGCCTACATGGTAGATTCAACTGAATGCCTAGATATTTCAAAATTTTAGTATATATCTTATGTATTATTAGATATTCACACATATGTAGCATTTCTAGGTTAACCGTACCAAAATTGGGCCATTTTTTTTCATTCAGGGTTAAATGCTATGATACACATGTTTCTTGGTTGGCGGAAAAAAGACACCACACCTGCACCACCTCCAACATGACATGGACCCCACACAAGCTTCAAACTAAAAAATTGTGTATTCGTCAAACAGTAATTCCAAATCAAATTCTGGTTTCACCATCATGTTTACGATAACAAAATCTTCAAAACAAGACTACACTTGAATATATTTCGAAAAAATAAAATTATTTTTAAAATAAGATATACGTACACAAAACCGATGTTCCTCATGTATCGAAGAAATATTCTAGCTTTATTAGCATAATATTCTACTTTCAAAATAAAAATATTCTATTTCTATAGAAGAATTTTAAATGTAGAATACAATATTCTATCTTTGTAGAAAAAATATTCACATCCACAAATAAAAATGTTCGGCCTAAAAAATCTAACTTCAATGAAATACTCTAGCTTGCAAGTAGAACACTTCCAACTAGAATAAAAAAAATACGAAGTAAACGCAAAGTCTAACGCGCGCCGGGGTTGCGCCGTCCGCGAGCGCGCAACCCGCGCGGCCCACGCACGCTTCCCCGGCCTGTTTGGCCCAACGCCCTATAGCCCACACGCTGCGCGCTCTTGGCCTGCACTCCCCACGCGTCTATGGCCCACGTCCCACCTTTGGTTTTCATGGGACTTTTCAGCTATCCCCCACATATCTAACTTACAGACTGTTTCACAGTAACTTGCTGACATTGCTTATATAACTTTTTGTTATTTTTTCTAAAATATCATAACTCTCGTAAACTTGCTACATAATTATATAAACTTACTAGACATTACATAAACTTTACTATAATCATATGAACTTATCCTAACAGAAAATTTTTTGATACAAGATGCCAATGATTTTGCTTCACATAATCATATGCACTTGATAGATAGTATTTGCTACATAATCACATGAATTTGCCACAACAGAAACTTGCTACATAATTACATGAATTTGTCATAACAGAAACTTGTTGCAAAATGCCATGAATTTGCTACATAATTATATGAACCTGCTAGATATTAAATAACATGCTAAATTTTCCATACATAATTTGCTACATCTTTCCGTAAATAACTTGCCACACGTCAGGAGCGTCGGTATCGAGGTGTTCGCAGGGATGTCGAGGCGGCGCGGCCTCACCAGGGATGACGGCCCAGCAGGCAGCGGCGGCCTCGCGCTGGCCGCGATGGGATGCGGCCGGGTGTTGACGGCGCTTAAGCACGCCAAACCTTATACTGCAAGCGCACAATATCGTGGTAGCTTTTCCCAAGATGAGTATTTTGGGTTTTGTCAATCCGTGGAGAATTACGTTTAAGCTACTATTAACCTAAAATTAACTTAATTACTAACTAATTTTAATAGATCTTAAGCAAACTTAAAAAGGATAAAGGACTATTCTAATTATACTCTAATTATATTCTAATTATACTCTAAACAAGATCTAATCTATAGCATAAAATGATAGAACAAGAATTAGGCTATAAACGAGATAGATATGGTTTAACATGGCAAAAAGATTCACAAGAGATATGAGACAAACAACCTAACCACTAAGAACCACCTTGAGATAAGATCTAACAACGAGCAAAGATTAAGCTTGATCATGAATGTCAAAGGTTTACTCGAACCTTTCTCCAGCCCTATTGTCACTGGAACCAGTTAATCGACGAACTAGTAAACCGTAACCATCTCTAAGCATGAGTAGATTCAATCAACTAATTAAAATAAAAAGATCTACTAAAAAATATGAAAATGTTTAAAGCCGGCCGGCTAAACATGTTGGAATTTGTGATACCCCTGGCATCTCAAGGGTTTAATTAAATGGTCTTGCATTAATCATCTATCATAAGCATCATTTCATAGTCATGAATGTGGAGCATAGACCAAATTTGGGTGAAGTATCTTTTTATGAAGTTCTGTTTTCTCCTTTTTGTTTTTAAGGTTGCTATCCTAAACCCTTTTTCCTTTGAGAAATAGGAGAAGCTCATATTAGAAGAAGTGTAGATAAATATGTTACAAACAACTTTGCCTTTTGGACCCTGATCAGAAAATGGTGTTTTGATGGTGATTTGGGTCAGTTTTGATCAACACACAAAACCAACCCAAATCTGTCCTTTTTAGTGTCTTCAAATTTTCTCCAACCTAGAGCCTTTTTCATGGGATGCTCCCATTGAATAAGTTTTTGATTATGAAATTTTGAACAATTTATCCAAAAGGAGCTTTGGGAGAAAAGGCCTAGAAATGTGACTTTTTGTTTTCCTAATCAATATAGTTTCCTGTCCCCACCAAAGCCTACCACACAAATTTGAATTTATTTCATATTTCCATTCAAAATCTGGAGATGCTCCTTTTGACAAAGTTATAGATCTCAAAAAGTTGAACATTTCATATATTTTGAGTTTTTCCAAATTCGGCCGTTAAATGGGTCAAAAATGCGATTTTCGGTGAGGGAGAAAACACATTTCAAAAAAAGGGGGGGGGAACACTGACCGGTGGGCCCGTCGATCCGCGCCGCGCCCACGGCGCGAACCGGCGAGCGCCACGCGGCTCGCCGGCGTACAGGGAGCAGGGCGAGGCCCCGGCCGCGCTCCCCGACCCCGTCGCCTGGAAGAGGAGCGCGCCCGCTCTCGTTTCCTCACTCGCGCCACTCCCGCCTGCCCGTGCCTTCGTTTCCCGTTCGCGCAAGAGCGTCCCGCCGCCGCCGCCATTAGAGGGAGCTCGGGCTCGAGCTGTACCCGCGCCTCCGCCGCTCCCCGCGTCTCCCCGCCACCGCGCCGCTCATCCTCTCCCTCCCCTCGACCGGAGCCCCAAACCCTAGCCGCCGATTACACCTCGTTCGCCGCGCATTTCGACGCCGAAGCCTCACCGCCCCGAGCCTCGTCGCCGGCCTCTCCCCGCCGCTCCCCGCCGCAATTAAGGTGAGGGGTGAGTTCCCCGTGCCCTACTCTCTCTCCCCGGTGTTCTGCGGCGAGCCGCCGCGCCCCGCAGAGCGGACTCCGGCGCGCGCCGCCGGAGCTCCTCCTCCCGTCGCGAGGAAGAAGATGACGGGAGGAGGGAGACGGTGACTTTGCGATCTAGCCCCTAGGTTTTTCCGGATTCCGCGATTCCACCCCGCGCACTGCTCACTGAGTCTGTGAAATCTTACGAGCTAGCCCTCGGGGTCTACGGATAATTCTGTTTGAACCCCTGGATCTGTGTTTTTTCCTTTATTTCTTTAAATATTCGGCTGAAACTTTGGAAATTCATAATAAATCAACAAAAAATCAGAAAAATATGAATCCAGTTGCATTGCACTCCTCTTGTGTAGATCTATCTGTTGGGTATGATGTCTGAGTAGGAAAAGTCATATTTACCCCTAGATCTTGCATGCATGGGTAAATCTATGAAAATACCTAAAATAGGTTAACTGCTTTTCCAAAAATGGGGAAAACTTGTGAGAGGCTTTGTTTTGACATGGTAACACTGAGATAATTTTGGTACCCCTAGCACTTGCTGTCAAAAAGAGTTTCACCTTTTTGATGTCATTTATGCATTTTTAGTCCTTTATTTTGATCTTCCAAATAAAATCTGCTCAAAATAGTTTTACAATATTTTTCCTAAGTCATAAATAATGTTGTTGGTTCTTTGATGGGAAATTAGGCCAAGCATTGTTAATTTAGTCACTGTTTTGAAAATAGTAAAATTTTCCATGTTTATATAACTAAAAGGAAAAGGTGATTTAAATAATCTCCAAAAATTTTCAAAATTGGTCAGTACTGTTTTTATGGTGAATAGATCCTCTGAAATTTTTGGTAGCTCATATGATCACTGTGTAATGACTGTTTTGCCCCTGCATGTGTTTTTAGTATAAAAATAAATAGGAAATGTGGCTAGAGTATTTAATAAATGCCACTTTGGGTCATATTTTGGGACATAAGGGTAAGTCAATCTTAGATTATGATTTGAAATGCATTGTAGGTTCATTTTCAAAAATATAAAGCTTTACTTGTGCTTTCTTGCATCGCATCCACCTCATGAAGCGAGCATTTCAATAATGCATACTTCTTTTGCCCTATGGCATGCATATAGACCCCGCGAACGAAGGACACCCGCCGGATCAGCCGATAGCAGAGGAGCCCGAGGAAGAGCTGCAGCAGGAGCTAGAGGATCAGCAGCAGAGCCCCGGCTTCGTTCAGGAAGAAGATACTGACCCCTGTGAGGAAGGTAGGCAGGATCATACTATTCCCAGCAAACAAATTATATATGTGGTGATTACGCATATGCATTAGGAGTTGGTTGAAAACTATTGCATTAGACTCCTTGGCCACCCTGGCCCTAGCACCTATACTAGAGTTCGTAGGCCGTGTTGCTTAGAACTGCTAGGCTCGGGTAGACACGAGTGAAAGGAGTCACTCGTCGCGTAGGTGTTTTCAAAATATCAGAAATCTTGCTTTTGAGAAAAGGATATTATGCTCATGGCTTAAATGGAGACCGGGCGAAGAATTTATTTCAGTATTTACTTTTCTTGATGTCGCACTCTGGACTCCGCCCGAGTCGTATAAGGCCGTCCGTTGTTCGCCTATTGGTCGGCATAACATTGCTAGAGTGCTTAACCGGGAAATGGGACCGGTAAAGTCTTACCTGGGCTTGTCCGGAGTTTTCAAGGTGCTGCCCATCCACTTGCTGGAGGCCGATGGGCCCGGGGGCGCTTGTACTCGAAGGAGGGCTGACCCAGTGCGCTGTGGTAACGCTCCTGAGAGGGCACAACCCGGGGGTTAGGTGGGGGCGCTTTGAATCTTGGGACAGGACAGGTGGAGATCGGGACTATATGTGGGAACGCGATGGCTAGTAAGCATATACCCCTGGCATGATAGTTGTTCCCGGGAATTAAAAATCGATTTGAATCGCTGATGCCCACCAGGTGTGGGAATGCCAACCCCATTGACGTTCAATGTAGTAATAAACTTAAATTCTCTTTATTTAAGACTCATGGTTTTTGAATATTACATGTTTGATATCGATCTGTTTACTTTACTGCAGTTCAATATTATATTGATGGTCATGCAAGTAATGAAAGTTTATTCAGTTATGTTATTCACGTTACTGTTTAAAATATATGGCTAAGGATCCACATGCTAGTAAGCAGCTTCGCGTCAGCCGTAAGCCAGTTTTTTTTTCCATTAAGTCCTACTGAGTAATTAGTACTCAGGGTTTGCCCCCACTTTTGAGCAGGTATGGAGTTCCTCGTCTGCACCTGTGTTGGAGGCAGTGCATGCCCCCACATGGGATGAACCCGCATGAGTGGCATGAGGACAACATCGGTGGGCTCGATGTTGTTACTTCTAATGCATAAACTTTTGATGTGAACTGGATGACTTCTGAACCTATTTTCCGCTGCGAGAGATTTTTTTTTAAACTTGCTATCTATACATTTATGTTGGACATGTATCTTATTTAACTATGGTTTGTAATCAAGTCCATCTCTATGCTATTTCAACTGCCTGTGATGACGTCTCTGTTATGGCTCCCTCGTGGGTCGGTTGTGTATGATGTCGGTTCATCTGGGAAAAAGGTAATATCGGGAGTCGAATGACTCTCGACGGACGACCGGGTTTAATTTAGCCTAAGTGCACTGCGGGCCAGAGGTGGCAGGTGTACTTAGCCTGAATTAAATCGGCGGTTCCGCCACAGCTGGTATCAGAGCCGATCATACACAGATAACAGACATGTCATACAGCTTTGATTTTCAAACTTAATTTCGAAAACCCTTTTCGAAGTATTTGCAAAATGAGAGTACCGATATGCCCATATTAAGGATGTTAGTGTATTACCAGGTGACATCGCTAACATTCTGACCTAGATAGAACTCTTATGCATATTCGGCGCTTTGGGAAGCAACATTCGGCCGTAGCCATCCCCAGTACTGGTGGAGCGCTATTGGGATTTGCGGATTGTTGTGAACCCTGCATTCATGCTGGTAGGATAGAAATTTAAGGGGGGTGGTCACCATATGGGTGTTTGTGACCATTCTTCTGTTATGACGCGGCAAGATTCAATTTGCTTGCGTGGGTACCAGCCTGGTCTAGCAGAGGACCGTACAGATGCGTTGTCCACGCGGCGCGAATAGCGTGGATGCCACTTCTAGGTCTAGAGTGGTAATGATGTGAGCATGCATTTTTCTGCAGGTACCCTAACCACGTGCGAAATTAAGAACGAGTAGAGGACGGCTAGTTGCATTAGGGAGAGACGTGCATATATGTCACCGAATAATCGATAGTATTTATATATATACATAGTGCGTGTGCGATGTGAGACGGTAGACGCGAAATCATACATCATATTTGATTCCTTTGTCATGGGTTGTTGTTAAACGGAAACTCTTTTACTTCCTTGCCCTCGCTAAAGTAAAGTTGTAGTATGAAATCACTCTCCTCCACTGACGAAAACCCCCTCGTTGTCAAACAGATGGCCCGAACCAAGCAGACTGCGCGTAAGGCCGCTGGGGGTAGGGGGCGCCCGCTCCCACCGATGACCCACACCCCTCCCGTGATAGAGGACAGCCTGCTCCACACTCGTTGCCGGGAGGACTGCACACTCTCTCGGATCCTGTGTAGAGCCCTCCGAGAGATGGGACGTCGCCCATGCCCTTTCTACACGACGCAGACCATGCCCGAAGAAGGGAGTTGCTGGGCTCGGGTGGTTATTCCACATCCGAACTCCGCAAACCCGCACTCCATCATGGTCTACGGGAATAACAATGAGGAGGCCTACAAGAAGGCAGTCGTGAAGGCCATCACCTTCCTGAGCTCCGAGGAGGAGGCGGGCCTTTCGTGCTTGCGATTCCTCCCCACCCCTACTCACGAGATGGATGACGAGTGGTTCCGTCGCCATAACATGCTCCTGGCGCGAAGCGACACTCGACCCTATGCGGCATGCATGGGATTTGCTAGTGAGGTCCACAAGCTGTACGAGCGTGCAGAGAATAGGAGCCGTTCCTACTTCCACAGGAACCGGGAGGCACGTACCCGCATAGAGGAGCTGGAGGCGCAGGTGACCGAGCTGCAACGACGCCTCGAGGAGTATGAGGAGCACCAGGAATCCTCCGAACCCGAAGAAAGGGAGATGGAGGAGGGTGAGAGTTCTGTGGCCTCGGGCCGGTCCGCTACTTAGCGGAATGTTGTAACCTTATGAGAGGTCTAGTGGGAGTATGTATGAAGCACGTTGATAGCGGTATTTGTTTTGCCACGCTCCGTGCTTGTCCACGGCTGTACTAAACTTTGGTGAGGTGAGAGCTCATTTGTGCACGCCGTTGATGTATTAAATGGACCTAGTATGTTGCATCTTTCGATGGTTGGGCCACATTGCAAACCATCCCTCCATGTAATGGATAGACCATGTATGGTACTTCGAACATTCTTGTTTGCATTTGAACCTTCTTATATGGTCCGAGAAGTGTGAGGTTGGATGGAGGGACGATTGCGAAATCGTATCACCTTTGAGCTGCCGCGTGAAATTCTGGAATTTTCGTACAGCTGCAGCGAACTTCCATTTTATCTCCAAATCCGTGGGGAATTTGAACTAAAGTCGAATACCAAAGTGATAGCAAACTCCCTGGTGCACAAGTTTGCCAATTAGAGCATTCCCTAATTGCGCTCGGTTTCGGAGTTACGGACTAGTTTTGCAGTACCAGAAATCTGAAAATGCAGCAGAACCGGAAGGGTTGCATCCTCACGGCCATAGTGGGAGTTTGGTTAACCTATTACTGCAATTATCAGAATCAGTAACACATGCATGCATGTATTTACTACGCTACCGGAATGTTGTAGTTTTAATTGGCGCATCTAGTGACACTAAAGTGTTGGACTAAGACCGAGTTGGCCTTATTCTTGCAGATGGTGAACACACGCAACGGAGTCCCAACGCCGGACCAGCAGGTCAACGGCGCTCCGCCCCCGCCAGAGCTAGCCACCTTGGTCGTGCAGCAGGCGGAACTGATTCGCCTATTGGCAGAAGATCGCCAAGCCCGTGGCCAGCAACAGCCGCGAGAACACCGGCCACGGGGCATTACCTATCAGGACTTCGAAGGGCTGCGACCTCCAGTCTTCACAAACTGTCCTGAGCCACTGGCGGCAGACGACTGGTTGCGTACCATCCAGTCTAAGTTCACCCTTCTGCCAGGGATCACTGAGCAGGAGAAGGCTCGGTTTGCTGCTCAGCTTCTTCATGGGCCTGCGGGAGCATGGTATGCCACCTTCCTCGCCACGCAGGAGGAGGGCCACGAGCCCACCTGGGAGGAGTTCCGTCAGGCTTTCCGGGCCCACTATATCCCGGCGAGTTTGATGGAGCAAAAGCGACGTGAATTCCGAGACCTCAGGCAGGGCAACAAGACTGTCATGCAGTATGTACAGGCTTTCATCCACCTGTCACAGTACGCCCCAAGGGATGTCGCCACCGAACCGGAACGGGCCGAGAGGCTCCTAGAGGGCCTTGACCCTACTCTCCAGACTCATCTGGCACGGCGCTACCAGAGCTTCACTGAGCTGGTAGATACTGCTCTCAACATGGAGAATCGTCTTCGTGCCGCTAACGAGGACCAGAAGCGCAAGAGGCTGGCCATCACATCAACGTCTGGCTCTTCACAGAGGCAGAAGACTACATTCAGGCCCCAACAGCAACGCTTCCAGCTGCCTCGCTATGTGGTCCGACCCAACCAACCAGGGTGGATCCACAGGGCGCCACCGCCGCAGCAATACCCCGCATATCGAGCACCCGCTCTGTTGCCGGCTCCCCGTGCTCCCATCACCCCGGGGTCCGGTGCTCCCTGCTTCAACTGCGGCAAGATCGGCCACTTCAGCAGAGACTGCAGGGCACCTCGCAGAGCCCAAGGTCCCAACCCCGCGAGTGGCAACCAGCGGGGCAAGCCGAAGGGGCCCGCACCCAAGACAGGTCACGTGCACTATGTGCACATGGAGCAGATCCCTGCAGGAGAGCCCGTTCTCGCTGGTACGTTCATGGTCAACGGTCAGTCGACCGTTGTGTTATTTGATTCAGGGGCTACTCATACTTTCATTAGTCAGTCATATACATCTAAGCATGGGGTGAAGACTTCATGCATAAAAGAGAAGTATCACATCTCCGCACCCGGAAACCCAGTTAACACCAATCTGATAGTGAAAAAGCTAAGGCTGAGTATAGGGGGGAAGATTTTATCATCAACCCTGTGGTGCTGCCACACCAGGGGATTGATATTATCTTAGGAATGAATTGGATGACAGAAAATAATGCGATCCTGGATATTGGCAGCAGGACAGTGCAGCTTAGGTCTTGTGTCAGCGGCAAGGTATTGCGAATACACTTGCCAGATCAAAAACACATGACCCCCACAGTGAATGCAACAGAATTGCAAGAAATCAAAAAGATACCCATAGTGTGTGAATTCCCCGATGTCTTTCCGGAGGAACTTCCCGGACTACCCCCAGATCGAGATGTAGAGTTCGCCATTGAACTTGTCCCAGGCACGGCACCTGTGTCAAAAAGGCCGTATAGGATGCCACCTAATGACCTGAAGGAGTTGAAAATTCAACTACAAGAACAGTTGGACAAAGGGTTTATTAGACCTAGTTCGTCACCTTGGGGTTGTCCAGCTCTCTTTGTTGAGAAAAAAGACCATGGTGGGAAGAGGCTGTGCGTTGATTATCGGCCATTGAATGCGGTGACCGTTAAAAACAAATACCCATTGCCGCACATTGATATTCTATTTGATCAGTTAGCCGGAGCCAAAGTCTTTTCCAAGATCGACCTAAGGTCTGGCTACTACCAGTTAAAAATTAGAGAAGAAGATATACCCAAGACAGCTTTCTCCACCCGATACGGGTTATATGAGTACTTGGTTATGTCTTTCGGGCTAACCAATGCACCGGCTTTCTTCATGTATATGATGAATTCGGTGTTCATGAATGAACTTGATAAGTTCGTGGTGGTATTCATTGATGACATATTAATCTACTCCAAAGATGAGAAAGAACATGGAGAGCACTTAAGGATCGTACTCACTCGGCTTAGAGAGCACAAGCTCTATGCCAAGTTTAGCAAGTGTGCTTTCTGGTTGAAAGAAGTGAGTTTCTTGGGTCATGTACTGTCTGAGAAAGGAGTCGCAGTTGACCCTAGCAAGGTGGAAGATGTACTAAACTGGAAGCAACCTGAGACCGTGACTGAGATCCGGAGTTTTCTTGGTCTAGCTGGCTACTATCGCCGCTTTATTAGGGATTTCTCAAAAATTGCAAAACCCATGACATCATTGACCAAGAAGAATGCAAAGTTCATTTGGACTCCTAAATGTGAAGAAGCCTTCCAAACTCTGAAGAAGATGTTAACTTCAGCACCCGTGTTAGCTCAACCGGACATCACTAAGCCATTTGAGGTTTACTGTGATGCCTCCGGCAATGGGCTTGGCTGTGTCTTAATGCAAGAAGGGAGAGCAATTGCTTACGCCTCCCGTCAGTTGAGAAAACATGAGGCGAATTATCCAACACATGACCTTGAGCTAGCAGCAGTCGTCCATGCACTCAAAATATGGAGACACTATCTGCTGGGCAACACGTGTCATATCTACACTGATCATAAGAGTCTCAAATACATCTTCACACAACCTGAAATCAATATGAGGCAGAGGCGATGGTTAGAGTTGATAAAAGATTATGATCTGGAGGTTCACTATCACCCAGGCAAGGCCAATGTGGTAGCGGATGCATTAAGCCGCAAAGCTCACTGCAATGTGATTGAAGCTCGGGCTACTGCAAGAGTGATCTGTTGTGAGATAAATGAGATAGAAACACCTTGTGGGCAACGAGTGGAACTTTGTAATCTCATCCTTGAACCCTCTATCAAGGCACAAATCATTGAAGCACAGAAGAAGGATAAGGGTATGGCACATATCCGTGAAGGTATTAGTGAAGAGAAGAAGGCATGTTTCACACTAGATGACCGAGGCATTCTATGGTTCAAGAATCGTCTAGTAGTACCCAAGGACGTGGAGTTAAAAAAGAAAATACTCGATGAAGCGCATACTTCTCTGTTCACGATACACCCAGGCAGTAATAAGATGTATCAAGACCTGAAACAGAAGTTTTGGTGGACTCGAATGAAGCGAGAGATCGCCAAGTATGTATCTGAGTGCGATGTGTGTAAGAGGGTAAAAGCTGATCACTTAAAGCCAGCTGGAATGCTTCAGCCTCTTGAAATACCATCATGGAAATGGGAGCATATACACATGGATTTCATTGTAGGGTTGCCCAGGACTCAGAAGGGGTATGACTCAGTATGGGTGATAATTGATAGATTTACAAAGTCCGCTCATTTCCTCCCAGTGAAAACAGTATACCCTGCCAAGACCTATGCTGAAATTTATTTGGCTCGTATTCTTCCCTTGCACGGAGTCCCGAAGACCATCACTTCCGATCGGGGCCCACAGTTTGTCTCTCGTTTCTGGGAGCAGCTGCATACAGCCTTGGGGACCACATTAATTCACAGTTCGGCATACCACCCTCAAACCAGTGGTCAAGTAGAAAGAGTAAATCAGATCCTAGAAGATATGTTAAGAGCTTGTGCGCTGACCTATTCCACCAAGTGGGATGACTGTCTCCCCTTAGCGGAATTCGCTTATAATAATAGCTATCAGAAGAGCTTAGAGATGGCTCCTTTCGAAGCACTCTATGGTAGAAGATGCAGGACCCCATTAAACTGGTCAGAACCTGGAGAGCGTGTCATATTCGGTCCAGATCTAGTGACAAAGGCTGAAGCACAAGTAAGACTCATACACCACCATCTTAAAAGAGCTCAATCTCGACAGAAAAGCTACTCCGACAAGAGAAGAAGGACACTACTCTTCGAGGTTGGAAATCATGTGTATCTTCGGGTGTCGCCTATGAAAGGAGTGCATAGGTTTGGTGTGAAAGGAAAATTAGCACCAAGGTATATTGGGCCGTTTAAGATCTTAGAGAGATGTGGACCAGTCGCTTACCGGCTAGAGTTGCCACCACACCTCTCTGCGGTACACGATGTCTTTCACGTATCGCAACTTAAGAAGTGCCTGCGGGTGCCAGAAGAAGAGGTTGACACATCACAAATTCAAATTGAGCCAGATCTCACCTATGAAGCTCGACCTATAAAAATCTTAGACCAGAAGCAGAGATCAACTCGGCACAACACTGTCAATTTCTATAAAGTGCAGTGGAGCGAACACTCCGAAGAAGAAGCTACCTGGGAGACTGAAGAGTATTTGCGTACCAAATACCCGGGTTTCCTACCGTCCACCTCAAATGAGTACGATGCTGCCCCCTGACTCTTAGTATCACGTTTAAATCATACACAACACCCTTTCCTCTCTTAACCCCATCCGCCCACATCACAGATAAATCTCGGGACGAGATTTCTTTAAGGGGGGTGGGTTGTGATACCCCTGGCATCTCAAGGGTTTAATTAAATGGTCTTGCATTAATCATCTATCATAAGCATCATTTCATAGTCATGAATGTGGAGCATAGACCAAATTTGGGTGAAGTATCTTTTTATGAAGTTCTGTTTTCTCCTTTTTGTTTTTAAGGTTGCTATCCTAAACCCTTTTTCCTTTGAGAAATAGGAGAAGCTCATATTAGAAGAAGTGTAGATAAATATGTTACAAACAACTTTGCCTTTTGGACCCTGATCAGAAAATGGTGTTTTGATGGTGATTTGGGTCAGTTTTGATCAACACACAAAACCAACCCAAATCTGTCCTTTTTAGTGTCTTCAAATTTTCTCCAACCTAGAGCCTTTTTCATGGGATGCTCCCATTGAATAAGTTTTTGATTATGAAATTTTGAACAAGTTATCAAAAGGAGCTTTGGGAGAAAAGGGCTTAGAAATGTGACTTTTTGTTTTTCCTAATCAATATAGTTTCCTGTCCCCACCAAATCCTACCACACAAATTTGACTTTATTTCATATTTCCATTCAAAATCTGGAGATGCTCCTTTTGACAAAGTTATAGATCTCAAAAAGTTGAACATTTCATATATTTTGAGTTTTTCCAAATTCGGCCGTTAAATGGGTCAAAAATGCGATTTTCGGTGAGGGAGAAAACACATTTCAAAAAAAGGGGGGGGAACACTGACCGGTGGGCCCGTCGATCCGCGCCGCGCCCACGGCGCGAACCGGCGAGCGCCACGCGGCTCGCCGGCGTACAGGGAGCAGGGCGAGGCCCCGGCCGCGCTCCCCGACCCCGTCGCCTGGAAGAGGAGCGCGCCCGCTCTCGTTTCCTCACTCGCGCCACTCCCGCCTGCCCGTGCCTTCGTTTCCCGTTCGCGCAAGAGCGTCCCGCCGCCGCCGCCATTAGAGGGAGCTCGGGCTCGAGCTGTACCCGCGCCTCCGCCGCTCCCCGCGTCTCCCCGCCACCGCGCCGCTCATCCTCTCCCTCCCCTCGACCGGAGCCCCAAACCCTAGCCGCCGATTACACCTCGTTCCGCCGCGCATTTCGACGCCGAAGCCTCACCGCCCCGAGCCTCGTCGCCGGCCTCTCCCCGCCGCTCCCCGCCGCAATTAAGGTGAGGGGTGAGTTCCCCGCGCCCTACTCTCTCTCCCCGGTGTTCTGCGGCGAGCCGCCGCGCCCCGCAGAGCGGACTCCGGCGCGCGCCGCCGGAGCTCCTCCTCCCGTCGCGAGGAAGAAGATGACGGGAGGAGGGAGACGGTGACTTTGCGATCTAGCCCCTAGGTTTTTCCGGATTCCGCGATTCCACCCCGCGCACTGCTCACTGAGTCTGTGAAATCTTACGAGCTAGCCCTCGGGGTCTACGGATAATTCTGTTTGAACCCCTGGATCTGTGATTTTTTCCTTTATTTCTTTAAATATTCGGCTGAAACTTTGGAAATTCATAATAAATCAACAAAAAATCAGAAAAATATGAATCCAGTTGCATTGCACTCCTCTTGTGTAGATCTATCTGTTGGGTATGATGTCTGAGTAGGAAAAGTCATATTTACCCCTAGATCTTGCATGCATGGGTAAATCTATGAAAATACCTAAAATAGGTTAACTGCTTTTCCAAAAATGGGGAAAACTTGTGAGAGGCTTTGTTTTGACATGGTAACACTGAGATAATTTTGGTACCCCTAGCACTTGCTGTCAAAAAGAGTTTCACCTTTTTGATGTCATTTATGCATTTTTAGTCCTTTATTTTGATCTTCCAAATAAAATCTGCTCAAAATAGTTTTACAATATTTTTCCTAAGTCATAAATAATGTTGTTGGTTCTTTGATGGGAAATTAGGCCAAGCATTGTTAATTTAGTCACTGTTTTGAAAATAGTAAAATTTTCCATGTTTATATAACTAAAAGGAAAAGGTGATTTAAATAATCTCCAAAAATTTTCAAAATTGGTCAGTACTGTTTTTATGGTGAATAGATCCTCTGAAATTTTTGGTAGCTCATATGATCACTGTGTAATGACTGTTTTGCCCCTGCATGTGTTTTTAGTATAAAAATAAATAGGAAATGTGGCTAGAGTATTTAATAAATGCCACTTTGGGTCATATTTTGGGACATAAGGGTAAGTCAATCTTAGATTATGATTTGAAATGCATTGTAGGTTCATTTTCAAAAATATAAAGCTTTACTTGTGCTTTCTTGCATCGCATCCACCTCATGAAGCGAGCATTTCAATAATGCATACTTCTTTTGCCCTATGGCATGCATATAGACCCCGCGAACGAAGGACACCCGCCGGATCAGCCGATAGCAGAGGAGCCCGAGGAAGAGCTGCAGCAGGAGCTAGAGGATCAGCAGCAGAGCCCCGGCTTCGTTCAGGAAGAAGATACTGACCCCTGTGAGGAAGGTAGGCAGGATCATACTATTCCCAGCAAACAAATTATATATGTGGTGATTACGCATATGCATTAGGAGTTGGTTGAAAACTATTGCATTAGACTCCTTGGCCACCCTGGCCCTAGCACCTATACTAGAGTTCGTAGGCCGTGTTGCTTAGAACTGCTAGGCTCGGGTAGACACGAGTGAAAGGAGTCACTCGTCGCGTAGGTGTTTTCAAAATATCAGAAATCTTGCTTTTGAGAAAAGGATATTATGCTCATGGCTTAAATGGAGACCGGGCGAAGAATTTATTTCAGTATTTACTTTTCTTGATGTCGCACTCTGGACTCCGCCCGAGTCGTATAAGGCCGTCCGTTGTTCGCCTATTGGTCGGCATAACATTGCTAGAGTGCTTAACCGGGAAATGGGACCGGTAAAGTCTTACCTGGGCTTGTCCGGAGTTTTCAAGGTGCTGCCCATCCACTTGCTGGAGGCCGATGGGCCCGGGGGCGCTTGTACTCGAAGGAGGGCTGACCCAGTGCGCTGTGGTAACGCTCCTGAGAGGGCACAACCCGAGGGTTAGGTGGGGGCGCTTTGAATCTTGGGACAGGACAGGTGGAGATCGGGACTATATGTGGGAACGCGATGGCTAGTAAGCATATACCCCTGGCATGATAGTTGTTCCCGGAAATTAAAAATCGATTCGAATCGCTGATGCCCACCAGGTGTGGGAATGCCAACCCCATTGACGTTCAATGTAGTAATAAACTTAAATTCTCTTTATTTAAGACTCATGGTTTTTGAATATTACATGTTTGATATCGATCTGTTTACTTTACTGCAGTTCAATATTATATTGATGGTCATGCAAGTAATGAAAGTTTATTCAGTTATGTTATTCACGTTACTGTTTAAAATATATGGCTAAGGATCCACATGCTAGTAAGCAGCTTCGCGTCAGCCGTAAGCCAGTTTTTTTTTCCATTAAGTCCTACTGAGTAATTAGTACTCAGGGTTTGCCCCCACTTTTGAGCAGGTATGGAGTTCCTCGTCTGCACCTGTGTTGGAGGCAGTGCATGCCCCCACATGGGATGAACCCGCATGAGTGGCATGAGGACAACATCGGTGGGCTCGATGTTGTTACTTATAATGCATAAACTTTTGATGTGAACTGGATGACTTCTGAACCTATTTTCCGCTGCGAGAGATTTTTTTTAAACTTGCTATCTATACATTTATGTTGGACATGTATCTTATTTAACTATGGTTTGTAATCAAGTCCATCTCTATGCTATTTCAACTGCCTGTGATGACGTCTCTGTTATGGCTCCCTCGTGGGTCGGTTGTGTATGATGTCGGTTCATCTGGGAAAAAGGTAATATCGGGAGTCGAATGACTCTCGACGGACGACCGGGTTTAATTTAGCCTAAGTGCACTGCGGGCCAGAGGTGGCAGGTGTACTTAGCCCGAATTAAATCGGCGGTTCCGCCACAGAATTAAGCATTGCAAAGCTATGGATCATAAATCATGCATAAACAAGAAGCTAAATCTAAAAGGCAAACTTTATTGATCAAACCATCAAGGCTTTATCAAAGTAACATAAGAAGTATGAGAAATTACTCGAGATACATCATGAACTTGAAGCATAGTCGTCGAGACGTACTCGACGAAGAACTCGACAGAAGATGAACTCGAGGAGCCCTCGGGATCCCTGGGGTCGGCCGACCCCCCTGGGTCCTGCCTCCTCTTGCTTCCTCCTTTCGCCGAGATCCCCTTCTCGCCGAGTTGAACGCCTCTGGCCCCCGACCTCTGCCCTAGACTCTCGACTTACAATGAATTGGCGATGAACAATGGTGCCTCTCCCCTTGGAAGGCCATATATTTATACTCCGGAGAGTCCCTTCTACATGGAATCTAATAGGTCAGTTCTAATAGTCCTAATTGACTTATAAGACCTATTTCTATGTATATGCATGTATCTTGAAGGTTTTTGGGCATCCATGAAGCTTCCTTGCTTGAAGAAGAAGTCATTGTCCTAATCCTTCCTGAAATCAGTTTTTTTTTTCATATTCTGCAACCTTTAGTATTTCGATCATAATTTCTTCATCCGAAGTCCAAATAAGACAAACTCGGACTCTAAATTGTAGAGCTCGAAGATATCTACAACTTTAGTATTCAAACTTTCTTCATTTGACGTCGTTAAGGTCTCCAAAATTGGCCCACAAGTTGCTGCTGTCGTGGAATCCGAGAATATCTCGCGATTTAATTAGAGTTTTGATTGGACTCTTGATAAACCTTCCTTATCTTTATATGCTTCATACTCAAGCAATCCTTAGCCACCGGAATCTTCTTCATAATGGGCTTGGGTCTTCTTTTGAGCTTTAATTGCTCTTTTTTAATTAATCATCTCTCCTCCATGGACTTCTAACATAAATCAATTATTCCCTATTTTCCTGCAAAAATCATTATTGCACAAAAACAAAGATCATTCTCGAAAACGGGGTTATTTGTTAGCAAAATAAGACTAAATCATAAGATTAACTCCTGAAAAGACATAAAATTAAATAAAAATAGAACATAAGTTTAGTCAATATCTTGCGTCAACACCGGGGATGGAGGGAGACATCAGGACCAGGGAAAGGAGTCAGCGGAGAAGGTGGCGCAGCGAAGGAACGTGGGAAGCGCGGACGGGACGGGGTCGCACCTTAGCGTCGTCTGGAGTAAAATTGGGGATAATATTTTCCTAATTTATAAGAATATTATTCTATTAACATAATAGCTTCACAGAATAAAAAGGGAGAAAAGAAGGTAGAAAGAAATTGCTCCCAACATGACCGTCCTATGATCTTTCAAAGGCCATGCCTGTACAATGATCTAGCTAAACCGGAAGTAACTGGATTAATGTGCTCACAAAGAGCCCAAATGGAAATGCATTATATTGTTCGTGTCCTGTAGACATAGACAGAGAGAATTTTAAAATATAGACGGTGGTGTGGGCGGTCTGGTGAGGATAGCTTAAGGAGAAGAAATATGCCAGTGCAATTAGATACGTAGATTACATACATGGAGAAGAAATATATCGGTGCAATTAGGTAAAGTAACAAGTCGACTTAAATTAAAGGAAAAAGGGAAGCAGGTCAACTAATATAGGATATTAAGGTAGTATACTGAAAGTATAGCTATACCTACTAGTTAGGGAAAATTAAACTAACCGAACTCCATGCTACTGCACATGTGTGCATTAGAATAAAATAGGCAATCATGAATCAATTACATAAATATAATCGGTTTTAAATATTCTACTTTCATGAATTAGATATTTTACCGGGGCTCACAAAATGTTCTACCTTGACAGAAAGAATATTCCATGTTAGTGAGAAAATATTCGAAGTTCAGAAATACAATATTCTACATTAACCATAACAATATTCTACCTTCACATTTAAAATGTTCTACCCTCACGAATTGAATGTTCTACCACAAAGAAATATTGTATCCCGATATATAAATGTTATATGTTTACAAGAATAATGTTCATAGAATTAAAAAGAATTTGCAAAATAAAATAAGTAGTAATTACACATCATCCGATGATTTTGTTCACAAGTTTCATTCACTTCTCTCAACCAATACTAATTATTGATAAACAACTAGATTTTCAATGGATAAACATGAAAATTTAATAAAAATAGAAACCATTATCAGTAATTTCTCAATGATGCGAATTAAGCAAATAAAATCACGTACCCAAATCGATTGTTAAAGCTTTTGATCTTCAATATAATAATGTTCCCAATAAAGATATAAAAATATTTATTTAAATATAAATGAAAGAAAAAACCTACCATGTAGGGATGAAGCAAAAACATGCGTGGATGAAAAACGTCAATAAATTGATGAAAAAAGTAAATGAAAATATATTTAAATATATGGCAGAAAAATAAAAAGGAAAAAAGAAGCAAGAGTGTATGTGTTATATAACTTACCGGACATACTGTAGAACAGATGAGAAAACAATTAAGTAGAAAAAAGTATGAAGTAAAAAGAGGATTGAGAGAAATGAATGCTCCCACAACAAAAAAAAATTAAATTTGGTTTTGTCCTAAAAAAACACCATCGTAAGTTTGATGGAGAAAATAAGTACTACGATATTGGACCAAATTAGACCAAAAATAGTCTAACAGGGAAGAGATGAGTGAAATTACCTAATTGAAAAAAAAAGAAAACCGAAGAATGAAACTAATGTGGTAATAAAAAACAGAAAAACTAAGTGAGGCGAAAAAAGGAGAAAATGAACTCAAATAGAGAAGCCACGGAAGGAATCGTACGTTGCGTTGGACACAAATGCCAAGCACGGAAAACTCCACTGTAAGTGAAAAACAAAGTTACACCTCACAATAAGGTAAATCAAAGCCAAAACAATCCAAAATAAATAAAAAAAGAAATAGGTGGACAATGAGCATCGATCCACATAGATGGACCGGATGCATTCATGCATCCATGCCCCACATCTCTCTGCGCTCTGTCTTTGACTTGGGAAAAGAACGTCACATTATTTAGGAACAAAAATAAAATTAGGCACGTATAAATGCAGCAGCAGCAAGGATAATAAAAATAAAAATAATAACATGTATTATATAAAAATTACAAAAAATAAAAGAAAACAAAATAACATAAAGACATACGTACGTGAAACAACAGCAAATACACACAATATATGTATATGTGCAAGACATAATCACTAAGAGAGAGAAAATCAAGCTTGTAGAAATGTAGAAACCGTACGCATGCAAACAACAATAGCAAGGATAATAATAAAAATTCATAATAATAATATTTGTATATGCAAAACAATAAAACTAAAAAGAAAATGAAAAGAAAAGAAAGGAACACAAAGGCAGTACGCACGCTAAGCAAGTAAGCAGAACGACGGTAAAAAAAAGAATCACGCCAACCATGAATAAAAAGAAACATGCTGAATGGAACGGGAAAAAAGGCCGTGGCAAATAGGAAAGCAAGAAAAAAAAAAGGCCGAACTAGGCCCATTTAGCGATTTACGATACAGAGCGAGGAGGGGGTGGGTGGACAGCAAACTCCGTCCACCTGGGTGGAGGGGAAGAGTTTCGCCCGACAGCAGGTGTTGCGTCGCTGGATGAACGATGAGCGCCGCCCCATCCGCTTGACCACTCGCAGGTCAACGACGCGGCCTACCTCCACGCTCCTGGTCGCAGCTCAGCAAGTGCAACAACGGTATCCGGCAAGCTCCGCCACTGCTTCCCCGTCGCGCAAGAAGCAGGGGATCTGAGGCTCACGGGGAAGGGCAGCCTAGTCTCCGGTGGAAATTTTGTAGGAGCGTTTGCAAGAGTGATAAATGGAGATCGGCTATCCGGAAGAGTGGCATAAAAAATTAGAAAGCCCTCTGAGTCGAGCGAAGAAAGGGGGTCGGAATCGGGGATGGCGATCCGGGCTGGGTGCCTAGGCATGGACATGGGCAGGGCCGGACCCATTCGGGCCCAGGAAATCATGAATTAATTGATTAAGTTTGCTTTGGGATTTATGCCAAAAAAAAAAAGTATCTGAGCAGATCCCAACATTCTGTGGCTGTGGCTGCCTGGCAGCAGCGCGTGCCGGTGGGCCGGCGGCCGAGCTCCCCTCCCCTCCCGTCATTCCGTTCCGCTGGGGTGGGCGGGCAGCTCCTCCTCGTCCATCCAAACGCCATCCGCTTCCCCCGCCTCCCATTGCCGATCAGCTAGCTCGCTATCCGTCCCTCTCCGCCGCTGCCGCCACCGCCACCAGCTCCTTCCCACACCAACCATGTCAGTAGTAGGGATGCAAACGGCGTGGGCTGCGCATTCAGCCCAACGGCTAACCCGTGCCACAACCCGTGTATGGGCCACAAAAATGCCCCGCCACCGAAACGGCTCCACGCGGGCCAGCCCACGGGTCCCAACAATGCCCGACCGCGAGGAAAGAAGCCACGACGACTCCGCCCCTACTCTCGCGAGTCTCGAGCGCTGCCGTACGAAGCGAAGCGAGGGCGCCGCCCTCTTCCATGGCGGCGCCATCTTCACCCATGCTCTCGCTCATCCTCGAGATCCAGGCGATGGCCTCCCGTCCCGTCCCATCCCGTCCCTTCTTCATCGAGCCCGAGCGCCGCGGCGTCCTGTCCCCGTGGCGAGCTTGGACTCCTGCCAGCCAGGTTCCTCCACTGACCAACATCAATTCATCATGTAAGCTCCCTGCTAAACTCTCGTGCAAAGCTCCCCTCAAATGCCTAGCTCTAGATCTTGGCCAAATCTCAAATCCTTATGCTATCTCCAATGGCACTCCTCAAATCCAATTCTCTATCACTACTCCAACTACCTCTCTCTGTCTATAGTGCAACATTTATGTCAAACAGTATTTTGAGAAACTCCTTTAAGAAGTCCCATTGGAGACAGCCTTGCTTCTTTTCATTTCTCCCGTTTGGGCATCCCGATGTTGCCATCCATGTGGCAGCCAGTGGCGCCCCAGCTCACAACTTTGGGCTCTAGGAGGGGCAAATCTTGGCTACCTCCGACGTAGCATCGGCTTTCGGATCCACATCGGCCACACCAATGCCCAAATCGTCTGTGGGCGGCTCTGTGTTTCTTCTTCATACGGCTCTATACAAGCCGCCGCACAAAGGACGTACGTGGCGCTGTACGGGACGCCACACAAGCCCGCGAGCGCATCGCGGCTCCGGCGGCTACGGGGCGTGTCCGCGCCACTTGCATCCCTTAGTCAGTAGTACAGAGGGTTTAGTATACATGAGACGACAGACGAGTAGCCATCCACAGATCGCTAAAGCCCTGCTGCGCGCACTTGTCGGCAGGGCAGGCCCGAGGAGAGGAGGCCATCCAGGGTCAGGCCTCCACTCCGGTCCGGCCTCTTCTGCCACTCCCAATCCATTCCTTCCCCAGATCCGGCCTGGCCGGCCCCCATGGATCACGCACGCCGCCTCGCCCACCACCCTTGTCACCCACCCGTGGCATCTCCACCATGTCGGCGCCGAAGAAGCAGCAGTAGCAGTGCCGCCGCCCACTGCAGCAGGCGTAGGTCTACCGCCCCGTCTCCGCGTCCGCGCTGCAGCCCAGCGACACCTTCCCCAGGAGGCACAACTCCGCCATGCCTGCCGAACAGGCCGACATGGCCACCACCTGCGGATTCCCCACCCGCCCATGCGATTCGCAGGCAGTAGGTTCGACGGTGGCCTCACCGAGGCCCACATGCAGCGCCTCGCCGCCATGCATGAACAAGGCCTACAAGTCCTTCATCGATCGGCATGGGCTACTACGGCACCCACCACGTCCCCGCCGTCATCCTGCGCAACCTGATCATGCATGGAAAACCCCGCCTGGATGGTACACCCAGTACATGCCCTACCAGGCGGAGATCGCGCAGGGCCGCCTCGAGTCGCTCCTCAACTACCAGACCATGGTCACCGACCTCACCGCCCTCCCCATGTCCAACGCATCCCTGCTTGACGAGGCCACCGCAGCAGCCGAGGCCATGGCCATGTGTGCGCAGCGCCATCCTTAGGGTTGTTCGGTTAGGGGAAAATCCAAAAGAATTGGAGAAGATTTAATCCTTTGCTAATTAAATTTGAATAGTAAAGAATTAAATCTCCTCTGATCCCTTTTAAAACTGGGCAAACCACGGGAAGGCAGGAAGAAGACCTTCCTCATCGACTCCAGCTGCCACCCGCAGACCATCGACGTCTGCCGCTGGATGCGCGCCGCCGGCCGGGTTCGGCATCAACGTCCTCCTAGTCGTCGCCGACGCCGCCAAGGGCTTCGACTACAGTGGCGGCCGGCGTAGTACTACTAGTACCCGGGCACGTACCGAGGGGGAGGTGCTCGGGTACGCGCAGCTCGTCAGGGACGCGCACGCGCGCACGGCGCCAAGGTCGTCATGGCCACCGACCTGCTCGCGCTCACCACGCCGGGCGAGATCGGCGCCGACATCGCCGTCGGGTCGGCGCAGGAGGACAATGCAAGTGGCTCATGGCCGGGCGCATCATCGGAGTCAGCGTCGATTCCACCGGCAAGCCAGCGCTTCATAAAGCGTTTTTTATGTTGACAGACAGGAGTACGTGAAGGAAGTGTTTTAATTGTGATATACAGTGACTCGGTCACTGTTGACAAGTTCACAACACTTGTGTGCTGCTTCCTTCACGTACGCTCACCAAATTTCCTGATAGTGATATACGGGAGCACTACTACATTAGATAGAGATTATTCACGACGATACGACGAGTGACTGACAAGGACATTTACTACGTACGGGAGTACGTAACGCAATACGTAACAGTAGTCACTGTTGAGCGTTGACAAGGACACTTGTTGTGCTCCTGCTTCGCATTCACATTCCCTGCAGCTGCAGGCCTTGCTCGCCCACATGGCTGCCACGTACGCTGTCTACCATTCACGTGGGTGTTCGGATGCACGTGCAATTGCCAAGGAGGCTGTCAAAAACGAGATGAACCTTCGGGTTGTCGGTGCCAACACGGTGCGCTTTTTTTCTTCTTCTTCTTTTTATATAATAATCACAGTGCCGGCCACTGTCTCTCGCTGCCGCTTTAATTCGATGATTTAAATTTGGGAGTCAAGCATAGCGTTTGAAGAGACCATCTAGCTTGGAGGATGTTGACAAGCTGTTTAAGGTCTTCAACAGCGGGAAATCAGTGGGTAGCCGTCATTCAGTTATTGCAAAAGAAAAAAGAAAAAAGAAAACATTGTGTGCCTCATGTGAAATTGGACCCCAAATTATAATACGTATTAAATGCATGATGTGCCGTTGCAAACACTGTCAGGTGAGAGCTTCACAGCTGAATCCCTCGCGCCAGAGGTCTCAAGCCCAATTCCTAGCAGCCTTGCTCGTGAGAGCCCCTACCTAACGCATCCGATCTTCTCATCTTCAACATGTACATACGCAGCTCTGAATGCTTGCACGCTTGGCTCCACTAATTAATTTGTCAAAACATTTCTAATTTCCCGTGCTGTGGGCTTGCAGGTACCACACAGAGCACGAGCTTCTCCGTTACCTGCACAAGTTGCAATCCAAGGATCTCTCGCTGTGCCACAGTATGATCCCTCTCGGTTCTTGCACGATGAAACTAAATGCTACTGTTGAGATGATGCCTGTGACATATCCCACCTTCGCGGGCCTGCACCCATTTGCCCCTACTGATCAGGCTGCAAGCTATCATGTAAGGTCCATTCTTCAGTTTTTTTTTTAAAACTATCCACAGCATATATCTCTAAAAATCTGAAAATAAGTTGTTCTGTGTTGCAGGAAATGTTTGACGACTTGGGTGATCTGTTATGCAAGATCACAGGCTTCGATTCTTTCTCTTTGCAACCAAATGCTGGTGCTGCAGGAGAGTATGCTGGATTGATGGTTATCCGTGCTTACCACAATGTAAGTCATGATGTATCTGGCCTAGCTTTTTCTAGTACTCTTGCTTTCTAGTGATCTTTGTTAACATATTGTGCCGAAAAAATGCAGTCAAGAGGAGATCACCACCGTGATGTTTGCATCATTCCTGTCTCAGCACATGGCACAAATCCTGCAAGTGCTGCTATGGTTGGAATGAAGATTGTTGCTGTTGGAACTGATTCCAAAGGCAACATAAACATCGAGGAGTTGAGGAAAGCTGCAGAAGCAAACAAGGACAACTTGGCTGCTCTGATGGTAATCTTGATGCCCTGTTATATGAGGATTTATACTGTCTTGAAAATTATATAACATAATAATGCCACCACACCGGACATTTAATCTTTCAGCTCTTCTAATAGCTGAACAGTTATGTAGTTTCTGATGCTATAGTGAAGGTTTATCACTGTGTAGCATCCTTACTTTATTTAGTGTTATAGTGCAAATTAGATGAGTTTTGCAATCCTGCTGCTGATTCTACTAACAATAAAGTGGAAACTGGAAACCAAACATCTGCTACTTACCTCTAATGGTACTTGTCAATTGTCTTATATTCGAAGGTGCATAACATATACTATAGGAGGAATAGAAAGAGGTCCCAACCATGTTTGTTTATCGATCAGACAAAATTAGATGAGAGGGAATACTATGGATCCATGGAAATGTTAACATTCAGTTAAGATGTACGATAACGATAACAGTGTTGCATTATTAACTTAATTTTCAGGTTACTTACCCTTCAACTCATGGAGCTATGAAGAAGGAATTGATGAGATATGCAGGATCATTCATGACAATGGTGGGCAGGTCTACATGGATGGGGCTAACATGAATCCCCAGGTTAATCTTTGGCGGTGTACTTTGTTCATTATACATAAGCACTCTCTTCAAGAGTTTATTATTTTAAAAATTATGGAAAACATTTATCTTGATTTATAGCAAGTGTAGATGAATTTTCCAACATGGTGATGAAGTTTCTTTTCTTTTCTTAGTTTTTTGAAATAAAATAGTAATGGACCTATGAGAAAAATCTGAGTTCAGTACTTATTAAGACTAATCATGTTTCTCTTGTTAATTTCTTTATAAGAGTGGTAATTCTGTAGTTATCTTGAACATATTTGGTGATCAAATTTGGTCTATAATCTTCTAATTGTATATCCCAAACTATTTTTTTATTAAGAAAAGTATTTTCTTCAAGTTCACTCAAACTTGTTTCAGAACTGAAGATACCCCTTTTTGGATAGCTAGAGCCAAAATGATAAGTTTACCTTCCCTTAAGCTTACAAAGGTTGTCCTTTTACAGGTTGGATTAACAAGCCCTGGTTTTATTGGAGCAGACGTTTGCCACCTTAACCTTCACATGACATTTTGCATTCCACATGGTGGAGGTGGCCCTGGCATGGGTCCTATTGGTGTTAAGAAGCACTTGGCCCCATTTCTACCATCTCACCCAGTAGTATGTGCCCTGAATTCTTTATCTTATCATCTATCAATCTATAAAACTTCATATTCCAAACTGAGGCAAACAATGTCTCTCTGTTATGGCAGTAGTACCACGCGGATAGATTAGATTAGATAGATTAGATTGGATAAGATTAGGAAAGAGATACGATAGATTCGGTTAGATATTTTTTAAGAGTCAAGTCAGTCCTCTCTACAAAAGAGAGAGCATTGTATCAGTTTAGGGTCAAGCAAAAAATAGATCATAAAGTGCAACTCAGAGCCTTCCGAGAGAGGGCGAGTCACGTATCTATCTGCTATTCATCTATCAATACTACCTCGCCAATCTAGCCATAACATCTTTAGTAATCAGAGCCTTCGATCCTCCGACCTCACATTCAGAGGCAATTTTCCCCCAACCAATCTACTGTTCACCCACGGGTACTTTTCACGCGTGAACAGTACCACGCCCATCCTAGAAACCCTAGCCGCCCCTCTCTAATCCCTCGCCCGCGCTCCTTCTTGCGCATCACCACCATGCCGCCATCGCCTTCACTGCAGCCATGGACGACCAGCCTCTCTCCGCCGCCGCCTTCCAGGCTGGTGTGGATAAGCTCCTTGCTGATTTTTCGAAGTTCGACTCTATCTTCGTAGTGCCACCGTCTAGCACGCCGACACCAAGCGGCCTGCCTATTGGATCCTTGTGCTGAGCTTTGGCCGTCCATCAAGGAGATCCTTGCGAGGCGCGATTCCATTGTCGTGACTCCGCCGGCAATGGATGGGACTGCTGCACCTGCAACAATCGTTGAGGCTCCGTCGTCCGAGCACCTCCTCGGTGCCTGCGGCCGCCCATCCGTCATCGCCTGCAGCGGGCGCGTTGCTGCCCGCAACTGGCTGTCCAGTCATTGCCTGCAGCAGGCTCGTTGCCGCCCGCGGCCCCCCAAGCGTTCCCGTCTACGTCTCAGTGACGCCTGCCCGTTGGGGGCCGCGATGTACCGCCCGGCGTCACCCGCAGGTTTCCACTTGTCGCCGTCAACCGTCGTCGAGGCGCAGGATCCATGGACGCCATCCACACCCCCGCTCGTCGACGCCCGCCAGCTCTCCGCAAGTAGTCTTGCCGGTGCCCTGCCAGTCGTCTCCTCATCACCTGCGCTGTGTGGGATCGCACCGCCCTCCGTGCACGAGGGTCGCAGGGCTGTGGCGTCCGCTTCAGGTGCCGTGTCGGCCGCTGTGCGTAGAGGCCGTTGTACTGTGTCACCCCCTCACAACGCCTCCCGCAGCGATACCTTCCGCGTTGCGGTGATGACCAAGCCCCGAAGGGTGGAGTTGGCTAGGGGTACACAAGTTGGTACCCAGATCTGGCACTCTATCAACATCACCATCTTCGGTCTTCATCGTTGAGCATTATCCTAGCTCGAGGACGAGCTGTCTTCGAGGTGCGGTGAAGTGTTATGGCAGTAGTACTGGCCGGGTACTGTTCATGCGTACCACGGTTAGATTAGATTGAATATGATTAGTTAGTTAGCGAAGAGATAAGATAGATTCGGTTAGATATTTCTTAGGGGCCAAGTCAGGATATTGCTTAGGGGTCAGTCCTCTCTGTAAAAGAGAGACTATTATATTAGTTTAGAGGACAAACAGAAAATAGATCATAAACTGCAGCTCAGAGCCTCCTGATGGAGGGCGAGTCAAGGATCTAGCTGCTATTCATTTATCAATACTGCCTCGCCAATCTAGCCATAACACTCTCTCTCTCTGGTCGATATTTTTTCTTATCTGAGGCATATATTATAAGTTATATATTGGAGGCGTATTAGAACTGCCCAATATTCAACACTTAACTCGAATTGCTAAACAAGTTTCTTATCGTAGACAGTGTCATGACCTTGCACTCTTGTCATTTTATGAGCTTGAAAAGTTCCATTTTTTAACCATGCCAAACAGATTATTTATAGCCGTGTTTTATTTCTAAGAGTTTCTTAAGATGTTTCAGACTGAATACTAGATAGACCTCCCACTGTATTCTTCTATGTTATGACCAAACGTACATTACTGTTGGAAAACTAGAATCCTTGTTATCCTGTTGTTGTTCTGCAACCTAAGAACTGTTTTGCTCTCCCTGTTGACGCCTTGTTCTCTGTCCCAAATTTGTTTGCCACATTGGTCCATGTGGGTCTTCTAAATGTCAACATTTTTTCATGTCCTGTCCTAAACTACTGAAGTAAGAAAGTGTTGGCAGCATTGTCTTTCATGTCGAAAGCACCATGGATAATGCTACTGTAGTATTTAGTGATGCCGTGTTTCTCAGATGGGCCTCTGGCCGAGTCCTTTTTAAACTGTTCTATAAATGCAGAGCTCTGACCATTAAACAAGAAAAATGATTGACAGCTTTTCATGCTTCTGTCATTTCTTTCAAAAGCAAATGCAACCACATCATCTAATTTGTCGAGTTAATATTAGGTTCCACTGGTGGCTTTCCCCTTCCTGAGAAAACTGACCCTCTTGGTACCATCGCTGCTGCTCCATGGGGATCTGCTTTGATTCTGCCAATTTCCTACACATACATAGCCATGATGGGCTCACTGATGCTTCAAAGATTGCAATCTTGAATGCAAACTACATGGCAAAACGTCTAGAGATACTTTTTAAGGACAGTATACCTATGCTACATTTGTTATTTTAATGAAATATAATTTTCTGAAATTTACTTTGCAATGGTTTTTTTTTTTTCAGAAGCACTACCCAGTTCTGTTCCGTGGAGTCAACGGAACTGTTGCACATGAATTGGCGATTTTTTTTTTTTGCGAAAATTCGGCAGAGAAAATTGAGTTCTCAAACCCCAAAGTTTGGCAAGCTTATGTACAGAGACATGATTCCTCTCACAGGTACTTTCTCCACATGACACATCCTGATTTCCTCAGTCATCCATTGGCCTCCCAGCCCGAGGAGCAATGATATCATATAGGGTCACTCCGTAATAGTGTGAGGAATGTGATGTATTGGAAAATTATGAATCATGGGCACATTTTGGTATGGGGCTCTGAACAACGCTACCCTGGCTCCCAACGCTGCATTCGGACTCGGAATTAGACAAATAAATATATTTCGAAAATCTTCAAGGCTCACGCACATCATCGATGTGCAACTTTGAGACGCTATGGTGCCAGTGCCGTATGTGGCCATATGCCAATATACTCCTATATACAAGATTATGGAACCTTATTGCAATCTTCATATCTGTCTCACTTGCACAAGCTTGAGTACACAATTTCTTTAAAACGAGTACATTAAAAACCAATTATTATTTAACTTAAACATAATACTAGTATATTCTTATTTTCTATTTACTAGATTATTCAACGGATCCATATAGAATTGGAAATATCTTAACAGAAACTCAATATATAATTTAGAATATATTCTATTATACAATCCTTTTGCAAATTAGAGAAATAAAAAAAGATCAATAAAAGCTATCGCTCTTTCATACGATTTTTGAAGTCATTTAGAAGTAATTTGTGAGATCGTGCACCTTTTCTTATTTACTCTACCATAAAAAAAAAGAAAGAAACATTGTAAAGCGAAGGTGGATAGATCTGTCTCGCACATGCCTAAAAATTTAAAATTGGATAACTTTTAGAACAATTATAATAATATTTTATTTTTCTGATCCTCCACTTGAATTTATACTGTATGTTGTTATATGTGACCTATTTCTTACTCAGGACAAAGTAAAGATAAAACAGAACCTTAAAAGCTCTACAATCATTGCATCTCTCTAACCCTAGCCGCAATTCTCTGTGCAGTCTCCTATCTCATCTTTCCCCTCCCGAACTCCCGTCTTCACGCAGTACGCCGAACGCAGAGCTCGATTCCTCGAATCGGCCATCCGCGAGCATGGCGCATCTCGCTGGCTCTGCAAATGGCCGCATGGCAGCAGCGCCGCCGCGCTATCCACAGCGTCGTCACTTGTCTGTTGCTTGTCGAAGGTCCTGTCTCCGTCCGTTCCGGGATCCCACTCGACGGCGACACAGCATTGGCGGGTCATCGATTAAAGCGTGGAGTCCAGCCGTGAAGCTAAGTCCATCCGTGGATTATTGCTGTCCTTCCCCTTGTCGTGGTGTGGATTAATTAATACTTTTGTTACCTTGCTTAGTGCTTGTAATTCCAGTTCATGCTCTCTCCATGTCAATCATAGATTTACAGTCTGATTCGTTTAGAATAATCACTCTCTTTTTCTATCACTAACTACGAAGATATTTTAAAGAAAAAGTTTATGCGATTGATCTATTCATTGATTCCTTGTTGCATTTCTTCGAAGTTGTGCTCATTAATCCTGTCTTCTTGCGTCGTCTCGGGTTAGTCGGACCGATACCCGAACCGGAATATTCGGGTCTGCTTTTCCTACGGCAAAATTCGGGTGTCGGTTTCCACCCGAATTACCTGACCCCTGAAATTTTCGAATGCCCGCCCCTATTTACTGTTACCAGATGTGTAGTGCAAAATTTGCGTGGGTGGGTTCCATCTTTTCCAATGAATCGAACAATTTTTTAGGATTTTTGTTAGAGTGATATCACAATTAGCCAAAGAAAACAACTGTGTCGTCCGAGCCGAAGCCCGACTGTGCGCCCCAACATCTTGAGGTTAAATTCCTAGCCGCAGGTTGCTGGTACCTCTCTCACAAAGCAAGAGCACAAGCACAATCGATTCACTCCCAACAGGATCCCGAACACCTATAAAAAAGATGGATTCACGAATTGAAAGAAAAGCAACAAGAAATGAATTCGTGATTTACGTGGTTGTGGTGGGGCTGATGCGTCGAGGCAGCCGCGCCGGCTCCTTGTCGCGACAAGGGCAGTCACACCAGGGGGATGGATCGCGAGGCGGAAGAGGAAGAGAGAGACTGAAAGAGGGCAGCGGCCGTAGGCGCAAGCGAAGGGGGCGCAGCAGAGAAGTCCCGGTCTCGTCGCCATCGGAACCAGTTGAAGAAGCGATGGAGTGCGGGCTTCAGAGGTTAATTGCTTTGCTGCTTTTGGACCCAGGGCGTCGGCCGCACGGGCGGGGGACGCGGGCCGGCCGTGCGATGGGCGGCGAGGCGAGGGGGAAACTGGGCGAGCCGAGCGATTGAGCAAGAGGATTGCGGTTGCGGCGCGTCTGGGAGCGATCTCCCACAAGCGTCGCAACCGCAATCCTCTTGCTCAGTTGCTTGGCTCGCCTAGTCTCCCCCTCACCACCCGTCGCCCCCTCGCTGGCCGTCGCCCGACCGGCCCTCACCCACCCCGCGTGGCCATCCCGGCGACCGGCGTCCTGGGTCCAAAAGCAGCAAAGCGATAAACCTCTGAAGCCCGCACTCTGCCGCCGCTCCTTCAACTGGTTCCTATGGCGACGAGACCGGGACTTCTCTGCTGCGCCACCAGCCCTTCGCTTGCGCCTACGGCTGCTGCCGTCTTTCAGTCTCTCTCTTCTTCCTCCTCTTCGCGATCCATCCCCGTGGTGCGACCGCCTTGGCAGTGACAAGGAGCCGCCGTGGCTGCCTCGACGCATCAGCCCCACCACAACCACGTAAATCGCAAACTCATTTCTTGTTCCTTTTCTTTCAATTTGTGAATCCATCTTTTTTATGGTGTTCGGGATCCTGTGTTTATTTCGTGGGAGTGAATCGATTGTGCTTGTGCTTTTATTTTCTGAGAGAGGTAGCAGCAACCTGTGGCTAGGAATTTGTCCTAGATGTTGCGGCGCACGGTTGGGCTTCGGCTCGGACGGCACAGTTGTTTTCTTAGGCTAATTGCGATATCACTTTAACGAAAAATCCTGAAAATTTGAGTGCCTGGTTCGATTCATTGGAAAAAACGGAACCCACCCACTGCAAATTTTGAACTACAGCCCACATCTGGTAGCAGTAAGAAAGAATCTGCTTCCCTCATGTGCTACCAAAGTGGACTTGTCAATGAACTTCATTCGTTTTAAGGGTACTTTATGGAGTTGGATTATTATTCCCCCCTACTTTTGCAATGACAGATTTGACCATATTCCACTTTCTGCCCTGAAGGCTGATGCTAACATTGTATAACTTCAAAAGAACCACATTTAATTTCAGGTTGTCTTGCTAGCCCAACTATTGCTAATGTTAAAGACCAAACTGAGCCTGAAGCCACAATGGGGTACACGATGACTGAAATCTGTGACAAGTTCATTGAGTTCTTCATGTGTAAGAAACCAGAAACAAAGGACTGGAGAAAGGTATTGGTCTTCAGAGAGGAGTGGCAAAGGTATAGAGAGCACTTCTACAAGCATTGTCAAGTGCGCATAGACATTGAGACTAATTCTTCTATCAAACAAAAGTTGGTTGTTCTTGCTAGAAAAGTTAAGAAGGTAAATCCTTATTTCTTCTCCTTATGCAGCATCGCCCTTTCAAGCGTGCTTTCACAATTGCCAGTATAATATTTGTCTCTGTCAATCTTAAGAACTCCAGATATTTAGATTACATGATATTACTACAGATTCGGTGCATTGTAATAAAAAAATATAAATATCGAGATGCTCTCATAATTTTGTGAAAATTCTTCATATTTTTAATTGTTTACTCAGATTGATGATGAAATAGAGAAGCACATGAAACTCTTCACTGAACTCCGAGAGAACCCTGCTGATATTAATACTATTGTTGCAAGGCGACGGAAGGATTTTACTCAGGAGTTCTTCCGCCATCTTAACTTCCTTGTGAATACTTACAATGGCCTTGATGAGCGAGATGGTAACTTCCTACCTTCTATCAATTCTTACTTATGAGTCACTTTATTTCTTGGGTCATATCAAGGTGATTAACCACTAACATATAATCAGATCATGAGATAAAGGTTATTGAAACAGGCAGAAGTTGACTCATTATTTCTTGAGAACATGGGGCATGATTTCTAGCTAACAGAAGTTACCAAAGGAGAGCATTATAATACACGCAGGACATAGAAGTTATTACTAGGTTCTCTTCATTTAGTCTTGTCTGTTTGCTTCATCTGGTTGTTCTGTTGACCAGGTCAACATATGTTGATGAACATGTAGATAGTACCAACTTGTTGTGTGAAATGGCATGCAAATGTATCTAGTTCACTCTAGTTATTGTTCTGAATATTGCACTTTATTTTATGGGCTGATTAGTTCTCAATATTATGCAGGAGTAGTCAGGCTTGCTGCCAAATGCCTATCTGCAATTCATGCATATGATTGCACACTGGAACAGTTGGACATCGAAACTTCTCAGTCAAAGTTTGATAATATACTGAATTCTTCTTCACTAGATGATGCTTGTGATAAGATCAAACGCCTAGCCAAGGCCAAAGAACTTGATTCATCTCTAATTCTTCTCATCAACAGAGCTTGGGCTGCTGCAAAAGACTCTACAAGTTTGAAGGACAAGGTATGCCTTAATGGAATATTAAACAAAGTTGTAGAAGTTTTCCAGTGTTTAACCTTGATTTATTGCTACATTCTTGAAATACTCAACCCACTATGACTTTTTGAGGCATTGTGTTGATTGAACCATTATGCATAGATCATTGATGCTAGAAACATAATCATCTTCTCGATTTCTGCTTCAGCAGAAGTGGTGCTTTAAGTAATGAAATTTTGGTAATTATGTATAAAAACATAACATAGCAGTGCGACCTTCTGAGATAGTATGTAACACAACCAGGCTTCATTTTTTATTGAATTTGCATAATTTTCATTTTTATTTTGTTCATATTATTTTTATGTATTATTTTTATTTTAGGTTTTATGAAATATTCAACATTCGCTAATGTTAATGATTTCTATTGTCTGTTGTGAAAGTTGGAACCATGTTATTCATCATATACTTATTCAGATTTAGTGAACCTTGATTAAAATGTAAACCAGATTAAATGTAGTAAATATCATGTTAAAAGGTAGTCTAGATGACTCAACTAGTCCCCCACATCGCCCTTTTTAACTACGTAAAATGGTTGTCTTCAACATAGGATTATTTTTCTGGTACCTATACAAAGTTTTGCCTTATATCATTGCAAGTTAGTAAAATGTGTACTTGACCACTACTATTCACATAATGCACAACTAGGATAATATGATTTAGTCAGGTATGCTTTTGCCATTTATAAGTGTACGGATGTAACAAACTAAATTACACAATCACATGTTACTGAATGAGATTTCTGGAATCAAGTTCAGTGCTTCTGTTTCCCATTTATATTTGAATTATGAAGTGCCAACATGTAATATAAAACCACAAACCATATTTGGCACATAGAGATCATATGGTGTAGTATGGTTTGCGATTTTGAATAGATAAATGTATGCTATTACAAATCTAGTGACTTAAACCTGTAGATAATGTTTGCCTGTTCATACCAATGGCGTAGGTCAAGGATATAATGTATACTATTTATACAACTACAAAGGAAAGCCTCAAGAGCATCTCACCTCCAGAGATGAAGCTTCTGAAGTATCTGCTGAATATTGAAGATCCTGAGGAGAGATTTGCTGCCCTCGCATCAGCTTTCTCTCCAGGAGATGAGCGTGAAGCCAAACATGAAGATGCTCTTTACACGTAAGAATTTTTTGAGAAAGATATTTATGCGGCGTTTCTAGCAGCAAAACACAGCTAGTGGTTATTTGATGGTTTTAAATAGTTTGGGATGCTCGGTACCTGGTTTCATAGTTTAGGTGGTTAAATTGTTGATCTTCAATACTTGAGGATGTTATGTAGACTTATTCCTTTTCTTTACTATTATTTGAGTAGATTGCATAGATCCCTATGGAGTTTAATTAGTTCATCCAACATTAAGTTTTTCCATGGTCACATGCTCCACCTAACTAAATGTTAAGATGACCTGTCCAATTGTTATTTTATCTGTTAAAAAAGAAATGTTCTCATCGGATAGTCAGTTCCTAATGTGTATGTACAATATTAAAATTGGGTGCCTGAACCTGTCTGAGTAACTCTGTTTTGTAAATTTCTTTCACAACAGCATATCAGGTTCCTTATGTATTAACAAAAGGTTTTCGCCAGAGTAAAATCTTCAAAACCAAAAAAAAAGAATGTTATAGTTCACAATTCATGCTAGATCCCCCCACCCACCCATTTTGTTTAACTCAACTCTGTTTGGGACTGCTTTGGTGGTCAGCTGTATTTCTGGATTGATATGTGCCCATGAAAAGTGAAGGATCCAATACTAAAAAGAACTAGACCGGAGAGAAAACACGCCCAGGTATAGCCTTTATGAAGTACCAAGATTAGAACCCTCCGAGTTCAGCGCTATATTTTTTGTAGGATCTAGAACTATACACTATGCATGCTTAAACAGTTAAAAGATTATTGTTTTTTTTAAGTTGATGCGTTGGATTTGTGAAAGGAAACAAATAATGCATCATGTCATAATTAGAACAATGTCTTACGTTCAAAAATAATAATAATTAGAACAATGTCAATACTTGAAAACGAGACTTAAATGTGAAGGCCAGAATGGATTGAATTCATCTTTTGTTATAAAATAAGCTATTGAGCAACATACCGTAGGCTGCTCAACAAATAAGCACCATTTTATTTTTCAATGGGTCTTTTCAATGTATTTCATATGCTCTAGGCATGGCTTATTTGGCATCATTTGGTTTTTGCATGCAGAACTCCTAACGAACTCCACAAATGGGTCAAAATGGTGCTCGATTCGTACCATCTCAATAAGGAGGAGACAGATTTTATGGATGCGAGAAAGATTGAGCGACCCAGTAATCATCCAGAGGTTAACTTTGCTCAAAGAGACAATTGAACAAGAATACATGAAGCAGTATATACATTCTGAGGAGGAAGAATCAATGTACGGCGACGAACTAGATGAGTGAGCCCCTATATGCTGTGAGCTGACTTGAATGAACCGATCTCGTGAAGATTCAGAGGTACCTGCTAATCGCTGACAGAATTGATGACCTACCATAGTCCATATATAGATAGGCTATGCCCTGCTGCTTTCACGAGAGATGGATGCGGCATGCTAGTCATTGTTGTCAGAAAGGTACCTTCGGTTACAGGAACAAAACACAGATTTCTTTTTTTGTTCTAGCTTTAGTTAGTGCCCCAGTCAAATGGAGTGATAACTAGGGCAGTTATACCCACTAATTTATTAACCATTTTGTAATTAATCTCTATCTGGCCTCCGAACGGGTCCAACCCTACCCTAGTCCAGGCTCGCTCATGTCTATGCTGACATGCTCTGCTCTGTTCGGTGTCTATGCTGACATGCTCTGCTCTGTTCGGTGTCGTTTCTTTTCGTTTAAGAGTTGTTTGGATCCGGAGGCTGAACTTTAGTTCACGTCACGTCGGATATTTGAATATTAGTTAGAAGTATTAAATATTGTATAATTATAAAACTAATTGTAAGGACTAAATGCCGATGATGAATTTATTAAATCCTAATTAATCTATGATTAACGAATAATTGTTGAAGCATCGCATTTGCTAATTATAGATTAATTAGATTTAATAAATTCATCCCACCGTTTAGTATTCGTTTGTGTAATTAGTTTTTTAATTAAACTATCTTTAATACTTATAATTAGTGTCTAAACATTCGATGGAACGGAAGTTCAATTTTAACCTTCTGAATCCAACTGTCCTGTGCTGCAAGATGGCGGCTTCCCTAAAGGTTGCTACTCCCGTGTTACGCGTTTGCCACTCCACCTTACCTCCCTCGCCAGTTGGCTGTCCTTGCCTCCTACACCACAGGGCCACCCCTCCATCCTGCCACGTTGGCTGCCCTTACCCCCTCAACATTGTACTCAAGAAGTGGCAAAATGTCTGCACATGTTCGGATTGACCTCCGACAACCGTCGAAGATGGTCCTCAGATTTAATGGTGGACAAGCGTGGCACCAATCTCTTGAGTACGGTGAAGTTTAGCTCCTATTTACGACTTAAGATCGCAAATCCTCGACGACTACAGGCCGGTAGCCGAGGGGAGCTTCGGTTGTACTATCAGAGTGCGATAACGAGGATTGCTGATGTTTTTGTCGTGGTCACCTCTTGGCCCAGCGCCCTGATGGACGCATCGATATGAGCTTATTTGTTCTCTAAATTATTGTGTATTAGTGTATATGAGCTTATTTGTATGAGTCAAGGTGTTGACTCTAATGTCGTAGCTAGGAAGCTACATTTCAGCTTGTTGGGATGGGAGATCTCAACTTTGTACCACGGTTCTCTAGGGCCTCAGTTGCAAAAAGGCGATCCACCTCCGTTAGGGTGAAAATGGGACGAATACAGACAGACAGTAGGTCATTCCGTATCTTACCTAATGTATTTCAGTTGGATTTGGAATCGGACATGGATGTTTAAAATGGGACGGATACGGATACCGGCACTGGATATTTATCCGGATAGATGAATGAGCGGATACGGAGCGTACGTACGTTATCAGGCCATCAGCAACGTCGTCTGGTAAAAGCGACACATCCACAACGTCGGACAGGACATACATCGGCATGCCTATTTGCGTATGTGTATATAGAATTATAGACTAGAATATAGTACGTATGAATTGAACCAGAACTCTAACAACCCCGTGGCCGGTCCCCTTTTTTTGCAATAAGACTTATTTGCGTTTGTACTAACAAGACAATCTTAGCAGTCGAAAGATCTCGTCGAACGATCACAGCGAATTTGAACATGATCAAAATCTGGCAGCGACAATGGTTCCCTCGAAACCTCTTGCTTTTATCACTTATACGTGTGAGAGGGAACAATGAGACGCTAACAACCAGTTTGGACTAAATAAAAAGTATAAACTTATTATTTTTAAAGTATTTTAATAAAAAAATGCATTTCATAATGTACCTGATTGGCTTAGCCACCTTTGGTTGTTCATTTCTTGAGCAATAGGAGGTTAGAGTTTAGCCGACGTTGTCTAGCTGTAAGGTTTCTTGCGTCGGCCAAGTTTGGCGGGTGCCTTAGCATGTCACGTTAGTGTCTGAACCTTTTCATGTTTGTTCATTTCTATCTTAATACAAAGATGCACAGCTCTACTGCGTATTCGACAAAAAAACCTCAAATCATGCATAAAAACATCGAGATATTTTACAGTAGTTGGAATGGTACTCACCGGTACCAGGTGGTACCACTATTTTTCTTATTTTTTAAAGGCTTTATGCCCTATATATAGAATTAAAAACAAACGAAATGGGTACTGGTCCCACCATTTTTGGTACCGGACCTTCCTATTTGGTTCCATCTGGTACCGACACCATGGTATCGCCTATTTCTAAACCATTAGATCTCTTCTGATGGACGGCTACTATTTCTCCCAACCATCGTAAAATTTGTAAAAAAACATCACCTATATTGCAGCAGCCAGCCATTCATAAATTGAATATTGCAATACACGCAGTAGATGTAGAAAACAAAAGATAAGGACGTGGGGCTCTACTTGTATCCTAAACCTAAAACCGCTTTTTGGAGAGAGTGCAAAACGACCTAAAATCAAGTTTATAGACCTGAATTCCTAGTATTCTAAGTTCGGGGACCTAGGTGAACATCCATGCATTGTACTCTTCAGATAATAAGTCATGGTGTTTGGCTCTACACATTCAAGCTTGACATGCGAGACCCACTTGGAAGTGACTTCAACAGAGAGCTGCATTGCATCGTGGCTGCCCCCATGGTGGATCAACAACTCAACCGAAGGTGGCGGCGCATCCATGGCCGGATGTAAAGGGGGTGACCAAAGGTGGAGGCGGTTGCCATACCTAGAGCCGGTGAGGAGGGGACGGCACCGCAGCCATGGCTCGAGCCAGCGGCAGCATGTCCATGGCGCGAGCTAGAGAAGGGACGGGATGGCGGCGCCTAGCCGCTTGCAGCCAGAGTCAGAGGAGAGGGTGGCACGACTATGGCCGGATGCGGAGGGGATGGCAGCCCATCAATTGATGAGGACACGCTACGATGCCCATTTTCCCAACCTTTCACGGTACCAAACAACAAGTATAATACTCAGTTCTGTATTTTTATTGCCAACGGTGAATATTCAAAGTGTAGTTAGTCCGCGGCCCAAAACAAACTCCCTTGTCGGACCACAAACAGTATCTAGTGTCCCAATATTAATAGGAGATCAATCAATGGGTTCTCAGCAGGAGCAATCACCTTACAGAACGAAATCAGCTATATTCACCAAAGGATTGAGTAGGATGAAATAATTCCTTTGACAGAGTAGTCTATCATTGATCTAAAGCATAACAAATATTTAAGAAAAAAGACCATTTTTTACCATCAAACTACCGCGAAAGTCCGGATTTAGCCATCGAACTGCAAAACCAGGTATATCCGACCATCCAACTATTAAAAACCGGACAAAAATCCCCCGGGTGGTTTCAAGGGTGGTTTTCATTTTTAAAAATAATAAAAAAATCTATTTAAACTTAAAAAAATCATAACTAATTCATTTTAAATCAGAAAAACATAAAACTAGTACCAAACTTTTTCTAAAAATGCAATCTATCCATTAATTCTATACTTAAAGTTATATGGATCTCACTTATTACCCCTCTGGTGTAAATGAGATCCACGTAACTCTAAATAGAGCACTATGGATAGAATATATTTTTAGAAAAATTATAGTACTAGTTTTATATTTTAATGATTTAAAATGAATTACTTATGAATTTTTGAAAATTAAGTAGATTTTTTTATTTAATAAAAACATATTTAATTTTTAGAAAATCATAACTAATTCATTTTAAATAAAAAATATGAAACCAGTACTAAATGTTTTCTAAAAAATGTAATCTATCCATGAGTGCATTGCTTATAGTTATGTGGATCTCATTTATTACCCGTCCTGGTGTTTTATTGTCATATCAATAAAACACTAGTAGGAGTAATAAATGAGATCCATATAATGTTAAATATAGCATTAATGGATAGATTACATTTTTTAGAAATATTTTGGTACTAGTTTTGTATTTTTCTGCTTTAAAATGAATTAGTTATGATTTTTTAAAGTTTAAATAGATTTTTTATTATTTTTAAAATGAAAACCGCCCTTGAAACCACCTGGGGACCAATTTTGTCCGGTTTTCAATAGTTGGATGGTCGGATATACCCGGTTTTACAATTCTATGGCCAAATCCGGATTTTTGCGATAGTTCGATGGTCAAAAATGGATTTTTTCCAATATTTAATAATCAAGCAAACAATGTCTCACGGCAAGGAGTATTTTACTATTCAATTGGCCAACGAATCGTTGAGCAGCTATAGCTTGATCCTTCAATTATGATCGCCCAGTCAATATCAAGTATGCACAGCAACGCTGATAGAGGTACGCCTTTTGCCAGATGACAAACTGCCGCACAACACCAGATAATCAGAGATAATCACCCTCCTCCATGAACCAAGTAAACGTGCTTGATTAATCGAACTCGAGTAGACAACTGGAGGGATTGAACATAAGTACAGCGTAACCGCCGATTTAATCTGGACTAAGTACACCTGCCACCTCTGGTTTGCAGTGTATTTAAACCAAATCAAACCATGTCGTCGAGGAGTCATTCGGCTCTCGATATTATCTTTTTCCCAGAGAAACCGACATTACACACATCCAGCCCTCGATGGAGCCACAACAGTTACATCATCCCAGACAGTTGAATATAGCATAAATAGACTTAGTTTACAAACCAATTCAAAATAAAATACAAGTTCAAATGTAATGCTATACGAAGGCAAGTTCAAAACAGATATCGGAAGCGTTTTCAAAACTATCTCGCAGCGGAATCAAAATACTTAAGTAGACTTCATACAATGATGACCAAGACGAGCAGCACCAAGCCCACCGGTACTACTCTCCTCCAAGCAACTGTCCAGAAGTCATCAGTACCTGCACTCAAAATGTGGGAGCAAACCCTGAGTACTAATTACTCAGTAAGCCTTAATGGAAGAGCTTACGGCTAACACGAAGCTTGCTTCCTAGCATTTGGATCCTTAGCCATTGATTTTAAACAGTGATATAATGACATAAAGTAATCAGTTTCACCGTGAACCAATATATCATCATCATCATAGTAATAACTTTACAGAAATATAAACATACAAGTACAAATAGGTGGAATTTGAAAACATGACTTATCATATAATATATTTAGATAGTTACTACGTTGCCCGTGTGCGATATCTGGCATTCTCACACCTGGTAAGCATCAACGATTCGAATCGATTTTTAAATTCTCGGAAATAACTATCAATGCCAGGGGTATACGGTTACTAGCCATCGCGTTTTCACATATACTCTCCATCTCCAGTTATTCCATCTCAAGTTCGATTCCAACCCGCCATTCCCTAGGTTTAGCCCCCATAGAGCGATACAACATCTGGGTCAGCCCTCCCATAAGTCAAGCGCCTCTAGGCCCCATGGTAGGATAAGTCTGTGTTCTTCAGACGGTTCAAGTAAAACTTTCACCGGTCCCATGCCCCGGATAAGCACTCTAGCAATGTTATGCCGATTAGCAGGCTAACAGCGAACGAGCCTTATACGACTCAGGCGGGGTCCATTGCAAAGCATCATAAACAGTAAATAAATCATAAAAATCTCCGTCCGGTCTCAATTTAAATCACAAGCATAAATAACATATCAACTTTAATGTTTTGATATTTTGAAATCACCTATACGACGAGTGACTCCATTTCACTCGTGTCTACTCGCACCTATCATTAGTAGGAATACTCGTCCTACGAACTCTATTATAGGTGCTAAGGCCAGGGCGGCCAAGAGGTCTAATACACTTGGTTTCAACCAACTCTTAATGCGGATGTGTAATCATCAATCAACATAATATTAGCTGGGAAATTTATGATCCTGCCTACCTTTGCTTATTTGGTGCTTTGCCCCAGGCAACCCATTGATCACTTGGACTGCTCCTCCTTCCAAACATGACTGATGGGCCCTCCAGGTCGTGAGTGGGTCTTAGATGGTCGTGTGGTCACCATTTTTTGATGCAGCTCCTTGCGCAATGCCTCGATCACGTTGCTACAATAAACGTCACTATATGAATCATCAAGTGCGAAATGAATGCAAAGAATGCACAAGATGCGCATATGATATGAGAAACAGTATGCAACAAGTGAATCCACCCTTCTGCACATGATGAGTTATAATTTAAATGATACCCTCATTTTTTTACATGATGCATGAAGGTAGTTTATTTGGTAAAATCACCATTTTGGGATTCAGAATATAAAACAATGCAAAATGACTTAGAACCATTTATGACATGCAGATATATGCTATACAATGCTATCAACCAAATTTTAGCAACAAAAGAACTATAAATTAATTATAGAAATTCCAGCAATTTATTAAGCGTTTAACTTCTCCGATTTATCATAAATCACAAAAATAGTTTCTGGTCATAGAACTTGTGTAGCAAGCATAACATGGCATGATCATCATGTGTAAAAATCAGAAAGTGAAATATCCTAGGTTTGATAGCACATCTATTTTCTATTTAATTGTTTTAGCACATTACAAAGGTAGTTCAAAACAGTACACTAAAATTCACAAAAATAATTTCTGGAACCTAAACTTAACTGTTAAGCAGCATGATTTTTCTCAGAATTTATTTTGCACAATAAAGTCACTTTCTCCTATTATTCATTTTAACATGCAATTATTTGTCTTTTTCAAAACAGCAACCAAAACTTACATGCAGAACTTAAAACTTAAAAAATGGACTAAATATGCAATTTAGAGCATCTACAAATTTCAGTGGAATATTTAGAGCATTTTTATGTAGCAAGTATTTTCACTTTTGAAAAATGCCCAAAATACATGCATGAGGGCAAAACAGTAATTTAACAGTATGTGCTAGGCTTGACAAAAATCACACACAGCCTACACAGCACGGTAAAGCTACTGTCCAACTTTCATAATTTTTGGAGTCCATTTATCCTAGTTTTGCCATTTATTTAGTTTGAACATGCATGCAACAAAGCAAGGGCAATATGGTCATTTCACCCATACCTATCAAATCCATTTTGTAGATCTGCTCAAGAGTCCAAGGAAACAAGATTTGTATTTTTAGAATTTTTGGGTGATTTACTATGGATTTTTAAAGTTCATAGATCTAGGAAATGAATTAAATTCGAAATTTCACAGATCAGACATCGATACACAATTATTCATTAACTTCAGGGACTAGCACGTAAAAATCCCTAGACTCATTGTACTAACGCGTGGGTTGGAACCATAAATCAACGGAAATATAGGGCCAAATCGGAAAAACGCCATCTTCTACCTCTGTTCATCTCCTACCTCGAGCAGGGAGGCAGCCATGGCAATGGCGCACGCCGTCCTGGCCCTGCGGGGCGCGGAGACCCACCTCCGGCGACCGGGGAAGAGAGAGGAGGGTGCAGGAACCTCACCCCTACCACTCGGAGCAGCGGGGAACGGCGGTGGAGGGCCGGCGACGGAGCTACAGGATGGGGAAACTTCGGCGGGGTTGTGTGCAGCGGTGAGGCGGAGATGGCAGCAAAGAGTAGGGGGTTCCGGCGGAGTGGAGGGCTGCGTGGAGCGGCGTGGTGGCTAGAGGGCGCGGGGATGACTACTCGGCGCTGCTCTGGAGCTCGGCTTGAGCTCGTCAATAGCGGGGATGGGAAAACAGGGAGGAAACAGCAGAGAGCTTTGTGGGAGAGGGAGAGAAATGGAGGGGGGGCGAGGGAAGGCTGCGCTTGGCCTCGCTTTAGGCAGAGGGCGCGGGCAGGCGGGCAGGGGCGCGCTGGTGACCGCCGGCCACGTGTCGCCTGTGTTCTGAGCTCGGCCGGCGAGCTGACTGGTGGGCCCAGGCCGTCAGAACCTCAAGAAGGAAAATGAAATTCGAAAAATAGAAAATCCCCTTGTTGACTACAGGAAGGTCTGTTTGAAATGCACGTTTTTGAAAATCTTAGGATCCGAATTAGGTTAAAACTCAAAATACAAGAAACTTTGTAAACTTTATGATCTACAAATTTGTTATAAACTTTGACACCTTGTTGTATAGTAATTTATGGTTTAAATTTGAATTTAAATGACTGACCAGGGTTTGACCAATGAAATCCTCCAGTTTATAAATTTTAAAAGTCCTTTTTCTAGTCCTTTTTCATAAAACTCAAATATACCAATGTTGTTCAGTTTTTCATGATCTACAACTTTCATATATAAAGTTTTGTATGATAAGCATTTTTCATTCACAAAAATTTGAATTTACTATTCAGTTCAAGTTCGAAACAGATTTCACAGTTTCACAGAAAATGACCCAAAACCATATTCAAACATTTATGCATGTCATGACACAAAATATCAAAGTTATTCCTCATGAAATTTTCTATAAGTTTAGGTATGTAAAGTTTTATCAAATTCACAACAGTATTAAAGTTAAAACAGCAAATGAAAATACAATTTTCAGCAAACCGAGTTTATTTACTTAAAATGACTTAATCTATACATGCACTCAATATAAAATGCTCTTAAAAATGATGTAATTAAGTTAATGATGTCAGTATACTGCACTTGAGATGTCAGGAGCATCACAACAAGTACCAGTAGCAGATAGATAAATAAAAGAGTCAGCCTACAATAGATGAGAACCAAACCCTAGATATGTTTCTTCCTCCCACGGCGACAACAAACCACGATCAGGAGAACTCGACGGAATTCCGATGCACGCCCAAACAGCAACTTGAAGCAGTTTGATCGTAAAATCTCCACAATCCTAGACGGATCGGTAAGGTAGATGAGAGGAAACGCCCTCTCGGTATTTTTCGGAGAGACCCTCAACGAAAAACACTCGGCAAATAATATATATAGTCTAATCTGTTTCCACGGCTGGCCCTAGGTCATATTGGTGCTCGCAGGCACAAGACGCCAAGGGCTAGTCTCCTGGTCTGACTCGACCCTAGGTCAATGACCGACTCGTACATGACCCAATTCAACTTGTCTCCAGGTACTTTATAGAATAATAATAATTCAAGTGGTATCCACCATCATGGAGCTGATTTGAACAATATTATTCAACATTGTTCTTCTCTTCCTTTTGCTGCAACGTTGAGCCTTTAAAAATCACATTTGATAATAGTCCAGCAGTACTAATTATTTTACCCTTCCTGGCATATTTCTCATCAAATGGAAAAGAACCAAATTGAAGATAACATGACTCTAGAGAATTCCTGGCTGCCATATTTGAACTAACAAAAGAATTTTTAGTAGAAATATTTTTGAGGAGCTATGGCTCATCATCACTGGCACCCGTTGGGAATAAACCCAGCCGCGTGTGTTGGGCGTGGCTGGAAGGGTGTGTGGTGCGCAGCCTGTGTGTGTGCGCCGGCGTCGAGCGCGGTGGCGTGTCCATGAAGAAGATGACGAAGGAGGTTTGGGAGAGCCTCAAGACGCGCTTTGTCGGCGAGGATCGGGTGAAGACGGCGTGCCTCACCACGCTCAATGGGGGAGTTCGACAAGCTGTGCATGGCAGACGGGGAGACGCTGGATGTCTACAGCAGCATGGCCATGAAATTCGCCGGCTTTGGCTCCACACTCGACGACGTCGCCATGGTAAAGAAGCTGCTCGACACCGTTCCCGATCATTTGTACCCGACGGTAGCAGGGATCGAGCAGTTCTGCGACGTCAACACGATGGCGTTCGAGGAGGCGCTCGGGTGCTTGAAGACGTTCGACGAGCGTGTGCGGCGGCACGCGCAGCTCCTCGGTGGGCAAGTGCCAAATGGATGATAGGGGGGCGGCGACAAGCTCCTGCTCGCTGACGCGAACAAGAAGGACCGGCAATGGGCGAAGTCTGGCATCTGCAAGTGCTTCAACTGCGGAATTCAGGGTCACTTTGTCCAGGATTGCTGCAAGCCGAAGAAGGAGGTCGTCATGGCGGCCACGGCGGACGTAGAGGAGGAAGCAACTCTCCTGTGAAGGCCGGCAGTTGGCGGCGCTGGGTTTAGGGGGAGATTGTTGGGAATAAACCCAGCCGCGTGTGTTGGGTGTGGCTGGAAGGGTATGTATTCCGTAGCATGTGTGTGCGCGCCGGCGTCGAGCGCGGTGGTGCGTGTGTGCGCACAGTCCGTGGCATGTGTGTGCTTTGGTTGTTAGCCGATCCTAGGAGCCATGATCGTGCGTGCGATCGGATGACAGCGATTGAGGGGAGCCGTCCGCGTTGGTCGCGCGGAGAAGGCCGGCTGTTGAGTCTGTTAGGTGGTCCCGCCTTGGGCGCGACATCTAGGACCGCGTCACGGGCGTTGTGTGCGCCATGCGGGGCGTGCGGGTGGTGGCCGGTGAAGTAGGGTAGCACGTGGGTTGTAGGCGCGTCCACCTAGCTATAAAGCTCCGTTGTAACCTCATTGTTGATCACGGCAAAGGAATTGAAGGGCGGCGTGCGACAGCGGCAGCGTGCGTTAGAGCGCTGAAAGTAGCCTAGAGGGGGGGTGAATAGGCTAAACTGAAAAGTTAGACAAACTAAAAGAGCGGAAGTCAGTGACTCACCGGTTGGACCGGTGCGGACCGGTTCAACTGGTCGGACCGGTTGAACCGATGCTCACCGGTTCAGCTGGTGGGAAAAAGGAATCTAGAATTGATCTCTAAATCTATGCAAGTAAATTTGATACCGATTCTTTCTAGAGGTTCCTTGAAGGTTGTTCTTGCAGATCTGAGAGGGGCTAGCCTTGGAACCTACACACAAGATAGATCCACACCAAACTTCCCAGGAACAAGATGAGTATACTCAAGAACACTATGAACACCAAGAATACAAGCACCACAAGAAAGCACACGAGACAAGGATTTATCCCGAGGTTCGGGCACACCACAAAGGCGTCCCTATGTCCTCGCTGTCGAGGAACCCACAAAGGATGTCCTCTTCTCCCCAATCACAAAGACCGGCGGAGATACACTTACTATGAGGGGTAATACAAACTTCCCGGAGCAATCCACACAAGACGGATGCTTCTACGGGCGACGCCTAGCCGTCTAGGAGTACGAAGCTCCAAGAGTAACAAGTCCACCAAGTTTGCTTTAAGAATCACCAAAGCTCACAAAGAACAAGAGAGAGAGGAGGATGAACACGGAGTCTTCGATGCTCTCTCAAGGTCTCACAAACTCTCACTCAAGATCTATGGAGGATTTGAGCTCAAGAGAGTGGAGAGTGAGGGAATGGAGTGAATGAGCAATCAAGCTTTGTCTCAGGTGGGATGGAGTGCCAAGAGAGGGAGAAAGAGGGGAGTGAAAGGGTATATATACTCCCCCTTCCCGAACTAGCTGTTTTGAACCATTACAGTGCAAAACAGTGACCCACCGGTTGAACCGATGGGCCACCGGTGGAACCGGTAGATCAGCAGAGCTGGCAAACCGGTTCTAGCCTCCCGATCGGTTGAACCGGTCGGGCAACCGGTCGGACAGCAGAACCGGCAGACCGATTCCAGCCTCCCGATCGGTTGAACCGGTCGGGCAACCGGTCGGACAGCAGAACCGGCAGACCAGTTCCAGCCTCCCGATCGGTTGAACCGGTTGGGCAACCGGTGGGGCAGCAGAACCGGCAGACCGGTTCCAGCCTCCCGATCGGTTGAACCGGTTGGGCAACCGGTGGGGCAAAAACACGGATGAATGGAGACTTTAGGGCTAGGACATTTGCATGTGTGGAGATTAATAAACTTTGTGAGCTTTATGATTCTAGTAGCACTTCATGTTGGACCCCCCTTGATAGAACGGTGGTTCCTATACTCAAGAGATAAATTAGCAGATCTATTTAATCTTCAACAATAGAGCTTGAACCACTTTTCTTTTGCTTCAAATAAATGAGGGGTCTCTTTTCTTGCTCGCAAAGTACCTTAGCACTTATTTGCTTGATTGTAAACGTGAAATCCACTTTTACTTGCTCGATATTGATGTGTGTAGCACTATCACTTGATTTGTCGCTATGATCATGCTCATGTAAACTCATTAGTTACTTTTAATGTATTGTCAACATTCACTAAAACCCTCAAATAGGTTGATTGCACTTACAAGCGCAAATTCCTCCTGAGTTACTGTACATCTTCTACCTCTCGCCGCGCCAAATTCTCTATGTGTTAGCGCTAATTCGTCAAGCCAGGGAGCGTCCTGTGTTGAGGGGGAGGAAGAGTACCTACTGCGCGCAAAGTCCAAGTCTGGCGATTGCCAGTGGTGCGAGAACGCCGTCGGCGCCGCTGCGGAGCTCGCGGCGCGGCTGAAAGCGCCCCGTCGTGAGAGGAGGACCGGCAGGCCGCCAACAGCTCTTTTGAGGGAGGATGGGCGGCGCACGAGAACCGTCAGGTTGCAGGCATCTCGTCGCAGGAGCATGGGCAGCACAGGAGGAGGAATGGCGGCGGCGCCACATGAGCATAGGTGCAGGGCAGCGCAGCAGAGGGGACGCTCGCCGGCAGAGGAAAGAGTACAGGAGCGGCGGCGCTGTCTGAAAACCTTCAATATATATTACACCCGTGTGATTGATTTCGGTGAACTGTTGTAGTCTCATTCATTGAAAAGAATTACCAGCTCTGCTTTTGTTAAAGTTTGCGCATACTAATGGCATACTTGGTACTTGTTTTACTTTCAAAATTGTGTGCATACTCTACAGTTGTTCATTAGCATGCCGATGAGGCGATCACATATTGACATATCTCATTGAGGTGATGTACCAGATTCGAAGAAATAAGCACCGCAAATCTGAGCACTATTATTATTTTTTTCTCAAGCTTGTTTCGTATTCACAAGCTAGCATGGCCACTTGACACAGTAACAAAAACGTTTGCGGCAGGATTCATGATTGGTCGGTTCCAATTTCTCAGATGGATGCCCAGCATTAAATTCATCTAGCAAGGCATCAGGAACCCACGATTATGCAGTCCAGCGAAAACGCACCCAAGGAACCACCATTCCACCAAGCAACACACATTTGGCCAAAATGACTTCATGATGATGCAAAACTTAGAACTGCACAGATGCACAGCGTCCACATAATCACAAATATACAGATATCAACAAGGTGGCACGGTACAGTGCAATCAAATTGGAAAGGGTACAAGCCATACGCCAGTAAAGGTTACAAGATAAGATGCATGTACATACCAGGTGCTTGGAACAGGCACATCCTTCACCTGTCATGTCTGCTCACTAAGGCCGTGCTGCATTTGCATCCAGTGCGTTGTAGGTGTAGTCACTTGTGTTCAACCCATACTGGAGGGCAGCAAACACGTGTGTTAGTTATTAATCCATCAGAATTGATAAAGACAAAGATTATCATTTTCAGTTGAGGGCCGAGTTATCATTTTCCGTAACTTGTGAAATAGAATGGGGAGTAACCTTTTCAGCTCTAACAAATGTTTTTTGGAGATCATAGAAATTTCATTGGTTAGTGATAGAGTGGATATATGGTCCAACATAGGTAAAGTAGCAAAAAAGAAACGGTGAGAAACTGCACGCAGCAGCCAGCAAGTCACAGTAGCAATGCACAACAAACCATCGCCAATCAACTTGCTTCTACATTAGAGGCTAAGAGTGTTCCTGGCAACAAAAACAAGGGTAAGCGGGCCACCGGTACCACACGTCACGACCAAAAGAAATAATTTGTGTTTGCAACTCAACAGACTACGGCTTCAGTTTAAGATTCCAGGTAGCAGATCAGCAAATATGTGTCATAGATCATCCTTGTGATTGTATAAATTCATCCACCATAGACCACCACCTTTAGTCCTTTACTAGGATGTGAGTGTCTGGCAAGGAATTTTGCCCAAACCTGTGGAATTGTGATTTAGTTCTAGAAGGGACGCAATCATGCATGGTGTTGTGTGTCACAGTGTGTGTTTAAATTGCACAAGGAGTTCAATGAACTAATGCCCTTGTAGACAAGCACGAGCAAATTGACTGCAAGGACAAGCCTGACTTTTCTAGTTGTATTCTTGTATCCCATGGTACTAATGACTAGTAGGGCAGTCGTTTATTCAATAACGATGGTGGAGTGGATAACAGAAATTTTTTTGTAGATGTACAGGGCGGATGAATTGAGTGTGAGCAGAGAACCAACAATGTCGTTTACATATAATAACAGGCAGGACAATGAAGCCTTGCCCCGCAACTATGAGAAGCAAGCATGTGAGGATCAAGATGCCATGTCTAATAGCTGTGATAAGTCTTGTTTCATGTGTCTCATTCTTGAGCTGAAAGCTGCGGTATCGACGGTGGTAGGGAGATAGGGTGGAGGATCCTGGGCAACGAGGAGTGGTCTCCTTATGACCACAAAGTCTTCATCACTGTCATAGTCCATGGTCCGGGCAGACAGCATGGCTCGTAAGATCATAGCCAGCAAAAGTGAGAGTGCCTGTACAGGAGCCGCACACGGTAAGGTAATCAAAGAAGCGAGCAGTAGTGACTAGTGGGTATGGATGGTACTAGTAACAATAGGTGGCCGCATAATTCCAATAATAATAATGATAATGATAACAGGTGGCTCTGCATAATTCCAAAAAAAAAAAAAGTGGCTGAATAAGAGAAGAAGAAGCGGTGTGGAAGGAACCTCACCTGCGTAGCGAAGATGGCAAGAGCAGACCATTTGCATAGGTCGAGGTTATTATGGATGAAGGAGAGTAAGTTGCGGAGCTCTCCGGTGCGATCATCTGGCAGATCCTGCAGCGGGACCTCCTCTCAGCAGAGTGAGCTGGTCGCATTATTATTATTATTTACTTATGTGGGAGTGAGAGGAGAAGATGAGAAGTGGTAAGGGAACCTGGATCCAGTGCTGGTTGAGCGTGACATGGGCAGCGAGAGCAGCTTCGAGCAGTAGCATAGCCATGGCCGGGATGGTGTACTACAAAACAATAGCAGCATCGTCAACAAGCAGGGGACGGGACGGGACGGTCATCAGGGGCGAGGCATGCAGTAGCGGTCACAAGGCAAGGACAGCAGAGAGAGACTCACGAAGCAGAGGCAGCATCCCGTGTTGATCTCGGCCGCCAGGTAGCCCGCCAGGAGCAGGACGCAGTAGAAGAGTCCTGCCGCCATGACGACGGACGGAAACCAGAGGTCCTGGCTTAGGAGGTCCTGCAGGTGGAGCTGGTGGTGGCGCGCCCAGCGAGAGAGGATCCACGCGGCGTAGAGGAGCGCCGAGACGGCGGCGAAGGCCTGGAGGAAGGCGAGCAGCTTGAGCAGGAATCCAAGGCAGCACGAAGCCCAGCCCAGACCCTGTGCGCGCCGCCCGCCGTCTCTGCTCCTCCGGCGACCCATCAGCATCATCTCTCTCTGCTGGCTGATGCAGATCTGGAATTTTCCCAGCTGGCTAGGGCTAGGGGGATTTAATTTAAATTAGAATCGGATTCCGCCGTCGAGAGCGAGGAGAAGCAAACAAAACGAGGTCAGGACGTGCGATAGTCTACGCAGCCTCTACATTTATAAAATCGGTTCTGTGACCCATTAAAATTTCGTATACCGTGTAGATCATACGTTTCGACTTTGGAGAACTGTTTTGAACATTTGGCACGCGGCCCTCCAACATGGAGTGATTTTGCCGCATAGATACTGGCCCCACATGCCAGGCAGGTCCGACGCCTATGTGCGAACGTGGCGCCTTGGCCTCGCCGGCGAGATCCCTCCAACTCTGCACCTCATCGGCGCCACATCCCTCTGGCTCTACACCTCGCCTGCGTCACCCCTCCATGCCACACAGCCACCCCTTCGTGCCTCCACGCCTCGCTCCTCCTCTGGCCTGCTCGCCGGCCTCCCACGGTCGGGTTGCTCCTCCGTCGGTCGAGCCTCGCGACGCTCCTCCTGCGGTCACATCGCCAAAACAGCCATGAAAACCTGCGCGGTATCTGAAATTTTGAGAGGTAACAAAACTGTTTTTATAAATGGAGAGGTTACGTAGACTACCATAAAATAAGTCAAGGGTCAAAGTAGACTTTTTCCTTTTCTGTTGTTGTTTCCTCTTTCTACCTTGAGCCTCGGCTCAACCATCAGCAGCGCAGCGCAACCAATCACACACACTACCCTAAACCTAATTAATCTCTTGTCGTACAATAATACTCCTGCTACTAGTATATAAATACCTGGACCCAATGGATGTCACGTGTTCGATTTTGCCAATCTCAAGCATCCTCTGATTTGAAGCAATCTAACCTAGTACAACCTACACGAACATTGATATATGACGCTTTTAATACAATTTTAACTAGAAATGTTGTATATATATTAATGATCAGAGAGAGGGAGGGAGTAAGTAGCACCTCCCTACCCTGTCTCTTCACCCACCATACCTACACTAATATCGTTGCAACGCACATGTAAGTGTTAATGTTGTAGAAGCATGAGGTAAACCATAAACGCCATCTTAGAAAAGCCATACCAAGGCACGTGCATTTTACTAGTTATGTATATATGTGTAACTTATATATAGAGAGAAAAGCAAATGAAATGCCACAAAAAATATATATTTGCCCTATTGCAAGAATATGTTTATATTCACCAGTCAGCTATCCTCAATAAATACCGATACTCGTTTTTTTAATTTGATCTTCTTATCAATTGATATCTACCGATTATTATCCTTGATCTTCTCATCAGTTGATATCTACCGATTATTATCGATAGTCGATCGAAAAACGTTACCGGACACTATTGATATACTATTGATAGATAGTTTATCATTGATATTGTACCCTAGTTCACTGTTGGGGGATTATTTTTCGTCAAGCCCTCGGTCTTGTTATTTTAAACATTTAATTAATTATCATTCCGTATTCCATAGGTGTACTTTATATAAAACATGGCTGGTGGCGAGGATTGACACAACTAGATGAATTTCCTGCGCCTTGATGCGGAAATACGAGGGATACCCTATGCGTATGTCATAAAAAAGCATTGCATGCACAACACTACAGAATATTGATGGAAGTTATTAGCAGATGAACAGCAAATAATGGCTCCTCCGATGACGTGGCTTCACGCATTCTAGAGAAATTTTATAGTGAGGTGTACCTATTTAGAGGTAAAAGATGACATGGCATATGTGGCATCTATCGATCTGGGTGCTAGGTTTATATTTGTGTCATTCATATTCACCCTATAAACCCTATTATTTGCAGTGCACTGTAGATGGTGATCCCATTCCAAGTGGTGATTGGGGTCTAGGATTGAAAACGGATGGGAAAATTCATGTCCCGTCCCATGCCATATTCCCATTTTTTCCTGTCCGTTTTCGTATTTCCGGGAAAAAATGGGAATGGGACAGTATACGGGATGGTATTGAGCAGGAACGGCACCGGAAACGGTTAGGGGTGTTTCCCGCCCTTATTTGCGGAATCCCGTTTTTGACCGGGAAATTCCTGTTTTGATCCCGGTAGCAATTTCTACGAGAAAGCCTCAGCAGCCCAGCCCACAACACCAACCTAGCCCAAAAGGAACCCTAGGGAGCCATAGCAGGTAGCAGTCACCAGGCACTAGCTAGCCAGTCCCGCTCGGCCGCCGCTCGCCCACTCAACTCCCGACCCCGCTCGGCCGCTCCGCCTCCCCGGTCTCTTGCTGCCTCGCCTCACACTCCGCCAGCTAGCTGCCGGCCACCGCCTCCCCGCAACCTCACCCTCCACCAGCACCGCCGACCGCCGCCTTTTCGGTCTCCCTCTTCCCCATCGCGGCATCACCCATGAGGCCGTGCCCGCCTACCCGGTGCGGCGGTTCCCCGGTGCCCGCCACGGCGGCCGGTGGCCATGAGCCAGATGTCGCGGCCGCTTGGAACTCAAAGTGAAGGAGAAGGACGCACTGGTGGCCGCCCCACCTTCATGCCACCGGAAAAGCACCTTGGCCTTGGGAGTTATCTGCCAGAACTGACGCCGCCACCTTCCTCCATCAAAGGCAGCAACAACAGATCAATTTCAGGTACACCTTGACTCCTTGTCCTTGAGTCCTTGACATAATAGATGCAGTCAGCCAGTCATGCAGTAGCATGTAGATTGATAAAAGTTATTTTTCGAATAATTGCTAGGGTCTAAAAGGGCCGCAGCTGAAGGTTGCAGTCAGGGGTCACCTATTGTTGTGTCAGGGTCTTCATCTTCAGTGGCAAGAAATGGCCAAGACAGTGGCACATATGCACCTGCCACTGCCAGTGGAATTGATGGTACTGACTCACAGATACAAAGCCAACAGCAACAACAGTTTGTAAACATTGATGATGATAAGGGGGAGGAAATGATGGAGTTACTGGGGTAGTGAAGAAACCAAGACGGTGCACATCTGATGTGTGGGAGCACTTCAGAAAGAAAACTGTGATAATTGAGGAGCATGGAAAGAAGTATTAGCAAGTGTGGGGCTATTGCAATTCCCCAAGATGCAGGGCAAAGTACAGGGCCGATAGCAACTATGACACTTCTAGATTTAGAAACCATCTAAAGCCAGTACACAATATTGTAAAAGGGCAGCTACAGCTAAAGCCAGAAAAGGATAATGGGAGAGATGTGACTACTATTCAGCCTTACAGGTATGATCAAGAGATTAGTGTGAAGAAACTCTATACAGCAATAATCATGCATGAGTATCCATTCAATATTATTGAGCATAACTATTTAGCTGATTTCATTAAGTCTTTGCACCCTAGCTTTCCATTAAAGTCTAGAGTAACTATTAGAAAGGAAATAATGGACATATATCTAGATGAAAAGGAAAAGCTATATAAATATTTGAAAACAGTTCCTTCTTGTTTTAGTGCAACAATGGACATGTGAACCTCATGCCAAAACAAAGGGTATATGTGTCACCTTGCATTGGATAGATGAACAGTGGCATATTCAAAAGAGAATAGTGGGTTTCTTTCATGTAGAGGGTCGGCACACTGGCCATAAGTTGGCTGAGTCATTTACGGAAGTCATGGTTAAGCGGTTTGTAGAGAAGAAGTTGTTTTACTTGACTTTGGACAATGCGGCAAGTAACCTTGTGGCAGTAACTAATATTATTCATGACCTTAGAGAGAATGGAAAAGCTGCTTTGGTATGTGATGGCATTTTTTCCATATTAGATGTGCATGACACATATTTAATTTGGTTGCTAGAGATGGATTAGCTGTTATTTCAAAAGTACTAGAAAATATTAAGTCATTGGTGCTCACCGTGAAGGGTTCTCCCTTACAATGGGAGGAACTCGTGAAGCGCGCTAGTGAGTGTGGGTTAGATATATAAAAGGGTATTCAGCTTGATGTTTCAACTAAGTGGAATTCAACGTATTTGATGCTAAGGGATGCTTTGTACTATAAGCCTATTTTTATTAGGCTCGGAAGTCATCAAACCGTTGCAAGTATAATAAAATTTCTCCTACTGATTGTGAATGGGATATGGCTGTAAAAGTGTTTCATTGCTTGAAAAAATGTTATGATCTTACTGAATTGCTCTCTGATACCTCATATCCAATGGCAAATCAATTTTATAGAGGTTTCTGTGTTGCTTGATAAATGGTGTATTGATGAAGATTTGACTATTAGACAAAAGGCTATATCAATGAGTGAAAAGTTTGAGAAATATTGGAGTTGTTCTGGTTTGAGTCTTGCTGTGCCATGCTTTCTTGACCCTAGGTATAAGAAAAAGGTCGTTAAATATTACATGAGAAAGTTCTACGGTGAGTAATATCAGATTCGTCTTGATGAGTTTGTTGGTGTTGTCAAGAATCTGTTTTAGTTCTATGCTAGTTTTAAATCTAATTTAAAGAGTACTATGAACGCAAATGAACATGTCAGCCCAATAGATCCATTAGCTGAAGATCAGGATGCTGATTTAGAGAGCTTTTTGTATGATAATACTGACCTAATAACAATGTCATGAGTGAGTTGGACACATACATAACAGAGCCTCTTTTAAAGCAGCAACCATTCGATATTTTAGCATATTGGAAGATCAACATAGATAAGTACTCAGTTCTTTTTGAAATTGCTCGTGATATGATGGATGTCCGAGTGTCAACCGTTACTTCCGAGTCCGCCATTAGTGCAGCTGGACGCGTTATTGATCCATATCGCAATCGGCTTGAAATTGTGATGGTGCAAGCTTTGATCTGCACTAAAGATTGGATTCATGCAGCTAAAAAAGATACTACTTGTCTATGTTTTCAATTAAATTGTGCATGGATATGTGATGTATTCAGCCATATGTCTTTTTTTTTATTTTCAAATTCTAAGTACATGCCTTCCATTCTGGCTGAATTTAAACCTCCAGAGACCAATTCTACCACTCACCCCATGGATGAAGAGGCTGTTTCCATATTTCAACAACTTTACAACAATTGAAAATTATTTTTGCTACAAACTTGTAATGACATTTCATGGTTCTTGACTGCTTGTAGGAAGAAGATATGGAGAGCGACCCTGATGTGATGGATGAACGTGTTGAGTTGTGAAGAACTGAAGATTGTCTGTGACCTATTTGCTTTTATGCTTTGTGTGGATTGTGGACTATTATTGTGTATTGGCTGTTGGTTATGGACTCATTTGTCATTTCAAATGTGGACAGTAGACCTGTGTGTTTGTGTTGGCATATGGATTAAAAAATTATTTTTAATACTTAATAGATTGTGATATTGGCGTTAGAAGAACTCTTAAAAGGAAGCGAATAAATAATATACCAGCGGGGCAAAGGGCTACGCTTATAGCTCATCGTAATGACACATTTGCCAAGACGATTGCTCAGAGGTGTAAAAGTGCATCAGGGGATCCTACATCAATCTCATAGGACACAAGTCCTGTAGAACCTACAATACAACTCACTAATTCTACTCTAGATGTACAAGTTGCTAATGATACGGTGTCTCCAACATAGTCACATGTTCATGATGAGTGTGACGATGGAATCATATTTGAAGAAGATCAAAGTGAGGAGGGCTACATGTTTGCAGGCCAAGGTAAAGTGACTTTGCCATTGTCTCACTTACCTCTACCATTTCATATATTGATTGACCTTGTAAACATAAACTTCTCAGATGACGAGAATAACGAGGAAATTGCAATTGATGTAAACGAAGATGCCTCCACCATGAGCTATAGCGTCGAAGACCCACATGACCACATATACAGTAACATACCTGAAAATACACATTATGTTGGAGGATGTTCCAAATTGCAAGCATTGTGGTGCGAAGAGATTCCACAAAGAGCCTAAGGGTTTTTGCTGTCAAGATGGCAATATTAGTTTGTCGAACATCGAAACGCCACCTGAGCTCATGCGGCTATGGACAAGCACGGACTCTGACGCTCGGCATTTTCGTGACAGCATTAGGTTTTTCAATGGCCATTTCTCGTTCACATCCCTCCACTGCAAACTCGATCGGGACACCATAGACGTTAGGAAAAGTGGAGTGTACACATTTCGAGCGCATGGACAAATGTACCATACCATAGCTGATCTTGCTGCAAGTCATAAGGCCGGAAATCCTCTGGAGATGTACTTTTATGATGCTGATCCAAGTCTAGAACATCGGTACCGCCACTGCCGCGAAAATGAGAAATAGAAATATCAACAAGTCATTCGGCAACTGGTTCGTATATTAGAAGACAACACATACTCTCGGCAGCTCAAACAGATGGGACAGATTGAGGACCTAGCGGACTATCGTATCACATTCAACCTTGATCATCACATGGACCAGAGGACACATAATATGCATCTCACTTCAGAGGTGGCTGTAGTGTGGGTTGAGGGGACTGAGCAACGTAGGAAATTTGACTGTGGTGTCATACTGTATGGGAACAACAAGCAAGAGTATGGAATCCGGTCCTACCATGCATCCTATGATCCATTGGCATACCCCCTATTCTTCCCTAGAGGTGAAAGCGGTTGGCATTCTGGTATACCTAAAAAGTGTGTCTCCATCGATGCGGTCAATGCCACTCGTGCTGCACATGACAATAGTCAAGGAAACCCTAGGTTATATTCTTGAATACCTAAAAAGTATGATTTTCCATGCTTCTCTCACTTAAAGGATGCCTTAACCTTCGATATCATGTACTACTCAGATAGTGCTAACCGTCTATGTGTATCCGTGAGGGACTACTACTGTTACAAGTTCCAAATGCGACCGGGAATATTCAACCCAATCCTATTTGGCAAGCGTCTTTTCCAACAATTCGTGGTCAACACATACATAAAGATTGAGAGCTCACGATTAGACTACATATGGTCTCATCAAAAAGAGATACGGGTGGATTTGTACCAGGGCTTAATGGATTGCCTTCATACGGGGGAAACACAAGCTGACGCAGTCGGTAGGCGGACCATTCTACCAGGGTCATTCATTGGGGGGCCTCGAGATATGAGGCGTCGGTACCTCGATGCCATGGCGTTAGTAAGAAAATATGGGAAGCCTGATGTTTTCTTGACAATGACATGCAACCCTAACTAGGAGGAGATCAAGCGTGAGCTTGAGGTTGGTCAGATACCCCAAGATCGTCTAGACCTTGCCGTGCATGTTTTTAGAGCAAAGCTAGAGGAAATGAAAAGACTACTACTAGAGGAGGGAATTCTTGGCAAGGTGCAGGCATACGTTTATGTGGTGGAGTTCCAAAAAAGTGGCCTACCACATGCCCACTTCCTATTGATCATGCAGGGAAAGTACAAACTCACGTGCCTAGAGCAGTACGACTCTATAATCTCCGCTGAACTGCCCGGCAAATGCAAGTACCCAGAGCTATACAAAATGGTTGTCAAGCATATGATGCATGGCCCTTGCGGTATATTGAATCCTAAGTGCCCTAGTACAAAGGAAAGTGGCAAATGCAGGAACCATTACCCACGTCCTTTCAACATGGCCACTTTACAAGGAAAGGACTCCTATCCAGTGTATAGGAGGCGTGAAGATGGGTGTAAGCAAAAGGTTCAAGGGCACGAACTAGACAATAGATGGGTTGTTCCTTACAACCCTTTACTTTTGAGGTATTTCAATTGCCACATCAACGTCGAGGTTTGCTCGAGCATCAAGGCTGTCAAATACCTCTACAAGTACCTATACAAGGGCCACGACCGTGCGTCTGTATCTATGAATGAGGCGGATGGTCAGGGGAACATCGATGAGATCAAGATGTATAGGGAAGCTAGGTGGGTGACTCCTCCAGAAGCATTGTGGAGGATATACGGCTTTGAGCTAAGCAAGAACAGTCCACCCGTGATGCAACTGCAACTTCATCTCCCTGGTATGCACATGGTTACATATGAAGAGGGTCAAGATATCCAGGAAATACTTAATCGGGAAGGAGCAGAAAAGTCAATGCTAACATAGTACTTTGAGGCAAACAAAAAAAATCCTGAAGCACAAGGGTTACTGCATAACATGGTTTTAGTAACACCAACTTATGTTACTATACCTCAATTAAAATGTTACTGGATCTTCTAGTAACATATATTGTTTGTGTTACTATTGCCTATGTTACTATAGGGTTGATATTCTAGAACACAAGATATGTGTTCCTTCATATCCTAGAAAGTGTTACTGCTTAGTGTTACTAATTTGTAACATTTCTTTCTAAAAATGAAAAAATTCCATTCCTTCACTGGGAATTGAACTCACAACCTCATGTATCTTCTAAGACTTCCACTCCACTACACTACACAAGCACTTGTGTCTAAAAAAGCAATGTTTTCTTTTTCTATACACTATGATGAATTTAATATTGTATATTTGAACCCCTAAATAATCTTAAATGAAAAAACTATCAACTACAAAGTTTTAGATCTCGTCAAATACTACATCTCTAGTATAAGGCATGCATCGAAATGAGGTTATTTGATAATTCCAAGTTATGATTTCGCGAATATAGAAAAAATATATTAGAATTTATAGGGGCAATAAATGTTTTCAAATGGAAAATTTATCAATTGTAAGGTTGTGGATCTCATCGAACACTGTAATTTTGTTATCGTATCTTCATGTAATTTTATATAAAACAATTACGACTTTTTGCTAAAACAACTATTTTTAGACGCAGACAGTAATTTGGTCCGCCTCTACAAATCATTTTCAAATGAGTGTCATGCTACAGATCGCCTTTAGAGCATCTTCAGAGGTGTCCTATAGTTTGTACCACATCTTTAAAACAATATTTTAATTGATGATGTATGTTATGGACCATCTTTGTAAACAAGGGCTATATCTAGAGCCAGCCTATAATATGGACGATCTCTAAAACCTAATTCCAAGGGTAGCATATATTTTAGATGGAGCCCATGCTAGCAAGAGCATATGCATCTCATTTTTAACCGTCTCTACGAATAAATAAAAGGAGGAGGTACGTGTTATGTTTGGTACTGAATGGTATCATATATGTTTCTTTGTAACACTTTATAAGTAGCATTTCTTTGTGTTACTATATGGTATGTTTTTGCATCATGTTATATATGTTCCATCTATGTGTTACAATATCTACAATCTTTGTAATACTTCAGTAGTAACATAACCTTTTGTGTTACTACCGTCATTATTTGTAACACATTTTTCCTGATCAAGCACTACATGTTACCAGCTTCCACTGTAACACATGGTTTGTGTTACTGTAAAAAAATTTTGTAACACATTGATTGATGTGTTATAAAAGCGTGTTACAATAGTTATGTTTTGTAGTAGTGTCGAGGGCGCAGATAGTCAATGGATCCCTACGGAGGTCACACCTTTGGGGTTGCATGCGTCACCTAAAGTTGGTACGCAACATGAGGGCGCAGAGCGACCCATGGTTCGCAGAATACCTACTGCGAGTCGGTAATGGGACCGAGGAGGACGATCGTCATGGATGCATACATTTGCCTGATGAAATATGTGTGCCTTACACAGGAGAGGATACAGATCTGCATAGACTAATAGAGGATGTGTTTCCGATGCTTGATGATAACATGACGGATCCAGACTATATCACATCAAGAGCCATCTTGTCCACGTGGAATGATTGTGTGGATGGGATCAATATGTGGATGATCCATTGCTTCCGAGGGGAGGAGATGGTGTACCATAGTTTCGATCGGGCGGATGATGATCCCCATAACTATTATCCGCCAGAGTTTCTCAACTGTTTGACCCCTAACGGGCTGCCTCCCTATGTTCTAAGGCTCAAGATAAATTGTCCTGTTATATTGCTAAGAAACATTGATCCTGCTAATGTGCTCTGCAATGGGACAAAGCTCATCGTCCAGGGTTTCTAGAAAAATGCTATCGACGCAGAGATCGTGTTGGGGCAGCATGCTCGGAAGAGGGTCTTCCTACCCCGAATCCCATTGTGCCCATCAGATGATGAGGTGTTCCCTTTTCGGTTTAAGAGGAAGCAATTTCCTATCAGGCTCGGCTTTGCTATGACGATAAATAAAGCAAAGACAGACAATTCCACATGCTAGTGTGTACTTACCTGAGCTTGTGTTTTCGCATGGCCAACTTTATGTGGCATTGTCTAGAGCCACCGCTAGGAGTAACATCAAGGTCCTAGCTGCACCTGATGATAAAGATAAGAAAAACAAAAAATCAAGGCAAAGCAAGATAAAAAAACACAAGCAGAGTGGGACGTACACTAAAAACATCGTTTATAAGAAGGTTCTTACACTATAACTAAGGTATCAAATCAATATACAAGTTGATTTTTTTAGTTATTTGCGCACATACCATCACATGACAATATTTTTTTTGATTTGTGCAGATTCTATGCATCGATTGGCAATTGGGCTCAACATTGTGTTTAGATATGACATCTAGATTTGTGTCTTTTCTGGATTTGTATATAAACTTTGGATGAGTACCCATCGGAACCGTGGTCCATGCAAGTTGTCGAATTTTTGAGTCTCAATCCTAAGCTAAAATATTTGATTATTTTAAGACTTACGCAAAATATGAAATCGATGAAGTAACAAAGCCACATATATGACATACCCATGCTGAAAAGATTGGAAATTTTTTATTTTTGAAGACTAACACAAAATACGAAATTGATGAAATAACAAAGCCAATAAAAGTGATGGATGTGAAAGCTGTATTCCTGAAGAGCTACGAAGATATCTTAGATGCTATGTCAAGATGAAATGTTGCAAGATTTAATTTCTTGACTGGGTGTTGTTCGTAATTTGTAATGAATTTAAAATTTTCAACGTGCACCTTTAAACACGTGCTTTATGGTTATGCAAGAGAATTGCTATTTTAGATATTGTTACATGGCAATGTATATGTCGCTATGAAATTTTGTATCTCCCGTTGCGACGCATGGGCCAATTACTAGTATGATCACAAAGATAATCCAAAATTCAAAGGTCAAAATGATTGGAATCGTGATGGATGGAATAGTATCACTACCAAGTTCAATGAAAAGTTTCCTCTAGCTAATTTCTCTAAACAACAACGGCAAGAGAAGGAGAAAAAGCTTAGAGGAAACTACAATGCAATAAGAGATTCAAAAAATGAAAGCGGGGTTGGTTGGAATGACACCCTATGCATGGTGTTGGCGGAACCAGAAATTTGGCCAAGGGTGATTCATTAAGTAATTTTTCTTTGTATGATTCTATCTTTGTGCATTCAATATGATCACTTTTGCTGCTAATAACTAATTACATTTCATGTTGCATTTCATAGGCTCACCCAAAGGTAGCAAAGTTTCGCAACAGGCCGTTCCCTCTTTTTCACATTTTAGAAGGGCTATATGAAGGTGCGTGTGTGTTGCATTTACTGTTTCTTCCTATTTAGCTTGTGTGCACTATATATGTGAAATTAATATACTTCTGCTGCAATTTTGTACAGGTAGTGTGGCTACCGGATCATTAAGTTTCACATCAACTGCTGCTGATCTTGCTCCACCTTCTGCTCCTTCGTCTAGGAGTGCGTCTGAACAAAGTCTCCATCCCTCGAGTACTAATTCACTTGATTTGGATGGACAAGAGACCACAAGTGTGCTCAATCTGTCCACTGATGATCAATCTGTCCCAGTCAGTACTAGTTAACCCACTGAAGCTCAGTTTATCCCATATAATCAAGAATCAAGACAAAGAGAAGGTGGCAGTGGGAGAAAGCGTAAGTAAAGCCATATTGGATCAGCTCTTGAAAGTTATGTGGAGTTTAAAAAGATCCAAACTGCAGAAACAGTTGAAGCTCTTAAAGAAAAGAAGAGGCAGGAGGAACAATTTTCCATTAGCAAGTGTCAAGATGAATTGAAAGTAATGGATGGATTAACAGCCGAGGAGAAATCATATGCTTTGGAGGTTTTCGAATCTGCGATAAATAGAGAGGTTTTCTTAACAACAACGGAACACAATGTTAGAGAAATTTGGCTCAAGCACAAAATTAGGTATGTCCCTACTCTAATACCATTAATCTTATTAATCTGGTAAATGTTGTATTTTGGAGTACAAACACCTGATGTCTTCTTTCGTGCTAATTGTAGGTTGCTTAGAACCGGTGATGAGTGGCCTCAAAACATGATGTGAGGTATGTTTGCTTCTTCTACACAACACAAACAAGTGAATTCAGCGCCATCCATATACTAATATGCTATTTTAAGTTGCATCAATTCCCCATCAAATTGACTGTAAACTGATTGAATTCATACATGCTGTTTTAAGTCCTGTAAGCTTGCCAGTAACTACCTAGAATTTCTAAGTTTCTGATCGTAAATTATAGTAGAGGTTAGGCAACGATGACCTAAAGTCTTGGTTGACAGGTTCACCTTTGTCAAGCCCTGAAATGGTAGTTTTGTAAAGGTCCAATCTGATGTTACACTGATGCTTTAGGCCCTTTTTAATCTTGGTACTTCAGTCATTGGTTGACATACCCTTGTGGAGGGTCTGAAAGGGTAGTTTTGCAAAGGCGCAGTTTGCTGTTATATTGTTACTTTTAGGCCCTATTTACCTTGTTGCTGGAATTATCAACCTTTGGATTTTACAAGCATAGGATGCAGAAATGCATAGGGGTCTTTTTACTTTTTTTTACTGACTGATTGGATAATGATAGTTGAGTTGGATACTTTCTTATTTTTTTTTTGCCTTCCTCTGCTATACTTCCTTTGTAATTACTTCTATTTATTTCCTTTATTAGCCTGCGTATCAGCATTTACTAACTCTTGCTTGTGGCAAATGGGACCTATGCACTAACTTCTATTTATTGGTAGAACAACTGATCCAGAAGCAATGAATCGGTATGGGTGACAGGAGCAAATAAAGATTTGAGCTTTCTCGTGGCAGGAGATGATCAAACCCTATTCGTCTACTTTTTTTCATTTTTGCTTTATGTGCATGTCAGTTTGATGTAAAAAAGGTTATTGTTTGACCTTTGAATGCTATGCGGAACATCAAATGTCTCATATGTAGGCAGTTATATGCTCAAATGTCTCATATGTAGGCAGTTATATACTCATATGTAGGCAGATCAAAAGCATGTCAAGTCAAATTCTGCTGTCATTCAGTGAGGCAGTCATATACTCATGTGTATGCAGTCATATACTCATATGCATTGATGATTTTGAAGGTGGGATTGCATGCATCGCTTCTATTTTGGTTCTCTTACGGCGGACACTACAGAAATATGGTGCGTACAGTATAGAAATATGGCCAGCAGGTTTGCATGGCTCCAAACAGCGTAAAAACCCGGTGGGGCAAACCTTCTAGGAAATGGAAGGAAAAAAAAATCTATGTACTTAATTTTCTTCTCTGTTTTTTTTCTTCACACGCTGCCAAACTAGCCTACCGGTGTAGGAAATCCGGTTTACGAGTTCAGAGTGTTACGCGGTCGACCCTCTGGAGTTGAGAGGTTATACAGACCTTTTCCACCGCGACTGTGAGCACGAGCACACGTAATCAGCCCAAATCCAATTGTTTTTTTTTTTTGTTGCTCTTTTTGACAGAGTGATCGAGTTTTCAGAATTCACGAGATAGCGAGACTGCGAGAGGGAGGGGATTTGATCCAATCCAATCCGATTCCATTCCATTCCGGGGCAGGGGCTGTGTTTGTTGAATTGAACTTGAAGTACTGAACTGATTCTAACCCTAGCGCTCGCTATAGGTAGAGCAGGCGAGCAGGCATCTGGGGAGATCGATCCAATCACAGTCCCAAGTTCCAGGTTGATCTTCTTCGTCCTCCTCACCTGGTTGGTTTCGAGGGATGATGAGGAGCAGGAGGCCGGAGTTGTCGAGTTGACGATGACGGCCTAGCCTAGGGAAGTCAAGTCAAGGTAAACCTCCTTCCCTTCCCCTCCCCTCCATGGAGGACGAGGCGGACGGCGACGGCGACCGCGGCGGCTCCTTCGTGCTGCGCTCCGGCGTCCGCGCCGGCCTCAAACGCGAGTTCTCCTTCGCCATCGCCTCCCAGGCCGCCCTCTCCTCACCCCTCGGCCGCACCCGCCGCTCCTCCCGCACCCTCTTCCTCAGCACATGGCCCGCCGCTAGCTCCTCTTCCAACACGGGGGACGCCAAGCCAAAGGCCAAGCGCCCGCGACCAGCAGTAGCAGATCCTCCTCCTGCTGCTGCTGCTGCTGAGGAGGACGCTCATGATGCCGACAAGCCCGGCACCGTGCTCGCCTTGATGGCAGCCGCTCCTGAGCCTCAGCCCACGCCTTCAACGACTCCACGCCCCCATGCCGACGCGGATGCGGATCCCCCCGACAACGAGTCGCCGCCCAGGCGGATCACGCGCTCCATGCTCCACCTGCCCAACCTTTCTACTCCTCCTCCTCACAATGCCGCCCCACGCAAACCCAAGCCGGAACCGCCCGTGGAGGAGCAATCGAGGCGCTTCACCAGATCACTCTTGCTCAAGGACAAGGACAGCAACGACGATGACCTCTCTGGTACCACCACAGCCAGCAATGCCTCCTCACCATCGGCCAACACTACCACCACCGCAAGCACCAGCAGCAACAAGGGGACTAATACAAACAAGATCCCCGCCAATCTCAGGGAGCTGCTCTCCACCGGCCTGCTCGAAGGACAGCCCGTCAAGTACGTCATGAGGAAAGGCAAGGTATCTATCTATGTCTCTCTATTTGCAGACCAATCATTCGTCTGTTCCCCCCCTCACTCTTCTTTCTTACTAAGCACTGTCAGCAAAATGAATTACAGCATAAATCAAATCTAAAATAGAATGCGGCGGCTTCTTAATTGTCCACGCACTTGTCAACGCATCAGGTGCATCCAAGCAATACAATGCTGGATAGGTAGGTTAGTTGGTATCAAATAGCAAGACCTGAATGTAAAACAGGTGTGTCGTCAGTATGGTGGATGTATATATATTTGTTCAGTACAGACAAAAAAAAAAAAACACGTGGCACACAGCACACTATGGTGAATGTAAGAAAATCTTAGGCTTCTTATCTCTGTCTGCTGTTCTGGATGCCAATTGCATCTATCCATTTTCTATTTTGTGGTCGGTTTCATGGTTGCTGTGATTTTGATCAGGGATCTGTTTCTGGTCTTATTTCAGCGAGCAGTGCTCCGGGGAGTTATCAAGCGCTCCGGCATATTGTGCTCTTGCGCTTCATGCAAAGGCCGAAAAGTGAGTTTTCTCCTCTTTTCCAGAATCACCATCCCTCTATCCCAGATGGCCAGATTTCAGAGTTGAACCAATCTACCATGAGTTGCAGATCGTTTCACCTTACTACTTCGAGGTGCATGCTGGGAGTACCAAGAAGCACCCATCCGACTACATTTTCCTGGAAAATGGAAATAATCTGCATGATGTATTGCGGGCATGCACAAATGCTACCTTAGACATGTTGGGGTCTGCAATACAGAAGGCGATAGGCCCAACACCTCAGAAGAGAACGTTCAGATGCCAAGCCTGCAAAAGTGGGTTGTTTCTCATCTCATCCCTACCTACCTTGTTTGGTTTTTGCTCAAGTGTTGGTCAACACCTAATCTTTCAGGTTCATTCAGCACACTCCGCAGTGGGAAATTTGCTTTATTTTGTGATGCATGTCTTGAGTCCAAGGGAGCTAAGAGTAATACCAGGTAATCTTTGTAATAGATGTGGCCATCCCATTTGTTATCACATGAAAAACACTTGCCTGGGGTTTCATATCATTGGTTGCTGCCCTACTTTTATTAAGGTCACCAAAAGTTGGAAGAAGTCCCGCTTCATCTGCCAAGGTATACAAGAGTGTATCACCAGGAGCAAAGTCTTTGAGTGTTGGGCGCCTTACAAGAAAGTAGGTATTGTTGGTTATGATAAGGATCCATTTTCATCTAATTCCTCACATCTCATTAATCCTCCCCTTTTTGCCGTTTCATGAAAATAAGAGATAAAGGGATGCATAAGGTGGTTTTCATGAGTGGTGTCTTACCAGAGGGAGCTGATGTCGGCTACTATGTTGGTGGAAAGGTTTTTTTCTTCTTACTTTTCATCGTTCAAATTAATGTTTTCAGCAAATACAACTGTTATTTTTTGTTATTAACATTTGTAGTGACTACTTTCTAGAGGTTGCTAGATGGATATATAAAGGAACTTGGAATCTACTGTCATTGCTGCAATACAGTGGTAAGTTGTAGTCCCTTTCAATGGTACATGAGTGTACATAACACAATTGACAAGTCACTAAGTCAGCCTAATCCTAGTCTAATTATCAAGTTTGTTTAATTCAATGAACAGGTTAGTCCTTCACAGTTTGAGGCTCATGCTGGTCGAGCTGCTCGACGCAAGCCGTGAGTTTATTCTTGCAGATTATTTTTTTGTGAAGAATACAATTCTAATTCTAATCCCTTCCACAAACACTATTGTAGTTACCATAATATATACATGTCAAATGGCGTTTCACTGCATGAGCTTTCAATGTCACTCTTGAAAGGTCAAAAGATGTCAAACAGACAAAGTGATGACTTGTGCAGCATTTGTTCAGATGGTGGGCAGCTTCTCCTTTGCGATACCTGTCCAAGAGCTTTTCACAGAGGTAACGACTAATGGCACTATGCGTAGACAATATGAGACAGTGTCTCCTCGCTTCATTGTTAATTAAGCTACCTTTAACTCTTTTAGGATATGTGGCTGTCTAAATATATGTTTTCTAGTGGAATGACTGAATGTACTATTTATAGCTATTTACTGATGCTTAAAATCCAGATGCCAGACCTTCTGAAATTTACCTAAATCATATTGTTACAGTTGACATGGTGTTTCCTGTTGTATTATCTTTTTCTTTAATTTACAATGCTGTATTTTTAGTCTCGTGCTCAACTGTTTCTTACCGTCATCTTGCAGTTCTGATGTCTAACATCTGGCATTTAATTAATCAAGAACTGTGTTTCATAAATTACTTTTGGTGAACCTTTTGAGCGTGTTGCCTTGCTTGGTTTTTGTTAATGTTATACTGTATTTCCTCCCTATTTATCTCTTGCAGAATGTGTTGGTTTGTCTTCTACCCCGAAGGGAGCTTGGTGTTGTCGATATTGTGAGAATAGACAACAGAGGGAAAGTTGTTTGGCCTATAACAACAATGCAATAGCTGCTGGGAGGATTGAAGGAGTCGATCCCTTGGAAGAAATATTCACACGGTCAATACGTATTGCTACAACACCTGAGACTGGATTTGGTGGTTGCGCACTGTGCAAGTAAGTGTTCCTCCATGATCATGGTGCTTGTATATCCACTCTTGCTTATTTCTCTTTTTCAGTAATCATAAAATGCATGCACTTCCAATCCTCCCTAAAATATTTCCTGAATTCCTGGGCCAACAGATCGCAAATTTCTCATTGATGGTGGTATTATTATTGATTATAGACTGGTTGAGAAACCAAAAGTGCTGTAACATCAGTACTAGGGTTTAGTGCACAGCTTTGTTATTTATATATGCTTCTATTTGGCTCTCTGATGCTCCCAAGGTCTTTTCTCTATGTATAATCCACGGAAATGTTTGTTTGGATTATTTTGGCAGGCTCCATGATTTCAGCAAAAAGAAGTTCAGTGCCCGAACCGTGCTGCTCTGCGACCAAGTATGTTTGCAGTCATATATAAAGTTAATAAGTTATAGACCATTGTTTAGCTCTGCAAATGCTGGCCCTTCCATGATTTATGTGCAGCGTGTTATCCAGCTTCCTCTGTGTTCTGCTTTTTATAAGTCAGCAGCGACAATTTGTTTACTGCTATAAGTCATTCACTCATTTGTACGTCTTTTTACCAGTGTGGTAGAGAATATCATGTTGGTTGCCTCAAGGAACATAATATGGCTGATCTGACGGTAAATTTTCTGACCTAAGACATCTGAAAGAGTTTGTAGCAGATACTTGGTGACATATTAATGATTAACCTCTGCACAGGCATTGCCAGAGGGAGCATGGTATTGTTCCACGGACTGTGTGAGGATTAACCACACGCTGCAAGACTTACTTAGCCGTGGAGGAGAACCTGTCCGTACCATGGATTTAGATGTTATTAAGAAGAAACGAGAAGAAAAAGGTTTAAATGAGGATGTTGACCTTGATGTTAGGTGGAGAGTTTTAAAGGACAAGAGTTCAGAAGACAGTAAATTAGTGCTCTCCAGAGCAGTTGCGATTTTCCATGTGAGTCTGTCACTTCTACTTGCATAATTCTTTTATGACAGTTGCCCATTGTTTGTTTCAATACCTGGTAGAATTTGCAATAGCATGTTTCTGTTCCTGCCACTTCATACTGGATGTTGTTTTTTTATGACAGTTGCCCACTGATTGTTTGTCAGCACTTGGTAGAATTTGCAATAACCTAGGACCTGGACCAGCTTTAAGGGCACAGATGCCCATGGTCCGGTTGGGCCACAATGGGCTGGGCCAGCTCATGGCTGGTAGTGGCCGACCCAACCAAACCCTAGCCATGCAGCAAGGGGTGTCCAGGCCGCTTGCTGTGTCCACATCATTGAGTCTGGAGTCTCTTTGTTAGGAAGTGATCTGGTGGATCTATTTATTAGGAAAGTATCATGTAAGTTAGGCAGGTTATATCCATAGTTAGGTAATTAGGTTCCATGTGGTGGAACCAGCACACTTGGGTTCAAGTCCTAGACATGACATGGGCGTTCACAGTTTCTTGGGTTTATTGTAGGAATAAGTGGTGCTAATTGCTATTAGTTTAGTGGTAAGAGATGTGCCCAACTATGGCAAGGCACCAGCGGTGATTTCGTCAATCTCAGATTTGCCGTCTTAGTCTCTTGGGTTTGGGTATGTTCATAAGGGTAGGGTCTGTGTGCATACTTTCATAGGTGTGAATGTGCTTGTGTTTGTTGACGGGAATTTCTAGACAGCCTTACCCGTGCAAACTGCTTGCATAATTTTACCACTGCACCATGCCCGGACTTCCGATTTAAGCTACAAATCAACTGGAGAAATTTGACGGAATGAAAACATCTTAATTTGAACAACTGACATTATTCAAGTTTTTTTTGGAACAACTGACATTATTCAAGTTCACTCCCGACTTATAGAAGAGGAAATGATTGCAGATTCTGCTTAGCAGATGCAAACGATTCTTTTGTTTATTTACAAAACGAGGGATGCATCCTTGGATCTGTTTAGTAACCAGTGCTGCTGATTACCATCTTAATCTACCATTTGCACTTTCTGCAGGAAACTTTTGATCCCATTATCCAAGTTACAACTGGGCGAGACCTCATTCCAGCCATGGTTTATGGGTACGATCTAGTGTCGACCTCTTCTGTTTGTATCACACACAAATCAAGAGTGTGGAAGTAATACATGTTTTGCTTCCAGGAGGAGTGCAAGGGATCAAGATTACACAGGAATGCATTGTGCTGTGTTAACTGTGCGGTAAGTTTTAGTCACATTGTTTCTCGCTGACAATAGAATCACATTGCCAATCAATGCTTTTTTATTTTGGTTTCACAACTCTAACTTTAATATTTTTAATGCAGCGACACTGTAGTTTCTGCGGGTCTTTTCCGCATCATGGGTAGTGAAATTGCTGAGCTGCCATTGGTCGCTACAGCTAGGGATAGCCAAGGCTTGGTAAGTTCAAGTCCTCAAATGCATTATAAGTGAAGTTTTAATTGGAACATGAAAGAATATATTTTGAGACTATGGAATCTGAACTAAACCAGAGCCACAGATCACGGATCTGTGCAATGCATAATTGCTCCAACACCTCATGTGAAGGGAATGCAAGCGCGGTGTATTGCCTTAATTACTGTAGGTCTGCTCTATGTTTTGGTTGCTATATCATGCTAGATGTTTTAGTTCATGGGATAAGTTTTAGTAATTGGATCATTAGTTTGAGTGTAACTGCGCAGTTGGGCCTTTCCTCGTTACTGCGCATTTGGGCCTTTCCTCGTTGACCTTTCTTTTATTCTGCGAACTGAGCAGGGGTATTTCCAAGCACTCTTTGCCTGCATAGAACGGCTGTTGGCATCTTTGGAGGTGAAACATTTTGTGCTACCAGCTGCAGAGGAAGCAGAGTCTATCTGGACAGAGCGGTTTGGATTCACAAAGATAAGCCAGGATGAGGTTTGTATGCGTTCCTAGGTCCAATTTGCCAGCATGTGAGGCTGATGAATTAGTTTGATGTTCTAATGATGTAAATTTTGTTGAGTGCTGCAGCTGTGTGAATACCTCAAGGGTAGGCGAACTACTGTGTTTCAGGGGACATCGACCCTGCACAAGCTGGTCCCAGAACTGGTTCAGTGAGAATGGCAGGGTAGAAGCAGGGGGCATAAAGTTAAGCAGCTCTTCGTTTGTGTGCTTCTAGGATTGATGTAGATAGGAAAGGGCACTCTGGCCCCTTCCTGTGAGAAGTTGATGAGCATGGTGCATCGGCATTTTCATCTGATACCAGGACCAAGCAGCAAAGCTAAAGCCAAAGCTCTGTGAATTTCAGGAAGCTTATTGGGAGCGAAGCGGGGTATGCACGCTGTGGACCGCTGTGCTACTGCCTGTGTTTTCTTGTGTCAGGATCTTCACTGCAGAGGTGACTGTTGTATCTGTTGGTATCTCTGTGACTTGTGATAGGACTTAGTGGTGTGATACTAGGCCGTTAAGAGGGGTAGGTCGGGATTTGGGAAGGTGTCAGATTCAACGTGCAGTTTGAACATGTATTCCATTTTTCTCGTCTGCCTCGTCGCCATGGATCATCTGCGTGGATGCAACGTAGTGCAGTTGTAAACGCGCATCATCGTCTCACCTTGTACATTTCTAATTATCTGCAATTCCTTGAGTTGGTGCAGGACAATGAATCTTCAACGCACTCGTGATGGATGCCAAACTTGTATTTTTTGCGCTTTGGAAATCATCCACATGCTGATATATAAAGAGGGATCATTTGTGCCGTGGGATTGATTTGAAAGTATGACTTGACCAATCTAATATAACATCCGGCACAAGCTAGATGTTAGTTTGCAGTATGTCTGTCTCATGTGCGAGGTCGGCTGTCGGCCTGCTTGTTGCTTGCAGTTTGCTTGTAGTTTATGAATCCAACAACATAACCGATGCATTCTTGCTAATGCTAACTGGTGATGCAATTCAGTTGAAATTACATATATACTTCCAGAGGGCCACAATACACGCTGAACAGCAACGAAGTGTTTTTGCACTTGTTTGCTCTATGAAGATGAATTATTTATGAGCTTTCAGGAAAGATGGTACGAATGAATTTCAGGAAGCGCTCTGAGTAGAAATTGGGTTCCGCCACAGATATTGACACTGATTTATACTTGATGGACTTGCAAATATGCTCAACCTTCTTCCTTGCGTTGTACTCCTGCAAAATATCAATTATTCCCAGGTAGAGCACCACATCATACACCTGACCAAACAACTTGCCGCTGTCATTTTCTGGAGCGGTCTGTTCTGCCCTCGAGGGCATGTTAACCCCTAGTTGGATCTGGAGCCTGAACAGATTGTACAATTTATTGTTAGCCTTACACCAGTATATACTACTCCCTCTGTTTCAATTTACAGGTCGTTTGATTTTTTTGGCACCAATTTTGACTGGCTCGTTTTATTCAAAAAATTTCAGAATTATCGTTTGTTTTCATTGTGATTTAGTTTTGCATATAATTTACTTCAACTGCAACTTAAAATTTTCTATATTTTCGCAACTATTTTGAATAAGACGAGTTGGTCAGACTCCATGCCAAAAAAATCAAACGACCTATAAATTGAAACGGAAGGAGTACTATGATCCATTGGGAACATTCATGGGATGCACATGATGAATGGGGGTAGAACTCACCTTGCGGTGCCAGGAAGCAAGAGATCTACTTCTTCAAAACTTGCACTTGATGATCGAAGACGGGCTCCCCTAATGTGAGGACCAATGACGGCATCACTTTGATCTGTAGCTCGCTGAACCAAAACCAGTCCTTCAGAACAGTTCAAAGCGTCATGCGCCAGAGCACCTACATTGCCTCATAACGTTAACGATAAGAGGGAAACCATTGCTGGAAGGAAAAAGATGCTATAAAACCTGAGAGATGTTTTAATCGGAGTCAGCATAATATTAGTTGCTCTCTCCGTTCCAAATTTCCAAACAAATTGTAAAAGGTTCTAGACTTTCTGCATATTCCATGTATATTGTTTGTATATTTATCTGGATTCATCAACATCAATAAAAATATAGACGAAAAATGAGAGTCAAAACCCTTCGCAATTTGGAACGGAGGGAGTACATTACAAAGCAAAGGTATGCAGATCTAACTGTTTACATCAATAACATGGATTGTAATGTTGACTGGACTAGATGGCGAAAGGTTCCTCAATGTAGAGCACGCTAATTTACAATTTCAGGGGCAAAAGTAGTCAGAAACGATTGGAAAAGGCCTACATTATTTTTAATTTCACCTTTTTCCTTGGAAATGAAATAAAGTGTGATGTGGTTGAATTTGTTTTTAAAACCATTGCTCAAGAATCTAGAATTCTTAGCTTGAACATTAATTGATACAACTTCTGTACAATGACCATGTATAATTTGACTAATTTTGAGAAAATATAATATTTAAATTTTTCAAAATATGCACACCCTAGAAAATTAGAATGTACATGTACTCATAAGCCTGCCAAACACAGAGACATTCCTACCTACATATGTAACCAAAATAGCTAGGCACACAGATAAGATCAGTACTAAAATTCTTGGATTAAGCATTTTACTGAGAAAATTATTAAGTTACCTTCTTCCGAAAGAACAGTGAGCCTTTCTGAAACGATTGTTTGATGAAAGGATTCCTGTGTCCGTGGGGTTTGAGGAGCTCGATAATGGACGCCAAGAAGTAAGCTATAATCCATTATTGCGTGGTTCCTTAAAAATTTGCTGTCGGTCTCAATTTGCCTACAGATAAAAAGATGATTACACTAAAAGCGCAAGGATTCAAAATAATGCTGAAGCAATAGCATACGATTCTGGAAGTAAAATTTAAAAAATATCACCATTTTCTTAGAAAAAAGTGCCAACAGAGAATTAAAATAACTTATAAATGTGCAACTTCACGCTATTTAATGCAATGGTGGAGAAACTATACATCAAATGCCATTTTGGGTCAACAAGTATAAAAAATTATTACATAATCTTCGTAATTATAACCAATAAAAAATGACAGGACTGGACATCTGTAGGGATAAACATGATATCGTTCAAAGCATCTCTGAATCAAAGCATCTCTGAAATACAACTTTGTAAAATACTTACAGTGACAATGAATTTCCTAACTACAAAGATGTACCGACTGGAATAGTAACTAATTTGAGGTACATTTTCCCATGAACCGCCACAAACAAATATTTATATAACAGGTACAAATTTGTATTCCAAAGAAAAAAATCATATGATAGCACCTCATGATGCAATTTATAACTGGGTTAAAAGTTGCTTACTCAAGCAAAGTCTGCCGCCAAGAAGGCTCGAGGTAAAATAAATAGTTTAGATCCAAGTCTTTTAGTGTTGTGTTCTCATCGATTTTAATTTTGTCTGTCGAACGGCCTAAGGATGAACCTTTCAGGTCAAACCTCCGGTGAATTCTAAGTTCAGTGCAAAACATGTTTCCCATCACTACAAATCGGAACTGCAAACACAGACAATAGAATTGATTATTTCTGGATAAGTTACAATTTGCTAGATGTGTAAAACATTCCAACTGTCTTAAAAACAGAAATATGACACTTTAGACAAGGAATAGCCACCAAATCATCTTAATCATCACTTGCCACTGGGAATGTTAGCAAAACCAAAAGAGACGACAATGGGCAACAACGACTCCCACCGATAACAAGAACCTGGTCAAGATCGACTCCAAACTGGCGCTTGTACCTTCCTTCACCACCAGTGTTGATGCCATCATCAATGCCATCACCAGTGCATACTGAGGTCCATGCTGCAGCCTTGATGTCCTCTGCCCCGGTGACTGACAACGGCAATGTCAATATCACCACCATGTACACCACCGACTGGAGCCACTGCTGCACCAACACCACCAGCAAAGGCCCAGCCCCAGACTGTTGGACAAGCAACCTTAAAGAACGCTGCATCTTCTCCATCGGTGGCCACACCAACAATACCTCCCGCAACCATGGTAGCCCTAGTTTCCACGACCTCTCCACTGACACAGGCGGCATTGTCTTCACCGGTAGCATCACTTGAGACTGTAGTGGTGCTGGACATGGCAACTTCTACTGCGACATCTACATCATCTTCACTGCCGCCACCTAGGTTGCTAGTGGCCATTGTCACAACATCAATTCTGTCTGCTTGAATCTGCTATGTTGGTGACACCACATGTTGCTGTGGTTACATCTACATCCACCTTCAAGATCAAGACAGAAGTGCATGGCAAGGAAGTGGATTCGCATCAACTCCTACTCGTGCACACAACCGGCAACAAGCCCACCAGGTGATGCTGACCTTCATCCGTAGCCAGGTGTGCTACACAACATTGAAACTGGAGCTGATGTTTGCGAGCAGCCACCATTGGATATTCCAGCAGCTTCTGTCATCCTCATACAAAAGGAGCTGGGGTAGGGTTTGCGGCTTGGTTACTGTCAGCCTTGCAGCCTAGGCTGTTCCATGCCTCTTCATGTTTGGCCATGACAGGGTGGACCATTCAGAGCTCATATCGTCATGGCTCATCTAGCCTAAGTTCTTGGGTGGACTACTGCCAGCATGGCTTGCATTGGACTGGCAGCAAGGTCTTCAAATTGGTTTTCTGTTTTAGAACCTCACGCACATAGTTGGCTTAAGGTTAGAAGATGGTCTCGTGGGAGTACTACAACAATGGTGGCCTCCATTTCTTTGCTTTATAGAGGGAGGAACCAAACCATCTCTATCAGTGCTTGTCAACATCAATGACATTCATGGCCTCCGGCTTTAAGCATTATCCTAACTCGAGGATGAGCTGACTTCGAGGGTGTTATGACAGCAGTGTAGGGGCGTGTATTGTTCAGTACCAAGGTTCAATTAGATCGGATAAGATTAGTTATTTTGTTAGGAAAGATGTAAGATAGATTTAGTTAAATATTTGTTTAGGGGTCACGTCAGTCCTTTCTATAAAAAAAACACCCTTGTATCAGTTTACATTAAGCAGAAAATAGATCAAAGTGTGCGGCCCAAAGCTGAGGAAAGGCGAGTCACCGATCTATCTGCTATCATATCTACCAATCAATAAGATTTATCAGCGCATAAATCAGAAAACTTTGTATCTCATATATCAGGTGAAGTAGCATGGGAGCATAAATAATAAATATGAGCCATTAATAATATAATAACCTTTTGACCGCTACACGGTTTAACCCTGTGGAGGCCAAAAAACTTAGTTATGAGTGTGTTCTCATAGGTACGGACATGGCGATAATACTCTGGAAGCATTTGCAGAAGAACCTGCAAGAATTTTTTGACAGTTTACAATAGGTTTGATCCAAGGGTCAACAGTGAACTATAAAACAGTTCCAACTACATAGATACATACATAACATCAAGTCAAGCACCAAATCCATGTAAGCTAACAACTTTGAACCATAAGACCATTGAATATATCCAACTCTTTATCAATTGCTAGAATTTTGTAAAAAACTGAGGTCCCTTTTGGAACGCAAGATTTTTACAGGAACCGTGCAAGAATTTCACATGAAACAATTTAATTTTATAGAAAAAACACAATAATAGGAAATTTTCCCACAATCCAAATGGGCCTGAACATGGTATCTATGCCTGGTTGCATTTCTGTTTAACAAAACCATTTGTTTTATACATTTGCCCAACACACATCATGATCTAATAGGATACATACTTTATAAAAAAATCTTAATAGCAGCATATATAATTGTATATTGTAGGATAAGATAATTTGGTAGGAAGCATTGACCAGCAAACTTATAAAATCACTAAATAGATATGCATACCTGAACTTCAGACTTTCGTAGAGTCTTGATCATAAATCGATCATCCTGTGAGAGGAAGAAGACACTTCCACTCTTTCCAGGAGAAGATAGCTCCCTAAGTGCATCACTTCCACAAATGGAAACCATATAATCCGCTGCATCTATCTTGAACATCTCCCTCAAATTTCTACAAACACATAAGTAGATCTTATCAAATTCGGAAATAAATAACAGTACAGGTAGAGTCACTTATCAGGCGCCCAAACAATGAAATTTTCTTTTAGAAGGGTGGCAAGAGATTTGCCACAGTTTTATTACAAGAAAAAAGATGGCTGCCTAGTTTTTCATTAGATCAGGAAAAACAAGCCCAAAAACATTTATGCCACCAGCAAACTTACAAACCGGGCCAAAAACAAGGAAATTTTCTCAATGATCCTAACAAGTGGAAGTTACTGTAACGAAGGTTCAAGTTTCATAGTGTTTTTTGGTGCAGTGAAAGAACAAGATTATAGGTAAGACTTAAAAGAGCGTCAAACTCTTGAAGCTATTGCATTTGTATGATACCGTGCATCTAGTTTCCTTTATCAAGGATGTGAATCTAACAAATTTCAGTGAGAAGAACATGAAGCTTTACGGATTACAATGGAAGAACGTATAGTGATCATAAATATAATCTTAGTGAATGGCAATTGGGACACCATGCAACAACCTGAATACCATCGGGCAGTAGTCTTTCCATTTAAAATCATCAGCATGATGTGAAGGAGTAAGCCGTGATCCATTTTTGGGGAAGTTCATCCAGAAACTTGCTTTAGGACCATAATCAGAAGCTCGCACTTCACGCCTCTGAATTGGTGTAATCTTGCCAACTGTATATCTGAGTATAAATGTATAATCATATTAACATTTTCAGCGACCAACAAAATCATTCAATTGGATATCATGTCCTGTTGGTAATAAAATAGATCAGATCAAATTGACACATTTTCTATACCATCGAGAAACAAACTCCGGAACGTCAATAACAGTGAATTTTTCTATTATATGGAGCTTCACACGATGCTTTAATTTCCCTTCCTATAACCAGCTACATGCTTAACCATCGTTCTTACTCCCCATTATGAATTGTGACCGAAATGTCTGGGGGCTACCAAGTTGGCATTCCATAGCCTATCACTCCACAAAACAAACAAGGGATCAGGACTAAAAGTCGATTTCCCATTAATTCCCTTTCCCCTTCCTAATTAGTTGTCAAATATGCTGTAATTAAACAACATGGGTTTAAGTAATTACCTAACGCGTCAATTTCTCTCTACATTTACTTTTGGATGACAGGTACTAACTTGTGCAAGATAGAGGCATCCTTATAACATTCTGTTCACATTGCAAAGACAATTTTTTTTTAACTATTTTGGTAAATGGAGGTAGATACAACCACATATGGAGTATGGACATTAGGCAACTTATGCTATAACATTCCAGAACCCTGCAATGGGTTAATAATATTGAAAGTTTAACCATATGCAATAATGGAGAACGACAATAAGGAGTGGAACATGACCATGTTGGTTCAGTTTTATGCATTACCTGATTCCAAGCTGCAAACTGAGCATTAGATCATAGCTCCTATGTCCTTTAATTATTGTCTGCCCCGGCTTCTTGATATCCTTCAGCATTCTCTTCTCGCGATGTGATAGTTTTTTTGATGGTTCCAAATGGATTCTATCCACCACAGCCTCACTGATAATAACACCTTGCATATATTCTCTTTTAAGTACAGGGAAGTTGGAATCAGCCTTGGTTTCACAGCTTTGAATCGCCGCAGAGCTTTCATTTGTTTCACGGCCGATGAATTTTTCAATAGCTGCGCCAAGACTCCAGCGTCTTTCCAGTGACACATTTTTAGAGCGGGTTTTGTCAAAACTCAAGCTTCTGATGGATGAAACACACGCAGAGTCAAACGAGGAGGAGTGCAGGATCCTTGAACCATGATGAATCTGACTTCCAACATCTGCAGGTAGCACGCCTCTCTTTCTCAAAGCATCTATGTATAGCTCATCGGTAACCGGAAGCCCACTGCATTTTGGATATAAGGTGCCTTTTCCGTCCTTGACCCCCCTTGTCCAGGTTCCTACATAGTAGCCACCGTCTTTCCAAGCATATACTCCATAGCCATGCATGAGACCATCCAGCCAGTTGCCTTCAAATGAGTCCCCATTCTTCCATGTGGAAATTCCTTTGCCTGACATGACTCCATTCTTCATGGTGCCAACATAAGTGTTCCCATTTGCCCAGGTATACCTGCCATGACCCTGTATCTGTCCCTGCATCCAAGAACCTTCGAAGATGTCCCCATTGGGATATGTCTGCAGACCAAGGCCATGCTTAAGATTCAGCTTCCAGACTCCCTTGTAAGTGGAGTTGTTCATCCCGACATAGGTTCCTTCACCATACATGTAGCCGCCGGAATAGTCACCCTCGTAGGTGGCCCCTGTCGGCCACATCGTCTTTCCTTGGCCGTGCCTGAGGCCTCTCCTCCACTCACCCTCGTAAACGCAGCCATCAGACCAGATGTAACGGCCTGAGCCATCTGGCGTGTTGCCCAGCAATGTGCCACGGTAAATATCCCCATTGGGCAGTATAAGCTCTCCAGTAACTCTAGAGGCGGGATTAGTTCTGAAAGCATCTGAATAATGCTGGGGGCCCTTGGAGGAGGTAGCCGCCGGATCGGTTGTTGTTCCAGGACATGGGGTAGCCTCTTGAAGCTCGTCATCGAGATGAACCACAGGGGTCATCAATGATATATAGGAGAAGGGCTGATGAACAAAGATCACACGAAAGTCACACAACAATACACATGCAAATGCAGAACATGCAGGAAGAAAGCAAAGTGTCATGAGTACTCTTCTCGGGGCGGGCAAGAAGACAAGGGAATGAAGCTGCAATGAAGAGGGACGAGTGATCTGCTACCCAGGCCCAGATACATGGCAACAACATGCAGATAAGAGGAGAGGGACTGAAACTAGTATATACATGGATTATAGGCAATGATAATATGAGATGCATGCATTCTGCAGCAGATTGCAAGAACCCCAATAACACGTTACTGCAATTAATAATGTATATATTATGTTGTGGATTTGAACAGAGCTAAAAAAAGTGCAGGAATGGAACTACTGCTAATTAAGAACCCTCCCCCTCTGTCTCCTACTCACCTCCTGCATGGATATTTTCATAAAACGGATTCACGGAGAAGAAAACCAACCTTCGTAGCTCGCTAGTTTACCTTTATCATAAGCCAAACGCCTCTCTAATTACCCTAATAATGTGTATATAGAAAACAACAAACTACTTACATAGATTCATAGTGCATTTTTAAATAATATTATAGGGGTATTATTTAATAAATTAATTGACATGGCCTACCCATTGATCCCCTAGGCCTCTCTAGGCTCTGCTTAGGCCCAATTTTGATCTAATTCTTTGTTTAGCCTTATAACCGCATAGGCCCTAATTAGACCTATTTAGGCGGTCTAGTCTGGACTCAACCGCCTAATGGAATCTAGGTTTTTTTTTGTCTCAGTGGGCAGCTTCGGGGAGGTTTTCAAGCCTTCCATACCTGCTCCTACCGAAGTACTGAACTCTGGTGCGGTTTGACAGCTTGGGAACTCTCTGTTTAATTTGTTTCTCATTTGTTAAGTCTTAAGTATTTGACATTATGTCATTATATAACTAAATAAAAATTGTCTCTTTATCATTCTGTAGATACATACAAAGAAAATGAATGGACTAGACATGGATCTGACATGGACCTACTCAATAATCTTGTCTAGCCCATGACTGCACAGTAATTACTAGTAAATACGTTAAATTTCTTATATTTTAGTTTGCCGGCATAGGCCCTCCAGGCCCAACCTCACATCCTGCCTAGCGCCTAACGTTTAGGATAACCTTAGACCTGCCATTCGAAGTTTTGAACGGATTTAGGGCGTAATAATCATTATTAATACTCAAATGTTCAACCGCAGAAAATAAAGCTATCAGACCCATATGCCGTCCGATTGATCCACCACCAGATCAATGCGCATACACATATCCCGGCCGGACGTCCGGCCATGATACGTACGACGACGACGATACCACGATAACAAAAGGGATGTAAGAATATATGCATGCATGATTGCAGTATAACACACAGTACGTACGTACCTCGACGAGGATGTGGATGGATCGATGATCGCTAGACCATATATATGGATCGACGGTGGCGGCGCTCCTCCGGCCGGCCGGCCGGCCTGCAAGGCTAGGCTATATATATGTGTGTGTATTATGGTGCACTGCACTGCATCTGCATGCCTGGCCTGAGTGAACAGATCGATGGAGCTTGCTTTGAAAAAGAGTAGCCCGGCCCAAGGATAGAAATTGCTGGCCACCTGCTCGATCGCTGCTTTATACGTACTGTATATTAATTATTCCGCCTCCGCCCGTGCAAACAGATCGAGTTGAGGGACACGTCGTATACTGCACATGCACTCACACCCAGCCCATTGTTGTTATTATATAGTATTTGCGAGATAGATAAATAAACGAATAAATAAAGTGGCTCGGCGCCGGACGTGAAAAAAAGTCGTCCTTTATTTGTAACCAGTGGAAACTAAAGCTGTTCTTCACAGCCAGATTGATCGAATACCACCATTTTATTTTAGTTAAAGAGCTAGCCCCATCGTCCACTGCACCGACCGCGCGTCGTAGCTGCAAAGATACCTGCTAGTACCTTATTATAAAGTACTACTCCGTAGTATGTATTATATTAATACAATATTTGAATACACCGCATGTCCATTCGTATCTTCTCTTCTGTCCTCTAAAAGAGAGAGATTTCGCAATATCATTTTTCACCCAGCAAAAATGTCTGTACCCCTCAAATTGGCAGGTTAGAAAAAATTAGAAAGGGCCTAAAATTGATAGAAGAAAAATGCTTTCACTCTTTGGTGTTTTATTTTCTCACCTCATTTTATACACATACCCATCAGGTAGTTTCTATGTCTTAAAATTAATGAAAAAAGAAAGACATCAATCAAGCGGATCTCATTCCTTATTTCTCTTTCCTTTTCTCCTTCCTCAATTGTCGACATTTTGATACCATGTGTATGTTGCACATACCTCTATGCTAGTTATTCAAAATCCAATCATCTTTAAAGTACCATTGACAATGGTCTCTTTTAGTAAGTAACACAAATACTCGAACACAGTGTGCAAAAATCAACAATGCCGCCATACATTAAAAATTAGATCTAGCCTATCCAAACCGGGAGCTAGCAATATATGCCATACTCAAACCGAGTTGTACTGTTTAGGCTCTTTGGTGAACATGTTTGGACTGTTGAGCTAATGTTAGCTCCCCAGCTAATTGTTAGCCAACGCACCCAGCTAGTCGTTGTTAGCCTATTAGATAGTCGAAGAAAGTAAAATTGAGATAAAAGCAAATCAAAGATCAGATGAAAGCCTAAACTTTTCCCCTCTCATCACCTGCCATGGGAGATATAGACCCACGCTATTATAGGACTCGGGTAGGTTAATTAGCTAGCCACCTTATGGGAAGACTGCTAGCTAGTGGCATCTTTTATAAGGAGCCCCACGGTACAAGAGAACATGTGGCCGAAGATAAGCTAGAATCTTAATCGGAAAAGATAGGAAATGTTTAAATGAAATTCTGATTATATGTTCCTTATAACCTCAGTCCTACTCCTCGGGTAAGCCAGGGAAGGGACCCCTCCACAAGATACGTCTACAGGGCATTGAAGCTTATCATTGTCAATCAACACAAAGCATCAAACATAAGGTGTAGGGTACATATTACGATGAAGTGTGACCCTTGCTATTTTGTGTTATCATCACGCTTCATCTCAACCAAGCCCTAGTTTTAAACCCATCACACGGAATACCCTAGATGGGCTACTTGTACCCATTAATTTATTCAATCAGGTATATGGATAATTTTAGCTAGCAATCAAATAGGGCTTAAGAGGATCCATATAGATTATATATGAGAACCCAACAGATACAATCTCTAGGTGATCTTGATAGGCAAAGATATCATGCTACATTTTATCTAGATTCTAGTAGTCTAAGGGTCTACTACAGCCTTACTGATAAGAGATAATGGATGAACCTGTCGTCGCCTAAAAACTGCCGGGGGTTTCGGACAAGGGACACACAAGGGATCCGAGAAGTATGCTGCCACTGCGGCCAACCCCTCTAAGCAGATCCGAGGATGGTGATGGTGCTACCAGGCGTGCCACCCAGCTTGACCTTCCAGCTGGGGAGGTTTGTCGAAGGATCGCCCTGGCACACAAACAACATATTGGTATTACATTTCAGCCGGGTCGCTGGGATCGGCTTAAGACATCTCCATTTGATCGGCTTATGAGAGCCTATCGCCTCCTCCTGTCCTGCATGGTTAGTTTGAAGACAAAGCATGGGCACGAAACATGAAGGAAAACTCTGCTTAAAGCATGATCTAGGCGACACAGCATCCCCAAGTTGACATCCGCTATGTACCCAGCTAGATGAATCTAGCCAAACTACACAGCATAGATCGGAACCCCCAAGGAGGCTCAGCTACGGCAGATATATTCTAGAACATGTAAAATGGGGTGCTAAGAGTACATCGATTTCTCGAACTACTGCGTGCACACGTTGTGGCGTCGTGTCGTGGAATGTAGCAGCCGAACAAGCTATGTACGCTTAGCCGTGCGCCGTCGATCCATTACTTGAAGCACAAACGGATAGATGGATCGGCAGTGCACGTGGTAACTTGATGGGCGCGAGGTTCATCAGTAGTAGATGGATCTCGCGTTAAGTAGAGCTTGACGCGAGCTCCATCTTGGTAATTAGCAAATCTCGCCATAAAAACACATCAGTACGAGATCTACCGGGTAAGCGAATGCTTCAACATACCCTAAAACGACCGTGAGGAAGGATTAGAGCCGCATGGCATTTACTTGGTTGAAAACCCTGTGACCCTGGGGTGGCGATGCACCAAGATTGAGGTTGACGTAACACCACTGCTAGGAAACAATGTTTGCGTGTTTATTACAGTATATGGGGTTACATATTTATAGCCTGTAGGTTTGGACAACAAGTCCGACTCTCAACCTAAACCCTAACTCGTACCTACTAAAATCTAAAACTCTTTTTCTAACTTTAAGATACATGACCCGACGGGACTAGATAATACAGATTGCCACTATTGTGCGGGCGACCCATTAAGCTCTGGAAGCCAATCGGTAGGCAATCCCAGACCGGTTAGGATTTGGCGACAATAGGACCTAGCTATCTATATTATATCTAAGGGTCTAGGCGGCCTATATATTCGATTCGACTTGCTATCCAGATTTCACAATGTTTATGAATCCAAATCGAGCCTAGCTAGCTAGTGTGGTGCGGCAAGGGCCTGATCACCCTAGTATGATACTTGCAATCTTTTTCCATCAATAACTTGAGAAAATTTGGAAGCACAAGCATATTATTACTAAGTAAGAGAAGACACCGTATGGGTCTTTGTTTGAATCTTCAATTCCTCTCCCATCAAGGGAAAGGAAAGTGATGCGGAGACGGTGGGATCTCTCATTGTGAGTGAAATAAAAAAGAGGAGAAAAAAATGATCTTCTTGACCCACGGTCGCCAAACCAAAAAGGAAAGGCGATGGGGCGAGGAGATGAAGCATGGTGGAACTTTTTGGTGAAAATACATGTAGTATCTGTATTTTTTTTGTCAGTGTCGACGAAGGCAGCAGTGGATTCCCGGCCCCGCCCAAACCCAACCCGACCCAAACCCGTCGTGAGGATCGTCTCGTCTCCACTCCACTCCACTCCATGACTCCATCCCCTTCCGCTTCCGGCGAGGGTGGGTCAAAAAGCTGCTGACTGCGTCGGAGATGGCAGCCGCGGCGGTCTTGGTGCTGCTGACTGTGTCGGCGCTGGCGGGAGCCGCGGCCGGCGGTGATATCGTCCACCACGACGACGAGGCACCCAAGATCCCCGGATGCTCCAACGATTTCATCCTGGTAAGATGCGAATCCAAAGGCCAGCTGCCCTCCTTCCCATTTCGCCTCGCCCCCGAATTGAATTGAATCGAATTGAATTGAATACCCAAGGACAAGGACGGGATGGATGGGGATCCACTCGCCTGTGTCCACTCTCTACTCGTCTCCTCCCAATCATATCATCCCTTGCTTGCTACTGATAATCTTGTCAACAAAAAAAAAAAAAAGGTTAAAGTGCAAAGCTGGGTCAACGGCAAAGAGGGCGACGAGTTTGTTGGCGTTGGTGC
>JAMSGZ010000104.1:587033-711322 GCA_030272315.1 Paspalum vaginatum | reverse complement strand
TGAGTATCGAGGGATGATCGGCTCACTTCTGTACCTGACGGCGACTAGACCGGACATTCAGTTCGCGGTTTGCCTTTGCACACGCTTCCAGGCCTCACCGATGCTATCTCACCGTCAAGCGGTGAGGCGCATTCTCAGGTCTCTACAGTACACTCCTGAGCTTGGTTGAAGTGCCCCAATTTCCATAATGGGACTAAAATGTGCTTTATTACCATCCCAGGGTTTGGTAATCACATTCTTACATCAGAGTGATACAGATCCGCCCTAAACAGGTCGGACAACAAGGGGCGCAGCCCTGAAAATCTAAGCAGCAGAATATAAAGAGTAGACCCAAATTCTCCCACGTCACAGTTGGGAAGCAGGTTGTAACCCTTACTCGTCCAAATAGATGGTAACGGCATCGTCTTCACTGGAAGAAAAATATCAACAAAGCAAGGGTGAGTACAAACGTACTCAGCAGCCCTCCTTCCTCCGTAAGGAGTTGGGTGTAGCTAAGTCTATATGCAGGGTATATCTGGAGTTCAGGGAGAGCTTTGCATAAAAGTATTTGTATGCAGGGTTTGAGATAGTTGTCAAGTTTTATTCTTTCTGAAAATAGGGTTTGTCTTAAATAGGGGTTGCCGCTGGACTTGCCGGTCCGAGTGGCCCAACTTTTCTCATCCACAACCATGATACACCCAAGTACCATGTTCCACCTTCATCCAAGCCATCCATTTTAAGTTTAAGAAAACATACTAGATGAAGAACCAAGCCGTAACTCATCCTTACCAGTGGACACGGACTATTCGAATAGGTTTTACTCTGATCAGAGGTTCTACTAATTCCCACAAGTTGGACTCAGCGGCACGTTACCGTCGTAACTGCCCGAATTCCAAACCAAACCGTTGCCTTTGTTTCATCACCTAGCAGAACTTTAGGGGTTCAGGCATCCGAGCCACTTCTAGTACCCGCGGTACTTCCGTTGGCATACCACCCATTCCCTAGTCCCTTGTGCGCCAGCACAGAAGCTACTAGGCTATCCACTCCGGCTCAGGCCTGCCCAATGCCTCACATAGAGCGAGTGGTTGTACTAAAAGAGTTAGATGAGATGAAAATCATAGCGGTCCTTACGGAGAGCGTGGGTTGAACCAACCACCGTACCACTTTCTTTTGCTCGTCACCGTGAGCATCCACCTACCCGGTCTTCACCACAAATCCCGGGACATAGGGTAACCGCAGGTAGCTAAGTTACCTATCCAACCCTACTCTTATGGCTGTTTCGGCGCGTAGCCGTATTCCGACAAGGTCGGTTGCCGGGGTTCTTCCCCATTTTCGAAAACACACCACACCACACATCCACTTTCCCAACCCATCAAGTTCCACAACCATAATCCACCTCAACGTCGAGATTATGATAGATATGATTATATGAGCGATCCCACCTATGCGTGCTATTTCTAGATAGGCTTAGGTGGCTATATTTCACTGGGTTAACTTAGCAAGCAAAACATGCAATTTTTATTTTGATTATCAGGCCAAGGTTGTGTTTGCAAAACATAGAAATTTATGCATCAAGTGGGGATTCCAGTGGGCTTGCCTTTCACTTTGTTGAAGCGGTTGATATAACAGTTGCGGGACGTATTCGGCGCAGACCATCGCGTAGTATAACACGAGGGGCAGGCCGAACGGACTCTCCGGTAAAGCCTAGTGCACAAACAAGGAAAACACACAAATCAAAGCATAATATGAGTTCAACGGGTTTGGAGGTGTAGAGCTTGGATTGCGGAGATGAGAGACTGTTGGGTTCTTACTGGTGATATAACTGCAAGTGGTTGGGTGTAGCGAGTTTTTGGGCGAGTTGGCGGGCTCGGTAACGACAGTTATGGAGACGCCAAGGTAGAGGTGGTGGACGCGAGATGTGGGGTCGGCGACGCCGAAGGGGTGGCGGTCGCATGTTGGTGTTTTTGGAAGGAGATTTATTTGTGGAGTGATTTTGAGACAGCAATGAGGTTTAGATGATTTTCGGTATCGTCATCATCTGAATTCAGAGTTCGAATAGACTAAGACAGGAACTTTTAGGACTTATAGAGAATAGGAGATCAACGGCATCGATCACCAGACTCATAATGTTTGTGCGACCGGTGCGAAGTACTGACTGGGCGTAGGACGGCGTCATGAGGGCATGACGGCGTCTTTCGGCCAGGGAACAAATTATGTGGAGTGTACGGGTAGACAGAATTTGATTTTAGATGAATGGGGTTCATGTGGTTTTGCAGGCCGGATGATACACCGTGGAAACGGAGGTGAGACTCCCATCTTTGATACTCTCTGATCTGTAGCTGATTTAGGTGCTTGACTGCTTGCTGTGTGCTTGCTAGTTGCTTCAAGGTAGTTTGAGTCTGAACTGTGCAGATAGAACTGTGTTATTGACTGCTTACCTGCATTGCCGGTTTGTTTTGGCTTTCGAAAGTGTGCACTTATATTTGTTTGTTCTTTTCACAGTTCACTTTGCAATTTCTAGTTTGACTGTACCCATGGCAATTTGTTACCTATATGAAATAAAGCCAACATGGGATGTTTCAGGTGTACTTGTACTCCTGTTTTGCTGAAGTTAAAAATGGTTATAAGAGCTTACAGATGAGGTAATTAGTACAGCAACACCGTCACTTGATTGTGGCACAAGTGTATTTTTATGCAAGTCCATGGTGTGATTGTTCATTATAACATGAGATTGAATCTCTTGGCTAGATGCTAGATGAACACTGGTTATGGCTACAACTACATGTAACTAAGAACATAATTTTTGTACTGTAGTTGTGCTTAAAACAAATGACCAGAAGATTGCTCTTTCAGGGAAAATTTATGTTATTAGAGGAAACTTTACCATGGCGAAGTGGCCTCTTCAGTTCGGTTCTGGTCTTTACCGATAGCTGGTAGATTAGTAGATAAAAGCAAGGGCATACACTGTAAACTTGTCTCTACTAGCATGCTATATATCTATTTTGTTGCACTTTACTCTAGATGACCAAATCTTCACTAACTAATTACTTAAGTTGCAGGCTTCTAGAGTTAAGTCAATAACTAGCTACAGGCTTGCTGAAAGTAGTTCAGTAGTGTTAAGTCAATGATTGGTGTTTCTCAACCTGTGAGTTCGTCGTGCAGGTTGTGAGCTGACAGGAGAGGATCGATTTTCTTATGGAGTGATCAAGGCGACATTACAACCAAGCACACAGGTATTATCCGAGTCAGGCTAGCAATGCTGGAGTGTAAACATACACTCATTACTTGTTCAGTTTCTGAGTAACTTGATGAGTTACTTGTTAAATTTCTAAGTAATCACTTTTTATGTACATTTATAAGTTACTATGGTGTTATTGTTTCAGAAATAAAACTAGAAGCATTATTTGGATCATGGCTGTTGTTCATGTTATGCCTGCCATCCATTTTCTTTGTGAACTTAGCAAATTTTACGAGTAAAATGTTTGACTATTCTGTTTTGATTTGTGCCTTGCTTTTTAGTATGAGGGTGAGCAGTGAGGACATGTTGCTAACACAGGGAATGTCTCATTCCCCTGCTCAGATAGTAGCAGATAAGGTTGCAGATCAATAGGTGCAAATTCAAAGTTTCTCTATTACTCTGGTTACTGTTTCAATTTCAATTTTATTACGTGTCAAAATGAAATCAGGTCTTGTTCATTGTGATATGTCCATGCTCACCTGATATGCATGGTGCATAGCTTGAAGCATACTTACAATTTCCCTTCAACCTTTACTGTTGACTCTATTGCACAACATGTATAAGTAATTCCAATTGTTTATGACGCAGTGCTGGTTCTGATGGGAGCAAATAGAAGTTAGCAGAAGAAGAGGAAAATGACTAACAATGGTAATCTCCGTTGGCCTTGTTCAAAACTTCTTTTTCTTTCTACAAAGCCTATCTTTACAAAAAAAAAAAAACCGATCTTGTCGATAAGAATTTAGCACAAAAAACATGCCTACAATGTGTATTATATCTCATTTTTATTTTCTTTCATGACAGATTGGTAAAGTTAGAACTGCCCTTGGACAACTATCTGAAAAGTACTTACCAAGGAACTGGGACGCGAAGAGGGCTACAAAAATGCTTTGCGGGAGGGAGGAGATGGTGTGCTCAGCTACATATGGTCTTTTAGTTGTGGTATCAGATGAGATTAGATAGATTCAATGTGAGATCGAGCTTGCCAGAGTGAGGAGATGGTGTGTTTAGGTGCATGTGGTCTAGTAGTGGTTGTATTGGAATCTTTGGTTTATATATATATAACATGTATATTGTGTCCGTGTTAATTTTTCTATTTTTTTTTGTTACCACAATTTATCATCAGAGACGTGGATTCTGTGAACTGCGTCACTGATGTATCACATATGAGACGTGGGTTTCAATAAACACGTCACTAATGTATCACATCTGAGACGTGTATTTCACAAAACGCGTCACTGTTTTGAGACATTAGTGATGGTGGTACTCGCGTCACTAATGTGGTTTACATCAGTGACAAAAATTTAGTGACGCGAAAAAGTACCGTCTCAGATGTAGTTAAGAGCCGTCTCTAACACGCAGTCTGTGTCGTAGTGCACAGTGACTCAAATTGAAGGCGTAGTTCGCGGCTATCGCCCAATCCAAGGTCATTAGCTACTTCCCCCGTCGCCTGCAGGTGGGCCACCGAACGTGAAGACTTGCTCGATCAACTTTGTCGAGGAAGAACATGGCGCTGCAGAGACCTGATCCGGGATGGGGATCACGCAGCAGGCTTCCCCGGGGCAAGAGCTGTTGATGGGGTCGTGGTGGTGCACCTGGTGGTGATGCAACTGTCGTTGTACACTGGTATGCTGCTGGGATCACCAGCCTGCTTGACGCTAGTGATGTTCAGCTTGCACGCCTGTGAGATGGGCCCAGCGAAGATGACCACATAGGAATCAATCATGTAAGCATGGCCTCCATGTTTGGTCCGCATGTCACCTCGAAGCCGGGTGGTGAGTGGTGACGCGCCTCTACGGCCGAAGGGGTTGCAGGATGTAGTCGCACGCGATCTTGTTCACACGCGACGGCGGAAGCTTAATCTGCCAAAGGTTAGTTGTAACAACTGACGAAATTCGTTATAACTAAATAGATCCTAAACCAAACAATCGTATCATAAAGATAAATGTAACAGGTTTAGTTACAAATGGTTCTTCAAAAAGGTAGAGCTCCCGAAGAGACTAGCTAGTGGAGTAGTGACCTAGTCGGTGGCAACAACGACAAAACAGTAGCAGTGTAGCATAAGATACTAGCGATTGATGTACGCCCATGCGCGTTGTGCCAGCAAGGTTCTTATAATTTCCACCAATGATCTGGACAACAATAATACAGGATGACCATGTAATACATAAATATCGTGGTTACAATCTCTACAGAACAACACAACATATTGCTGTACTTAATGTTTGGACCACATGATGGTACTAAGTTCACAAGAACGTGGAGAAGCAGAATAACAGCAATAGGAGGTAGCTAGCAGGTAGCTAGGAGAATAGATTGAATGATAATGGTTGCTTCTCTATATAAAAGATACTCCTGCTTCAGTTGGAGATCCATTATCAAAGCTCAACGCACCATAAAATTATTGGTAGCATGCTTGCTTGCCGCAACAACCTCCGCTTGATATAGGTATCTCCCGTCATTTGTCGATGGTTGAGCCATCAGTTAAGAGCACTGATTTTATCAACATAAAATTTTATAAACCAAATTTAGAAACAAGTTCATGATTTAATTACAAGTAAAAGAACAAAAGTTACCCCTCTTCCTGCTACGGGTGACTGGGCGATGAGGAACAAACAGTTGTAGAGGTTGTTTCGGGGGAGCCTGGGCTGCTTGAAAAAAAAAAGAGGTAAGAATAGAGTTTGATGGCAATTGCTTGCTGTGTAAATATAGAAATAATTCTCAAACTGCTAAAACTATGGAAATTGAAAGTTTGGAAACCAATTCAAGGACAGGCTAAGTCCTAGTAACCGGCGCTGATCCTCAGCAGCCTCCAACCCTTCTTTGTTTGAGCTAAACCTGAAAGTAGGGCAATCGAATATTGATTGATTGGTAGATCAGGGTACATGTACATATATATACACCAAGGATGGAGAGTCCTATCCCTATCGGACTCGAGTCCTTGGCCTAATCTACCAAGGGGGGCGGCGCCCATATTGGGCCTGCCAGCCACGCCACATCTAAGCCCAAGAAGGCAGTCAGAATACAAAGGCCTTAAGCCATACAAATTGCTATTTACCCCCCCCCCCCGACAATCGGAACGGCAGCACGTCGAATGTTCTGGACCTGAACTCCGTGAACACCGGAGATGGCAACCCTTTGGTGAAGATGTCCGCAAACTGAAGCGACGTAGGAACGTGTAGAATCCAGACTTCACCTAGAGCCACCGGCTCTCGGACGAAGTGAAGATCAAACTCGATCTGCTTCGTGCGCTGATGCTGTACGGGGTTGAAGGCCATGTACACTGTACTGATGTTGTCGCAGTAGATGAGGGTGGACCGTCGTAGAGGTGCATGGAGCTCCAACAGTAATTGTCGCAGCCAAGAAGCTTCTGCAACTGCATTTGCAACAGCACGGTATTCTGCCTCAGCACTCGATCTGGAGACGGTCATCTGACGCTTGGAGGACCAGGAGACAAGGTTTTCACCAACAAACACAGCATATCTCGATGTAGACTTGTGCGTATCTGGACATCCAGCCCAATCAGCATCAAAGTAGACCACCAGCTCAGACGAAGTCGACGGCCGCAACCACAATCCTAGGTCAAGTGTGCCACGGATATAGCGCAGAATGCGCTTCAAAGCTGCAAAGTGTGGCTAACGCGGATCGTGCATATGTAGACATACCAGCTGCACGGCATAAGCAATATCTGGCCTGCTGAAGGTAAGATACTGCAAGGCACCAACCAGGCTACGAAAGTCAATGACATCCTCAACATGAGCACCATCTGTACCAGAAAGCTTGGGGTTGGTGTCCACAAGTGACGCAGGGCTTGCACTCCGACATTCCCGCACGGGCCAAAAATATCAAGCATGTACTGGCGCTGGGAAAGAAACAGGCCGCCGTCGTGCTGCTGTACATGCATCCCCAGGAAGTGATGTAGTGAACCCAGGTTGACATGGAGAATTCCCGCTGCAGAGCACGTATCGTCCCTTGAAGGAGAGTTGTAGACGACGTTGTGAGCACAATATCATCCACATATACCAGCAAGTAGGCGATGTCTGATCCACGCCGGTAGACCAACAAAGATGTGTCAGACTTGGCTTCCACAAACCCCAAGGAGATGAGATATGCAGCAAAACGATTGTACCAAGCTCGAGGTGCCTGTTTCAAACCATACAAGGACTTGTTGAGCCGGCAGACGTAGTCGGGATTCGATGGATCCTCAAACCCAGAAGGCTGAACACAGTAGACAGTCTCGGTAAGCATCCCGTGAAGGAACGCATTCTTGACGTCCAACTGATGAATAGGCCAACAATGAGAGAGAGCCAGGGACAACACCGTGCGAACAGTGGCTAGCTTGACGATAGGGCTGAAAGTGTCGGTGTAGTCGATGCTAGATCGTTGAGTGAAGCCTCTTAGAACCCATCTAGCTTTGTAGCGCTTGAGTGACCCGTCGGCCTTGAACTTGTGCTTGAAGATCCACTTGCCGGACACCACATTGGCACGTGGTGGTCGAGGCACAAAGTCTTAGGTGGAATTTCGGAGGAGAGCAGCATGCTCATCCTCCATGGCGGCCCGCAAATTGGGATCAGCGAGGGCAGCCCAGTAGGATGACGGCACCGAGGATAGTCGCGCCGTGTGAAAGAGCCGACTGTCGAAATCCCAATTTCCCGCGAGTCGTCATCCGGTGTTGATTGACAACCGGAGAGACAGGCAGAGGAGCTGCTGGAGGTACTATACGTCACAGCGCGGCACCGAGGGGAGCACCCTGCATGGGGCAAGGCGACGGAGCCGGCGGCCTAAGGAGCGACGATGTGTGACGCCGAGTAGACACCGGCGCCTGGAGATTGGCGGGACAGGGCTGCCGAGCATACACGGTGCTAAAGTGCCCCGAAGACGACAACTGCGGCCCCACGACCATGGGCGGTGGAGGGGCGACCACGGGCGGTGCATGTGCGACCACAGCCGCAGCATGGACAGCAGCGGCACGCGGCGCAGGTGCAGGTGATGAAGGCGGGGCCGCGCGTGGCCCAAGCGACATACCGCGCTGGAGGCGGGCGATGTAGCACCCGCCGCAGACCGGGCCATGCAAGGCGCCGGCGATGTTGCGCCCGCCGCAGACGGTCCCGCGCGTGGCAATGGTTAAGCCGCACCCGCTGCAGGCGATGTCGCGCGTGGCGCTGGCAATCCTGTGTTTGCCGCAAGCGACACCGCGCGTGGCGCTGGAGAAACCGCGCCCACCGCAGACGGTCCCGCGCGTGGCACTGGCTAAGCCGCGCCCGCCGCAGGCGACGGCGCGCGTGGCGCTGGCTAAGCCGCGCTCGCCGCAGGCGATGTCACGCGTGGCGCTGGCGATCCCGTGTTTGCCGCAGGCGACGCCGCGCCCGCAGTAGGCGACGCCGCGCGTGGCGCTAGAGAAACCATGCCCGCCGGAGTCGACGGCATGCGTGGCGCTAGAGCAGCTGCGCCCGCCGCAGGCGTTGCCGCGCATGGCGCTGGTGGAGGAGATCATGCAGGAGACAAAAATTGCAACGTGCCAATGTGGCCTGGCTGCGGGTCAGAAGAGTCCAAAAACTCGAGGTCGCTGGAAGTGCATGCGTCGCGACGATCCGCAAAGGGAAAACTGCCCTCATCAAACACATGACGAGAAAGAATGACCCGGTTGGAGGATAGATCAAGGCAGCAATACCCTTTGTGATGTGGTTAGAAGCCGAGAAAGACGCAGCGCACAGAGCGAGGTGCAAGCTTATGGGGGGCGGTGAAGACTGTGTTAGGGTAGCAAAGGCAACCAAAAACACAGAGGTGCTCATAAGGAGGTGAGCCGAAAAGAGCCTCATTGGGGGGTGGAGAGGGAGAGGGTTTTTGTGGGGAGGACGTTAAGAAGGGTAGACATGTGCGGCGCTTCAACCCAGTAGGAGAGAGGCATGGCAGCCTGGAAGAGGAGCGAGCGCACGATGTTGTTAACGGAACGAATCACACGTTCAGCTCAACCGTTCTGGGCCGATGTGTAGGGACACGACATGCGAAGGTGAACACCGCGAGAGGCAAAGAAGGCGCGGGATGTAGAGTTATCGAACTCACGCCCGTTATCGCATTGGATGGCATTAACCGAAGTGTTGAACTGGGTTAACGCGAACCGGAAAAAGGCTGCGAGAGAGGCGAAAGTATCAGACTTGAGGCGAAGAGGGAAAGTCCAAAGAAATGAGTGCATTCATCGAGAATGACCAAATAATATTTATAACCTGAAACACTAAGAACAGGAGATGTCCATAGGTCACAATAACTTAAAATTATTTAGAAGCACTATTAGTTTGGGTACCTGAAGAGGTTAACTTGGAGTAAGTACTATCAGTTTGGTACAGGGTAGGCTAATGTTTTCCATATGGGTACCATATGTGATGCAATTCACATGGGTTCATGTCCTCACTTGCCAGTTCATGCTATATGCATATCCCCTCATTTTCAGTTTGCTAGGAATGTGTACCATCAAATGCTTTCTTTACCTTAGATCAAGTATATAAGCTTTGAACTAAACCAAACCAATTCAAATCAATGTCCGAGTGCAAGGACCAAAATGCTAGTAGAGTTGGCTTTCAGTGTACATATATGCACATGAAATTAAAACCACTCACCTCCTATGATTTACCATGCCAATCGATAGAGCAATATATAGACTATAGAACTGGCTCTAGAATGTTTTTACTCAAAATGAACGTGGAGTGGCATTATGTCTTTGCATAAAAATTCTTTTCTCCTTGCTATTGGTAAGAAGAATAACTGGAGTTTCGAAACTTTTAATATGTCAGGATATATGCTGCATTCCTATGTACTGACTTTTTTTAGCTGCATTGAATTTATAATATGTGTAGCATCATATCTGTACGTGTATAGCTTCATTTTGATAACCCTGTCAGTACAGGTCCAGTCATGGATATGCATGGGACTCCATGTTTCTTATGCTGCTTTTAATACATTTAGGTTTTGGGGAATTGCTTGTCCTTCTTACTTGATACTGATATGAACTTAAAATCCACATTCTGCTTATATTAGATAAACTCAGCCGCCGATCAAGTACCTGTTTTCTGCCCATATAGCGTAGAAATCTTTGCTTTCCTATCACAAGGTGTCTTAAAGGCGTTCTTTGCCACTCTTTTGACAGTCTCAGGCTACAATGAACAAGCAAGCAAGCAAAACAAGAGTGAGATCTCAGATGTGAAGCCGCATATCAATAACGGCCTCAACTATGGAGCCTATTATCAATTTGCTCTTAAAGGGTACAGCACATGCTGGAACACAAGAAACTCCTTTAAATAAAGATGCTACATGAGGCTAGGGTACATAAGATGCATGTGATTTAATTAATGTTAAAGACGGATCTAGAGAAAAGTAACCAACACACCTTTTCAACCTCCTCCCCTTCCTCCATTGTGTCAATAGAATCATCTTCATAACTGAGCACATCGTCACTCGTGCCCTGGAAAAGTCAAAAGAGTTTCAATTTGTAGATCAAATGTGTCACATCATCCAATGGTAAAGCCCACATACCAAGTTGGCCCTATCACAAGAAATCATCAATCCAACTCAATGTAGTGTATCTAAGATGAATTATCATGAGAATGAGCATACAAATGGTTTAATTGATAATAAACTTACATGGCTGTCATCACATGAGCTGTCATCATTCCCAACCTCAGCACCATTGTCTGTTTTACCAACCTCAGAAGGAGCCTCTAGCCCGTATTTGCCTTAAAAAAGGAACGCACAGGAGACCTTTTTTTTTTGGAATGCACAAGGGACAGTAGCACAGATGGCCTAAAGAGTTAAAAAGCAACCCATATTTAGGGAAATTACATACCATGGATACTATTGCTGCCCACGGCAGGTCTCTTGGTTTTCTCTTCACCTGAATGAGGATAAAGTTTGTTACTCTCAGATCACCTCCACTTCCTCAAGTTGGGGAACAACAAATACCTCCAAAACGCTAGGTGCGTTTCACGATTAAAAACCATAGACTAAGAAAATGAAACATGCTGCTCAAGGTTCCAAAAAAACGTAATTAAACGTCGTTTAGTCACGCTTAATCGTGAAACGTTGACCCATCGTTGCGTTTATGGAGTAAACGTTCAATTACACGCTGCGCGTCTTGACGGCCGCGTAAACGCGATTCAGCGCTTAAGCGCTCACGGAAACGAGAAAACGCCATCGAAGCATGCTTGGCGCGCGAGAAGGCACGAAAAGAAAGCTTGGGCGGGCGGGAAAAGGAAGCAGGCGGGAGAAATCGAGCGGGAGAAACGGCGTACGCGAGGGAAAAGCATGGGAGAAACAACGTGAGAGGAAAAAAGGGGCGTGGGGCAGTAAAAACACATGCAAGTAAACAGCCTGCTGCTATTTTACCTCCCGTATCTGGAGTTCCTCGCTCGTATTGCATCCGATGGGCGACGGCCATCACCTGCGACGCCGCGGAGGGGGACGTGAGCTCCTCAAGCAGGCCCTCATCTCCACCGGCACAGCCTGCAGCCTCTCACCGCCGGCCCAGTCTGCAGCCTCTCGCATCGCCGCAGAGGGGGGCGCAAGCTCAAACGTCTCCTCAAGCAGGCCCTCGTATCCATCAGTTGTTTTTAGGGATTAGGATGGGGACGAAGTAACTGGGACAGGGATGTCATGGTGTGTACTTGGAGAAGCAAAGGGAGCTAATGAGCAGCTTCAACCTCGTAGGAGTGCAAGAGTCTAAACCTGAAGATGAAGATTAAGATTACATGGATGATGAGATTGACTATGAGGATGAAGATGAAGTGAGGAGGTTGCATGATGGCAGAATGCTGCCAAGTTACCTGTTATCTAATATTTAACTATTAGCTTATTTAAAACATGTCATGGACCATTAGCTATTAGCTTATTAAGACATGTCATGGGTTCGTTAGTCTATTGCCTTTTGTGAGCTGTGACTTGTGAGCAGCCTTTATCTATGGACCATTAACTATTAGCTTATTATAAGCATGTCATGGGTTGTGCCTTGTGGTGTTATCTGTGTATTCTAGGATTCTATCTGAGTTTTTTGAGCTTCTATCTTGTTATGTTGTTGTTTGGAGCATTGGATGTGCATGTACAGAGGTGGCGATGTCCCTATGAGATAAGATTCTACTCTATTCCCTTCTATTGCTGTTGATTTGTTGTTTAGATCAGGGTATTAATTCTTGTCGCTTTGATTATTACTTTGTTAGCTGTTGTAGAATGCAAAAAACAAAGGAGGCAAGAACAGGAGGTCAAGAACAAGTGTGCAACAGCCAACAGGTATGAATCATAGAGTCATAATCATGTCCCTTTGATAATTCAGAAATCTGTTGTTTGGCTTGTTTTATCTCTTGGTAGATAAAACATCTTTGCATGATGGCTTGTTTTATCTCTGTTGTTTAGGGGGAAAAAAAAGAACGTTTAGTCGTGTTTAATCTACGTTTACTCTTTCTGAGTAGCCTAGCGCGCGCGCCTAGCGTTTTTTACAACCTTGATGCTTCTTCTCCAAATTTTGCAACCTACCTAATGCCAGTATCTGATGACTGTTGAGAAGGGCAAGCAGCAGGCAGAAAAGGCATCTGGATTCATGGTGACCACAGACAGAGTGGAGCATGCAGCATACAATACTAGTCGAAAATAACAACCAACCACAAAGAAAGAACCAACTGAAAATGGCTGGCCAGGCAACCAATGGCACCGTTCAAACGACTACAAGGATGCAAGAAAAGGGAAGCAGAGGTGGGAGGCATGTATTACCACAGAACTTTATTCTGGCACTCAAGCCTACGGCGATGTTTTGCAATTTACTCTCGGGGCAATCGCACAACTGGTGCGGCCCCAATGTGGAGAATGGAAGGTATTGTTTGCAGGCAACGCATTTGACCATTATGCCTTGCAGGAGGTCCTCGACCTCAGTACAGTGACGGTAGGTGCCGACATCAGGACGGTAGCAGGCGCTACAAATGAGCCGGTCACGAAACTGAAGCTGCAACAAGGGTAGGCTAACATTAACAGAGAAACCAAAATCAAATCAAGCTGCATCAGAATTAATTCAGTCAGAGTTGAGCTTACCAAAAAAACAGGAGGCTGGATAAGACCCTTGCATTTGGAGCACTCAAGGAAACTTGTCTCCAGGGTGCACTTCCACACACAGGCAGGACCACGATTAGTGAAATACTTGGCAGACTGACACTTTTGCCGGTGGTCCTGGAATTCGCAATAAGGAAAGTATTTCTTGCAGTTGCATTTGAACTTCATGTGAGCGATGATGTCGTTCAGCAAAGAGTAGGAGACGTGAACAAGGGGCACTTGCAGACAACTGTGATCGCTCATACAAATACCACAATAGAATTGACCGCGGGAGCACAGGGGGCACTGCCAGGAAGCACGAGATAGGGGGAAATAAGAAGAGAAGAAGCTGAGTTAGGGGGGAAAAAACATGGTAAACATCTCACCGACCGCGTGCGCTTTGTAATTGTATTTATCAGGCTGGATGATTCGGGCGCAAGACGCGCAGTCCAGAAGCTCCTGGTTGAGCCTGAGGCGAAAAACACTCATCTCCTGCGATTGAATTTATCAAATTAAAAGCGTGCTGGAGAAGAGAAGGAGAAGCATCCATGCCGGATCTGCGCTGACGGTAGAGCACGTGAAGGGGTTAGGAGAAGTGGAGGAAACGAGCGCGGGGGCGCCGGCGCCGAGGAGGTGGCCGAGGCGTAAGTGGTGGCGGACGTCGAGGAGTATCAGCGCCGCCGCAGTGTGGGAGGTGGCTGCAGCGCGAAGACCTAGACTCCAAGCGGCGGCGGCGCCCGCCCGTGACGATCGGAGAGCGTGTGGAGAGCAGTCGCGGAGGCGAGCCCGAGCGGCGAGGAGGCGGCTACCTCCCTGAGAACCAGCGGGCAGGGTTGAGGTCTAGAGAAGAGAAAGGAAACCTAGAGAGAAGATTAAAAAAGAGAGCCTGGGCTACGGGTGCCTCTAGGCTGGGCTCACCGGTGGCCAAAAGTGGAGCCTAAAACACTGTTGCACGTTTTGGTTAATCCAGCCAGCGGAAAACACCCGTGATTTTATCCCTGCCCTAATGCCGTCCAAATAGCATCCAAGGGCTGCAGCCACTCCCTACTTTTCCATCACACCACATGCCAGTAATTTATACAATAGAGCATAAATACACTGTTCCAACCATTCATTTATTTGTTAGCAATTGCATGATTCAATAATCTGCATAATCTCCAACGATAACCACGTCTATAGCAAATAATGAGTCTGTACAATTAGCCATAGATTTTGCTTGGCAACGGGAGCTCCACCAAAAGCATCCAAAAGAGTGAATAAAATATCATTCTAAAAGAACATATCAGCCTTTTATCTGGCACAACAACATGGGCGCCCCGGCAACAGATGTACTCTAAAGAAGATCTTGTATGGTCAAATTGCAAATTGCACTACTGGGACCCTAAAAAATTGAAGAAACAAGTCAGTAATAAAAATTAGTTTAGAGAAAATGAAATAGAGCAATACAGAAGCTACCATAAGCAAATCTACGAAGCTGGTGAAGGCATTAGAATCAGAATCCATATGAACATTGTCAACAGGCGGAACGAACTGGGTCGGATGGGCCAACAATGCAATCTGGGCTTTCCTGGTTGTAAAGGCCACAACTATATGAATCGTTGGATTGGAAATAGACGGCATCGGGATGGGGTAATGTTATAGGTGTTTGGTATTTATGTCAAACAGTGCAAAACAGTGTTTTGGGAACCCCTCTAGAGACTCTCATTGAACTCAACCAGATACAGGTGTTTGGCATTTATGTCAAACAGTGCAAAAACAGTGTTTTAGGAAACCCCTTTAGAAACTCCCATAGAACTCAGCCTTAGGCTGAGTCCAATGGCGTTCTCTAAAACACTGTTTTGCATTGACATAAACGATACACTGTAGATAGATAGAGAGGGAAATATTCAGAACAGTGATAGGGAATGAGATACAGAGAACGCCATTGGACTCAGCCTTAGCATTGGGCTATATCATAAAACAACAAGCAAGCCGCACGCCTTCCTGGCTCCTCGCGGTGGCCACGACGGGCAAAAAAATTTTACCCCGTTAGATGGTTAAATCGATGGCCGGTATTTTACCTCAGGCTGATCAAATAAATACCTCCCTCGAACCCTAGCTCGCCCTGTCGCCCTATCCGCACACCGCTCCGTCCTCGCCTCGCGCCGCCTCACCCCCGCGTACCGCTCCGCCCCACCCCTCCCTCGCGTGGCCTCCCCGCCTTGTCTCCCCCACCGGATCCTGCGGCAACGGCGGTGTCCCGGCCGTCGGCCTGGCCAGGCGCGGTGGTGCGCCCAGGCAGCGGCCACGGCGGCCAACCGGGGCGCGCGCGGTTGATTGCGCGGCCCAAGGGGCAGCGACCTATTGGGCCGGACGGCGGCGACGGACCCCGGCCCCGGCGGGCGCGTCGGCGGATCTCCAGCCCACCGCTCCCTCGCTGGCGGAGATTGGCTGGATTCGCCGGTACAGGGCAGTGAGCCGTGGGTCTAGGGGGTCCTAGGGCGGGGTGCTTCCTCTTCCTTTGTTTTGGCTGGCTAGATCTACAGGGCTTGCTGTTGTTCTTTTGGATGCAGGAAGCGCTCATTTTGACGGGGGCCGACCAGGGAAAAGAAGATACATCATCCACCTGCTTTGCTGGGTCAGGGCTCTGTGGGGGCGGAGCGGGCGCATGTGGTGCGGGCAGCCAGCAGACGTGGTGCGCATGCCACACTTCTGGCAGTGCGAGTGGGCGATGGTGCCCCATGCGCCGAGCGGCCCTGCGGAACGACACTGGAGCTACCCCACCGCTGTGCCTCTCCGTCAACCGTCGGGCCCCTCCCTCTCCAGCGCAAGCCCATCTCCCTCGTCAAGCTTGACCCCAATTTGGTCGAGGGTGTGCAGGTCCTGCAGCGGTGCGGGGTCTCAAGATAAAGAAGGCCGGGAGCAGCGCACCGGAGGTTCTCCCCCTCCCCTAACCAGATCCGGCTTAGGTTTGTGCTCTGCTCCCTGATCCCTCTTCCTTGGTGTCCCCTCCCGGCAAGATTCTAAGACCTGGTGCGGTGGTGGCACGACGGCGATCCCGTGCACATGGTCCCTCGGCTGGCCTTTATCTTAGCAGACAAGCGGTGCAAATGGCAGATTGAAACGCTGTGCCCAACTGCGGTGGCGTGCAGATGAGGCGTCCTGGAGTGGTCCGCAAGGCTGCCATGCTGTGGTGGACTGGCGATGCAGCCCTGCCTTTCTATTGGTGCCTACTTTTGTAACAACAATGGGTCCTCGCCGCTTCTTCTTCCTGTGTCCTTTCTTTTTTTGCATGATTATGCTCATATAGTATCTAACGTTACTGCATTTTGTATGGTGTCTGGCCTTGCAGGCATCAGGACTAATTTCTCATCTACTTAGTTAGGCATTAAAGTATTACTGTCTAACTGTTGATTTTCTAATTTCCCATCTACTTAATGAGGCATTGAAGTATTACTATCTAATTTTCCATTAGCTTAATGAAATGGGCCTGCTTAGTGATCCAAAATTGTATGTGCACGTTCAATTTTATAGTTTTGCTTCTAATGTCATATGTGCTACCTTTTCTCAGGCTAGAAAGTTGTAACAAATGACATGCACAGTGCGGCATCCTGGGTGAATAGCAGTGCAAGCCATGGCTCCACAAGAGGCTGTCCTTGTGAGTGCATGCCATACTCACAGGCCCGCTTGGTGATCCTATCTTACAACACTATTGCTAGGGATTTGAAATGGTTGGATGGTCCTCATATTAAGCTCCAATACATGCTTATAAATTAAATATATGTTTGTCAAGTATTTATATTGTTCAATTCTATCCTTTGCAGGTTCACACTCACCTATTGTAAAGTTTCCACTGTCAATGTTGGACAAGCTCCTTACGGTTCCTATTGATTCATCAAATTTTGTATAGCTACACTGAGCTGCTTATCTTCGTATCTTCTGTCAGATCTGGATTTTCCAATATACCTATACTTGCTGCAGGTATACATATACGTTTTTTTTTTTGCACATGTGTGGCTGTCTTCCTTCTACTATTGTACCACCACTGATTGATTACTTCCAAATATTGTGTCTGTGCAGTTTGTAGAATTTTTTTACTGTGTGATGTCTAAAAAAATGGCTGCCTTATGTCAAGCTATACCTGAAAAAATTGCCTCATCTGTACATCAGCTAAAACGAACTCTGGTGCTAATTATTGTGCCTTATTGTAGTTGCCAATATGCAGGTGCTAGCATTACACCTTACCCATCATTACAGGAACTTGAGGCATACTTTAAGGAGCATGTGTTACAGCACTGGCATGTGAAAAAGTTGGCTATGCAGTCATTTCACATTCACTTAGGGATAGTCCTGTTAGGAGATGGGCATACACTATTTTTGGTATGTCATGTATTCATCGGAATTTTACTCTCTCACACATACAGGTTGTTTTGTTTATCCTTGTTGATTGCAAGATATTACTATATATGATCAGTGATTTATTTAGCCCACTGGGCATCAAGTTAAAAAAAAACTGGAATAATTATTGGCTGGACTGCTGAATTGCAGCTTGAAGCTCCCAAATTATAATATGTGGGATGTTTAGTCACAGTTGCACTTTCTTCTGATTGCAAATTAGGAATGAAAAGGGTGGCAAAGAAAACCATGATATACATGATCAAATTTACAAGGCCCTGTGAGAGCCATTGTAATCCAATTGAAACTTCCTGGTATAAGGTTAACTTTTGTCTTGTTAAGAATAGACTGTGCAACATAGTTGCTACTGTAAATCCTAGCTTGTGGTGAACAACATAGTTCCTCTTTATGGTATTCTCTTTTATTTTCTATTTATTCATGCCCTGTGTGGTGTCCTGTGTGGTATCTGTTAGCTCATGCCTTTTACTGTGTTGCTAAGATTTTTTTACATCCATGTGCTTTTGTTTCAGGATTTCTTGATAATAATGCTTCAAACATCAAGTCCGATCAAAACTGCTGTCTCTGCTACCCAGCTGTGCAACCATGCATGTGAACATCTAGATTTGCTAGCCTGGTTGTAGCTAGATGCTACCTGTGTTGTGCTCCAACCTTAACATTCTGTTTAGAATAATGCATCTAGACTTCTACCTTCCTGTTATACTGTAAGTCTGTACTCTGGCCGTTGTTTTGTAAGGGTCAGTACTCTGTCTGTCGTTTTGCTAAGTATCTACTTATATATTGTGAGTATTATACCATTATTTGTTATTTATGTACCTCTATACTATAATCGTGCCTTTTCTTTGCCAAATTGAATTAGATTCCTGAGCGGTTTACCTGATGTGCATGTATTGTGTTCCTGCATCTCCTATTTGATAGGTATGTAAATATAATTTACTGTTTGATAATCACTCCCTGATGTGCATTTCAATCGATGTGATTCATGGCTCAATATTTGCTGTAGATCCTTAGGCTTCTAGCACGGGGGAAACAGAATTGACGACATGTTATCCATGAAATCTGGCCAATGATTGCATTTATTGTTAACATGGTATGTAAGTGTGCTTCCCTGTTTTCCAAGTGCTCTTTAGTGTGCATTTCAGCACTTACAAAGGTAGATGGCATGGCGCTGTGGTTTTTGCCACCTTCTTCATCTAAAAGTCGAGTGGTTGTGCTTTGTGGTATGACGAGTTGAGTTGTTAGTTTTTACCCTTAGTTTGCGGTTTTTGGCCCCGGTTTTTGCTAAAAACGGAGCCGGCTTTCTAATAATATATACGGTAAAGAAAAAATTCGCTATCCTTTCAAAAAACTTATCTGATCTTGCAGTTGTAGTTTTGAGCAAATTGTAGGATCCTTCAGAACTCATCATTTATTTAATTTGTTTTGGAGGCATGTACTTCTCTCCTTTGTGAATCTTCTGTTGATTCCTTGATGGTGTATCTTTGAGCAGTAGCTATTAGGGTGTCTGCTTAAGGTTGTGCCTTTCTTATATTGATAGTTTACGTGGATGTTCAGGTTGTCATGGGACACAAGTTTTGATGGTAGATTGTACTCATAACAGCGTATCAGTAAGTTTTTCACTGCCTCTCTTTCCATGACTTTGTTCTATTTCTCCAATGAGCATATTCACACCTGCTTAATTTCTATTCCTATACCTACACAACTAGGTGCATAGTTCTATGAATTGTGTATGGGTCATGCTAGCGTACTCTTTGAGCTAACATGTGTTTACCTAGAAATCACGGTGGATGATAAGATGCAAAATAAACTTTGAATTGAAGTATATGTTTTCATAGTGCATGTTGCATGCTTTTTCTATTTTTTTTATTTTTCTCATTCTACATAGGGGTTGAGTTTCATGTCCTATATATTGTTTTCCCCTTTCCCAGGTTACGCTCAATAGTCTAGACATTCATGTCTCATCTCAGTTAAGGCACCAAAAAATGGAGGAGTTGGTAACATTTATGAACAAGTCTCCAATCTAAACCTTTTTGTTCCATACTTTACTACAGAATGAAAGGAAGGTATTTGGTATGAATGTCTTAGATTCATTCGCCTTCTTGCCTATACAGATTGTCTACCTTACTCTTTCATACAGCTTGAGTTATGCAATCTGTATAGACAAATTCTTGCCTTCATATATTCTCTACATCTTGTGAATATGTGGCTTTTCATTGTTGGAATGGTGTTAGCTCCATTTTTGTTATACATTCATCGAAAACGCTTTTGATCAGTTATCGGACTTACTATGTTCATTGTTTGGCCCTTATTAAGAAATGGCTTAGTGTAGATCTGTACACATGTCTTGGTGCTTGCTCTGCTGAGTACTTATCTTTTGGAAAGCATGGTGCATAAACGACAAGGATTGCATAGGCTGTGCATACGTTATGTACTTTTGTATGCATTGATACTATACAGAATGGTCTACCATGTGCTAAATGTTTCTGAAACAATACGATAATAGCTGCCCTTGTTCTGTGTTAATTTCAGGGGAGAACAAGATGATGTTGGTCAAACAAAGGAACGGAGAAAACTGGATTGAAGTTACAGGGAACAATCGTGTTCAGATGATCTTGCAATGGAGTGAAAAAATGTAGTCAAATTTCTTGTACCAATGATGGATTGCAAATAACAAGCATTCCTGTTGTTATCATTCGCTATCTTTTTTGTAATCAAAATATTCCTATATGTTTATTATGCCCTCTAAATAAACAGTGGCAAACACATTTATGCTTCTTTGTGTAATATTGCTGTATATGCTCGCTTTTGTTCTGTTCTCTAGATGAGTAAACATGGTACAAAATGGTCGGAGTAATCAACGGGTCCTACATGCGCAAAGGCGCGCGAGAAAAACACTAGTATCATGTGATGGCTCCACGCCTGGAGCTGCCGGTGGTCAAAGTTAGGCATGCATGGAACAGTGCGGGTAGCCCATAGCTTGGTACTTGTGCCGATATACGCACGCATGCATACACTGCACGCAAGAAGGGCAGAGAGGAGAGGAGTGACAATGAGCCCAACTAGGCGACCAGCTAGTCGTCGGAATCGATGGGTCAACGTCAATCCTATCTCATGCATGATAAGCCGCTCAGATGAAATCCAGGCCACGTAGCACGTAACGTACATACCCTCACGCGCCCAACAAAACCGATATCTCTCTCGCAACAGCTTGTCGCGTTTGTTTCCATGATTGCAAAGCAAACGCATCATATGCATGCATGGCGATTGCTACCGTGCCGACCGCGCACCCACCCAGCATCCGCCGCGCGCCATTATTTGCGCCAATCGAATCATTATACTCCCTCTAGTCTTTGAAAAATGGACGTTTTAGACATGATTTCGAATACCAAGGAGTGAATGATTAAGAGGTTCTTTCCTCTAGTACCCTATTAAATAGTGTGAGGTTCTTTGGAAAGTATGAAAGTGCCTCAGCATCCATTATTTGAAAGAACTAAGCAAATGCTCAAAACGTCCATTTTTTAAACACCAGAGGGAACCGTTCCAACTCCGACGGGACGACGACGAGCTAGGGCTGTACCGCAGTGCTGTACACGAACGTCCGTCCTGGGCTCCTGGCGGATCGGCGTTATTGCGTCGAGCTGTGGGGCTTGAGCTCGCCCCTACCCCGGCGCTAACACGAACTGCGATTCATCAATGGGGACGGGTGGATGATGTCCTGGACGCCTGATTCTGACTCCATCGTCCCCCCGCCGAACGAAGTGTGCACGATCAGGCAGGCAGGGTCACCCATTCGTTCCCCCACGCTATCTATCCGTCTTCTGTGTAGGTCGTACGTCGTGGGATGGGACTATGGGACTATGGGAGGGAGCGAGCGAGCGAGCTTGTCGCGCGCGCCTACCATGCGAGCGACACGCCGTGCCGCCTGCTCGCTGCTAACTTGCTTGCCCCCTATCCTGTCCAGTCCGTGAAGAGCCATCAGATAGAGACCCCACGCCCGGCCACGGGATAAGGGTCACAACGAGTCGTGGCTATAGCTAGCTCAGATATGGGAATGGCAGCCTGCCAAATGCCAACGCGGTTCCTGCCTGCGCTTTGCATTTGCTCTGCTTCGGTTCGGATAACCATGCAGCGCGGTGCACCCATGCTCTCGCGATTCGCCAAGGCTACTTCTCCGCACAATTGTTGGGTAGAATCATTCTACCGTGCGCGGCATGTGCTAGCTACTCCTACTACTATACTAGGTATCGTGTGTGTATGTACCCACGTACTACTACTGTACCGTCTTCGTAGTCGATGGATGGAGTGTCGTCCAATATACTGAACGAACAAGTGAACGCTCCAGCTCCACCATTTCGCAGTAACTTGAGCAATCCAGATTCCAGATGCGCCAGTGAAAACTGACGAAAAGTGGGAACTGAAAGGCGAGGCCGATCGATGAGGACGAGAGCGATAGATGCGCGTATATCCATGCGGCTGTCGTAGCTTTCGCCACATGAAAAGCTGTGTGAATTATTTTTTTCCCACTTTTCAGTTTCTGAGGACCGATAAAGCTCTGCGTAATGACAAACCAGCAGTACTTTCTGTCCCGAAAGACGCCATTGTCGCCGAGCAGCAGCCTCCGCTCCACCACGGGTTCGGCTCGGCGTCGGCAGCTTCCGGGGCCGCCGCGCGCGTACAGATGCCGGCCAGCTAGAAGACAACGGCCGTTCTTCTATCTGGCACCAAGAAAAGATACGCCTTGATGTCACACGTTTTCTAGTTATGTTGTCATGCTATTATTTTTACTGGTTGGTACCGTTCCATCGTCACAGTTACACGAAAAGAGCAGAATCATTCCCCGGTATTTATCCGCTGCTGTGCTGGGCTTTCATTGAGCTGCAAGCAGCAAGAGAGCGACCATTGCTACCTTGGGATGGCTTCACAGGAGCTATTCGGTTGGCGGGTGGGTCAAGATTTTGAATCTATGGCTAGGTTTTGGATCAGTAACAAGAACTGTTTACAAAATGTGATTTGTTCTACAGTCTTATGGTGTATTTGGAAATGCCGTAATGAATTGTGCTTTCAGGAGAAGAAATGGATTGGAGGGCACATAATGGTTGGCAAGGTAGCGAGGATGCTACTGTATCAAGAGGAATGGGGCTGGTACATTGCAGCTATAAAAAAAAAGCAAAGGAACTGGTACGCATCAGTTGGGAGCAAGGATCAAGTTTGGGAGCTTCGAGTGTGTCAGGTTCAGGGCTTTGGGCATGTGGAGTTCGACAGATGGAGGGAGAGATAAGTCATATGATTGAGCCTTGATCTGATTGTGTTGAGGGTTTTGCTTTTTTGCTTGAGGTGTTTAAACTTGTGCTTAGGCGGGCACGCTTTCGAATACGCTTTGACGCATTTTGTAAGACTTAAAAAGCTTTGTTGCAAAATAAAGCGGGGAAACCTTTTCTTAAAAAAAGACCCTGCTAGTAATACATGCCTAAAAGCGATGTGTGCTACCAGAAAAAACATTCAAGAACAGGAAACAGGTTGCCCAAGTACAAGCCAATAGTTTGATTCAGTTACTGGCGAATATATTGCATCAGGCTCCATGTCTTACCAAAAGATAGTTCATCCAGACCCACTACTATGCCAACGACATAACCTTTAAGACCCCTACCAGCCCTGAAGCATCAGATACATGGAAGGTACCAAAAGACCATATGATGTTCATCCAGACCCACTACTATGCTGCCTAGATAACCTCTAAGACCCCTACCAGCCCTGAAGCATCAGGTTAGAAGCACTGGAATGATGTCCAATCATGTTAGCTGCTTACGGTGCAGCTCAGTCAAGATGCTCTGGAATTGCCGTTCGGCATCGCCAAATGCTTCCTCAAATCTGCTCTGCGCTACCTTGATATTCAGGAGCTTTGCTTCTTCATTGTCTTTGTCCTTTGCAATCTTCTGACTATCCTGGTGAAGGGGCCCAAGTTGCTGCTCGAGCTCAACTATTGCTATCTCCTTCGCATCAAGCAGTGCTTCGATTTGGGCTGAGGAAGCTTTCTTGGCCACTGCTCTTGCTTTCAGCTTGTCTATTTCTTCGAGATAACGGGTGCGATTAGATTTGATCTTGACCAACCTTGTCAGGGTGCTCTGCAGAGAATGGACATTGAATCCATTTCCCTCTAGATGACAGAGTGTACTGATCTTGTCCTCAAACCATTCGATGCTATTGTCTATGCTTGCTTCCCTTGTACTCTTCACTAGGTCGGCGAATGACACCATCAAACCTAACGCAATTCCTTCACGCAGGTCTGGGTTTAATTTCCGTAATGTAAGGAAATGTGGCTGCTGAGGTGCATCCTTAAAAGCACCCAATGCTTCAACTAGTGCCCACATAGGTGAGCTCTTCGTGAACAGAACCTGGTGGCCAGACATTTGAGAGAGAGGCAATGGTGAAGGCAACAGACTCCCAGAAGAAGAGCAGCTCAAAAATGGAGAACTGTTCATGGTGCATTTTGAGCTGCTAGCATTCAGAAGTAGGCCTGATCTATTAGCTACTTTCCCACCAGCCTGTTGAACTGGACCATCAGGAGATACGATAGCTGTTTTGATAACATGGTTGGTTTTAGCAACTTTGGTGGCAGCATCATTTCTGTTCACTTGACTGAGGCTGTTCTTCATCAAAGCAGTTTCTATAATCTGGTTAGCTGTTTCCATATCATGGTTGCTTCTAGCTACTTTGGCAGCAGCATGATCTGTGATCTCAGAACCTGCAGACAGATATACTGTAATTAACCATAAATCTGCTACCATCACGAATGCCATCAATTGTGTAATCCATCCCAGAAAAATCATCCTGCACTCAGGCCCCATTTAATCCGCAACTCCCCAAATTCACTCCTGGTTGTTATCCTATGCATGCGGAGGATAGATTGATTTGTTTTGTATGCATGTAACAGTTGCTGTCTTTGTATGCACCAAACTGAGCAGGATTCCTATTTGCTAAACAAAATACCCTATCAAATAGGGGGCAGCGTAGTCTTTTTATGTCCATACTAATATGTCTGAAAATTTCTAAAGTAAATTGTTTTTTGGGCCGGAGGGAGTAGCAAACTATGCACATTTTCAACAAGGGTAAAGTTTGCAGAGTTCATACCTTTTCCATTATACATTGATTCAAAGCCAGGCGGTACGGCCGAGAACAGACCCTCCTGGTTCGGCAATTGAGTAATGATCGGTGTATCCTCCAAAGTTCTGCAAATCTGCTCTTGAGTAAGAGTAATAGATTTTGTGCTCCCCAACTGCATGTGAAATAGTACTGGGGTGAGACGGTGAAGGCATATAGGACAAAACAATGGCATTGCAACAAATTTATGAGTAGAGGTAAGAGTTCGGTTTCAAGATTTCATCCTGATAAAACCTGGTGTACAAAGTTCAGACCCAAACCTATAAAAATGATGTGGCACTCTTGGAAACCATGTAATGAAACACTCCACTAAAGGTTGGCCTGATATAACTAATCATTCACAAAGTATGTTCTTACTGGTAAGGGAGATTCTTTCATTGTTGGCTCAGCCACTTTCTTTCTTCCCATCTGCTGGACAGTACCAGTCACATCCAATGAGCTATGTTGACTGCAAAGTTCTTTGGGTTCTTTACTGTCAGCCACTGCAAATTGCAGAGCAGTTGTTAGATTTTAACTGCCACCATTAAGGATGAAATGATGAATATATAGAGAAAGAACTTACATTTCTTAGAATCAAGAACATTTATATTTGGCACCGAGTTCAGTGTCCCATGTGAAAGCACTTGAGAACTGTTTTTTCCAAAGCATCCAGAATTCGGAGGAAGTTTGCTTTCTGGTGACTTGCACAGAGCAGACAAAGGAGTGACAATCTCAGAGGGCGAAGCATGTTCAGGAATGTTTGTTGATATGGCATCCAGCTGCTTCAGTAGTTTCCTTGACCTTTTGGTGCCAAAAGATTCAGGACCATGCATCTGTTCATCACCAGTTTCACCACTGGATGTCAGATCAATAGGCAAGCTTGGACTTGTCCCAGACATAGGTCGCGTCCTCAAGTTAGTCCGTCTCTGCACAATGAAATATTTAGAATGGATCGTGCAAGTTGAATGATAGCACATTTTCATTGCTATGCTAAAGATTCAAAGAGAAACCATTCTTTAGCAACATACTGTATAAATGTGTCATGCCAATAGTTAAACAAACTTCTTATAATTGCAAGGCAAACAATACAGAATGCTAGAAATTCTGCCTTGCTTAATAGACATACATAGTGAAACACGTTCCAGGATCCCCACATCACGAGTTCAAACAAATCTTTGTTGTCTTCATGATCAATAAAACATATGCATCTTTTTATACAGCACATTAGGTTCTGGAAAGTCAAACTTCATAAGTCTTCACTAACAAGTAGCCAAGTTACACGCGTATTTATTAGTGTACAAATGCTATATCAATAAACTCGTGTTTAATATATCATTGGATAGGGCATTGATTTTATAGCAATGATGATAATTCTCTGTTCAGTCATAAATAAGCGATGTTTTGGACACCAAAATGGTTTCCAAAACACAAATTTGACGACTACTTCCTCTTACAAAAAGGTAGCAAAAGTATACTCTATAAAACTATGCACCATTTGGGATTGCCCCACTCCAAGAACTGCACAATGAGGCACTGCAGGAAGTAACGAGATAATTTCACTGGCGGTCCTCGAACTTGTCCTGAGGTTTCATCTAGGTCCCGGTACTTTCAAATTGCACATCTAAGTCCTTAAACTTGTCTTGAGGTAACTATAAATCTCATGGGACAAATCTATCTGCACCTCACAAGTGTACAACATCTTACAGGACTACAACAGCAGACAGCGATACAAGAAATGGATTTGCTGCGTTACCTTAGAGGCCACAATCCTCCAGTGGTTGCCATTCCACTTGTACCGCGGCATGAGCAATTCCACCACCTTCGTCCCCACCAGCTTCTTGTGGTTCTTGCCGACGACTTTGACGTCAAACTCGCCGTCCCCGAGGGCCCTGCTGACCACCCCCGGCGACAACGCCCCATCGCAGTACGCCTCCACGGCGGCACCGGGCCCGAGCTGGAACTCGCTCTCGCTGGGACAATGCTCGACGGCCGGCCTGATGAAGCGCCAGTGCAGGTACTCGACGGCCTTCTCGGGGCCGCCGCCCCCCTCCTCCAGATCGAAGTACTCGACGAGGTAGCTGAGGTCGTCGACGACCCTGGAGACGGTGGCGGGGAACCCGGACCAGCCGTACACGTCGTGGTCCCTCACGATCTCCCCCTTCTCGCCAACCCGGTAAACCCTGACGACGCGGCTTGGGCGCAGCATAAACAAAATTAAGATAGGTAGGTCTATTTCGAGAAAACACTTGAGAGTACTAGAAACTTCATAGCAGAGAACAAAGAGCATTCAATCATATTTTAGGAAAACTTTGGATTTGGATTGCGAGAGGTATTAGACATGAAAACTTTCAGCTAACTAGAAATAAACTCTTTTAGTTGTATTTTAATAAAATTTAGGTAACTTTTAAACAAAAATTAAGATCTCAGTATTCAACGAAAAAAACTTAGTATGGTTCACATAAAAAAAGATGATTCACATGGCACAGAATATAACTTGATATGGTGGGAAAAGAAGAAATCATTACCTTGGAGCGTCAAAAGGGATCCGGTCAATGATATCCTTGAAAACCTCTTTTTCTACGAGCGTGGATGAAAAGTTGTAGCAAAATCTGCTTTGCGTGCTAGGTGTAGATTGCATTTTCTCCTCTAAGGCAATTAAGGAGAGAATATCTTCATCAGGAATTTCCCAGGGGGATTTTTCAAGGGAGACAGATGATCTTTGCAATTCTGCATGTCCATCTTCACCATCTATGTGTCTTGGTTCTTTTGAATCCACTATTTCTGCATGCTTCTCACAACCTTGATTTGAGTTTTCTGTTGAATTGTGATGATCCAATTCCCCCCTTGGATGATATGAAACATTGGTTGAACTGCCTTGTTCTGCCTTTTTTTTTTCGTGATATAAACGCATCATAGGCTGCCTCGTTTAGTGATCTAGCTCGTTTTCTCTTTGATAAAAGAACTGAAGCTGGGTCGATTTTTGGTGATGCACACATCTCTGGCAAGGGGTTTACTTCAAAATCAGAGTCAAATCCACTGCCCCAGAAGTTAAACTCATCTGTTGCAGTAGTTGCGCTGCCCCCTTTTTTAACTTCAGGTTTTGGATCCTCCAATTTTTCGGTGACAACATCACCTCCAGAAAGTTCAGCTTTTGTTTTTGACATTGCATTTGGTTGAACTGAATCCTTGCACTCATTGTGGCTCATCCTTGGAGAAATGTTTTCAGATGATTCATCATATTTAGTATATATAAAGGTTATTTGCAATAGCACATTGCTGGCTGGTGAACAAACCTTCAGATGGCTTTGAAAGAAGATTAACCCTTGGCTCGGCAACAGATGCACCACTCTTTATATTGGAACAATCACCACTGCACTCTGTTGCATTCACAGCAGCTTGATGGAAGCAGATAGTGGTTTCAGATGTGTTGTAGCTATCCTGACTGTAAGAGGGGACTTGTAACACTGCGCTGGAATCCTTCACGGGCTCCGTTGGTGCAGGTGATAAGCTTGACACTTTGTCACTTGATACATTCTCGTTTGAACCTCCGGAGACATCAATATTGGTTATCTGGAACATAGTTAACTCAGATGTTGGGTCTGATTTAACATGTTTTGGCTGTTCGTCCTTTGCTGTGCTTGAAACATTTACAAGCCCAGAATTCCCATTTTCTAAGTTCAGGATTGTCTTTTTGGATTCATCTGCAACATTTCCTGCAACATCTTGGGCTGAATTGACAGAGAAACCTTTTTCCTGAGCTGATGTAGTTCCCGAAGGATGCCACAATCTATGGAATTTGTCAGCATAAGATGATACAATTGGTTTTACTGCATTGAAAATATCCTCTTGCATGTGTTCAAACATAGCCTGGAAATGGAGACTGAATTGTTCTCCTGAAGAGCACACAGGACATCCTTTTCTGACCCTTGTGGTTGGTTCCAGTACCAAAGAAGAATGCAATTGACTTGTCCAGAAAGGGGTTCTACTTAGATCCCTCATCTGCATGATATACGGCAAAAACAAAAAAACAAAAAAAAACAATGTATGGTCATGTTGGTGCACAGAGAGAGGGTTAAATAATGATATATGAAAAGTTTGTAGCGACTGCTTACCGGTACTCTGCCAAAAGCAAGGTCTCCATGGTCGAAGGCATCAAGTGTCTCAAAGGATTTAATCATATCAGTTGTCCAGAATTTTGGTACAAAGGGGGGGGGGCAGCATATTTATGCAGAAAAAAGTAAGAAATGCATGCAGACACACGTGAGATGCAAAAAAAGCTAAAAAACTATGGTAGGTGAAGGTTGCAAACAGTCACAGCGCGTGGAGATCGTAGTGCCTACGTGAAAAATAAAAATGAGTCTCAGATCAGTATAGAAAAGGTGGATGGGTTGCGAGCAGCATGCACCAAGACCTTTATTTTCTCATATAGTATAGCACCATGGAAAAAATATAATCTGAGCTGTCAATGAGGTTGCCTTGATCTACTATGTATACTAGTGTACCATGTATCAGTCAACCACCACTCCGCCGAAACAAAAAAGGAAGTAGCTAGGGCAGGGCATGAATGTGTGGACAATGTAATAGTAATTGCAAAATGCTTTGATTTCTGAGAAAAGGAGACTTAATCGACGCAAAAGGCATGAGTAAACATTAAGAAGAGAAAAAGAAAAAACATACCACCAGCACTAGGATGCACCCGCCAAGAGTAGTGGTCGAAGCTGAACCACTACCTTTAGTTTTTTGGTAGAATGCTGTCGGTACCTAGCTAACCGGGTACCCGCTTATACTAGACAAAGTCTAAATACAGTCCTTAATAAGGCTCCACGCAGCCTGACAAGCTGGGTTTATTCCCTTGGGCAGCACAAAGGCTGAATTGCCTATACTCGGCAGGATCACCAGTATCGGCAAGTATCGCAGTAAAGGAAGGGCCCAAGACCACGTACAGGCGGGTCTGGCCTACCCCTTATAAGAACTGGGCCGCGCACCCGGCCCACAGGGGAGATCCCGGACCTCCTTCGGCGAGGGCCGAGCCTCTCCCAACCGCGCGAGATGTTCCTCAAGGGAGGGCCAGGTCCGGACCGCTCGGAGGTCCGGAGCTAGCGCACTCGGGGGGTGGAGCCGCAAGCTACCGCGTACACCTACCCCCGGTGCGGGATGGTCTGGGGCCGCCACGTGCCCACAGAACGCGCGGCGGAGTCTTCGGCCAGGAGCCTCGCCCGCCTGCTGCATTAATTGCGGGCAGGCGAGCGTGCCCCGTTGCCCGCTGACACCACCGCTGTCAGATGAGCGTGCCCCATTGCCCGCTGACACCGCCGCTGTCAGATGAGCGTGCCCTGACACCCGCTGACACCCCGCGGGCAGGCGACGGCGACTATACTAGAGGGCGCGCCTTACCGAGGCGCGACGGCAGTGACAGGGCATACAGTCAACTTCCCCACCGGACGTTGGGGTTTATACCGAATAAACAAGTACACTGTGCTCATCATAAGCTGCGCCACGCGCGACGACCGCGCTCAGCCTGATACTAGGTAGCAGCATTGTAGCACCGCTGTGAGCGCTCCGTAATGTCATGTCGGCACGCCGCCTGCCTCCTCTGCCACTGAAGCCCCCCCGCCGGGTTCAGCGGCTGATGAAACAGGACGGCGTAAACCAGGACGGCGTGGCGCATTTTCCGGGCCATGCCGGGCCGCGTCAGTTGTGCAGGAACAAGACATGGGAGTCGACAATTGCCGCTACGAGGAGCACGCGACATGACAACAGAGGGTCCGCTGGAGGGACCTGACCTCCGCCAGAAGAAGCGTAGGGTACCAAGTCAACGCAGGATAGAACTGTAGCATAGAGAAAGTAGGCCGGGACCACCTGTTGGGGCCCGACCACCATGTGCATGCCCCCCCTTGGGCTATAAAAGGGGAGGCATACGTGAAGCTGCGGGGGGACGGGACAATCCTCACACTCCTGACAAGCACAAGCTCACAATCTCCTCCGTCTTCTCCTACAGACAGCAATACAAGAACACACCCACAGTGGACGTAGGGTATTACGCTCCGGCGGCCCGAACCACTCTAAATCCTCGTGTCTCCATCGTGCCACTATTGACCTAGCTAGCAACGATCGCTCCCCCTAACTACTCTTAGTACTTAGGACTCAGGCGGGTGCATTCCGCCACCCGGCCGGAGCACACACGCTCCGACAAATGCAATAGATTGGACGATTCTCTCTAGCACAGCTTCACACCAATCGAAACTTCCAATCTTTTTTGGTGTGCAGATTGCAGAATAGTACTCTAGGCTAATGCAAGCATGACTTGTTGGGCATAAGAATGAGCCTACTGTGAAGAGAGCAAACACCACCTTGAACTGATCACCAACAAGATTTGGATTGATAAGTGCTTTTAGCTCATTCATAGTTGGAGAGCTACCCTCACATTTTGTTAGTTGGATAACCCAATTCTTCAAAGAGTCATCACACTTCCTTGGAATTTTTTCACCACCATATGGAATACCCAACACTTGATGGACACAATGTGCAGTAATTGGGAATTTAGAACCATTTGGTAACAGGATTGATTTTGAACTGACATCAAAGTTGCTCGCAATCCATTGGCTGATTCCCCTGGGGAATGCATCACATCGAAGATCAAGTAGATGATGGAAACTGAAGCTCTCAGCTAAGGTTCTCTGATGAGGTGTAAGGAGCTTTGATACAGAAATAAGCTTAGGTAGGCTTAGCTTTGTTGAAAATCCCTTTTCAATGGAAGACAAAAAAAAAAGAGTGTAATATACAATTTAATAAAAAAGAACGATATAGTAAACAATATTTTTGCTTACATTATAAACTATCTTCTTTGATTCATGGTTTTGCTTCTCATCCAATAATGGATTCTTTGTCTCCATCTATTAAATCTGGTGCCTTTCCCAAAAATAAACAATAGCTTACCAATTTTTGGAAAATTGAAAAGCTTAACAATAAGACATAAACTCAGATCATGCCTCTTGCTTGGGATGCCTGCTGCTGAAGAAAAATGGAAAAGGAAAAGTTTACCCATTAATTTATTGTTTTATGCTTGCTTGTTACAACATACCCAAATATAAACTAAGAACTTCTCTAGCCGCTGACCTCCCACCCTGGCTATGCAAAATAGCTGCAACTTTTTTCTCTAGCCGCTGCATGGTTACATTTTTGTAACATTTTTCTTTCTATATGTCGGAGCATCGTGACCCACACCCCATACTGTGGCCCTTAGCGAACCTTTTATCTGTTCTGTTATATCTGTCACTAATGCAGGCAAGTGGAAGAGAAGGATAAGGCCAAGGAACCTAAGAAGAGGAGAAGGAAAAAAAAAGACTCTACAGGAATCTACTGATAATGACGATGAGCATCAGAGCAAAAAAAACTGATGCCCTCTAAATGAAAGAGAAGACTAGACTAAGATACATAATTTGGCCAATGTTCTGGAAAATATAGTCAGCGTTACATGAAGATATTGGAGAGGTTGACAGATTAATGCCACTTATGTGCTGCTTTGGACCTGCTAAATACTCCTTTATTCCTTCTAGGAAGACCACTTGTTGACAGCAAGAACATTGCTGCTGGAGCCAAAAAGATGGGGATATTAGCTGAACCAACACTACAATCCAGCAAACTACATGGAACTCGAACATAGGTAATCCGGATGGAAGTTGAAAAACATGATAATATGATGTTCACCCTGTTGACTAGTTAACAAAGGCCTGAAACTATCTTTCACAAAAAAAGTGGACTGAAAAAGCTACAAGAGATCAGAAAAGATAACCCCCTGCAGATCAATTGCCCCAACTGCAAAAATGCCCCACGGTGCGCTGCACATTTGTTGGGTAGCAACAGTTTTTCGGTAGAGATTTTTCGTCAGATCAACAAATGAAACCCACACGCCCCCTTCCACTCCAAATCTGAAAAAGAACCCCAGTTGGATCGAGAGAAGTGGAACAGAAGTACCTCAAATTCGCTGGTCCCCTTACCTCAGTGTCGTCAGATCAACAAACGAAACCTACACGCCCCCTTCCACTCCAAATCTGAAAAAGAACCCCAGTTGGATCGAGAGAAGTGGATCAGAAATATCTCAAATTCGCTGGTCCCCTTACCTCAGTGCTGGAGATCCACATCGGTGCTGGGCAGCAGAAATGTGGAGGGATCCCAATCACAGAAAAGGAGATGGAGAAGGAAAGCCAGTCTCTCAGCCACTGGGAGACATTAAAAAAGAAGAGAACCAAATGACATGTGGGCCACTGGGAAAAAGAGAGAGAAAAAAAAAAGACAAAGCGTGGCTGAGCTGTGAGGACATTAAAAAATACGGGGACTTACTTGTTGCCTAATTTTTCCAGATCGCTGCTTGCCCCTTGCAGCGGCGCGGCGCCGGCGCCGGCGGCACAGCAGACGCAAGGCCGCCGCCGAAGTCTGCTTCTCTGGCGCTGGAGGAGAAACTGCCAAGAGCCAAAAAGATACAGGCTCCGAAAAGACGATTCCATCTGCTACTCAGTGACGTGAAGAACCCAAAGTTCTCAAAGCATCTACTTCCTGTTACTCGGTGAGGCATCATGAACTCTGGCTTTTCAATGCATAGGGTGATCGGATTATTTTACAAAAAAGAAAAATTCGAATTAAAAAATAAAAACACATCCATATGGTTTCAGTTCTGGAAAGAGAGTATCAGCCGCCTCCTTGGAAAAGGTGGAAAGTAGAAGGTTGCATGCTTGCTCTTATTACATGACCACGTAGTACAAGTCCTCTTTGGGGAAACGGTAAGCAAAACCATAAAACCAAGATAGCAGAACGTAGATGATGGTCCATGTACAGCCTAGCGGGTACCAAAAATGCACCTTATCAAAAATCATAGTACATCACAGACTGAAAGGTTCTTGCATATTATTTGAACAAATGCAGAGCATGAATATTTTGACATCTCTTTGCGGTGGTTCCCTCCAGATTGGCGGAACCTAGTTTTAAGGGGAAAAGGAAAAAAGGAACCATGTGTTAGCATATTGAAAAATATACTGAGAAGTAATAGATTGTGATTGTGAAAAGAACTCATTCATTGTAGATAGTTAGAAAAAGGAAGCTAAAAGTAACTTGAACAATGCAGATGGCAAACGTTGAGTCTAGCCCGATGAATGCAGATGAGCTTACGGCACAATGCCTTCAAATGAAGTTTGTGCAGCTGGAGTGTGTACATGCACGATTTCGCCAGGTATGTATACAGTCATCGAAACCTTTCTCCTATTGTGCACGTCTCTGGCCTTGGTGGATTCTACTAACATGAAGTGTATATATGTGTGTGTATGTACTGTGTAGAGCTTTGTAGACAGGCTGATTGCCCGTAGAGAGAAGGAATCTGCTGCTAAATTGGCACATGTGGAGAGCACTCTCATCGATTTGAATGAGGTATGCCAATTTTGTTTCTGTTTACATAAGTTGCTGTTGATACAATATTAACTACAAACAATTAGTTACTCACAGAAACAATTGTAAAAACATAGGAACCTCGAGACGCTGATGATGCCCAAGCTGTCAATGAAAAATCAAATGCGGTGCCAAAACATCATGGCAGTTACTTAGCAATGGATGACACATAACAAAATCAGTTTGATGGCCAAGAGAACAACCTGTTGAGCACCTAATTGGGCAGAGCCACATTGGCTGGCACCACCGGATAGTCCGGTGGCATGTACCGGACTATCCGGTGGGTTCTATCGGACTATCCGGTAGAGTCGAGTCCGAATAGAATTCCTAGATTTGAGCGAGATCTTTCGGGACTCGACTTGTACAAGGGTTAAGACCAACCTCCCCTATAAATATAAAGGGATACAGCCGATTGACGCATCCACAATCGAATCAATCTATTATTTTACTTATTTTTATGCATATCTCTTTTCCCAAACCCTAATTCTCTCCTCCAACCCTCAACTTCGCCTCCTGTCGACTCTAAGCCGACCCGAGGAGCTCTAGGTGACCTGCCGACGCTAGAGCAAACCCTAGCGCTGATCCTCCCTGACGGGGTCCCTCCCGGGAGGCTTGGTCTAGGTCTTATTCGTGGTGATTGGCGCCAAAACACACCAACACACTTTTTGGCGACTCCGCTGGGGAAACCAGCGTATAATCCGAAGCTAGACGTGGTGGTTGAGCTTGCGGATGCATCCAATGTCTCCAAAGACAACATCGTAAGGCCGGCTTTTGAGAATTTGCCGGCCGATGAGCAAAAACGTTTCGACGATTTGATGAAGATGGCAACGGAGAATATGATGAAGAAGTTCCTGGAGGGGTACACCATTGATCGCCACAGCAAGGTAACCAAAGAGAAGGACGTCACCCTCGACGCGCTTCTATCATCAACAACTTCATCACCCCTCGATGTAAGTGAATCACAAACTCTTCAAGCTTTTGAATCTATGAAAAGCTATGTTGATCGGGGTCACAATTAGTTAGCCGATCGTTTAGGCGCAATACAAACATCTGTAGATGCCTTGGTTAGGGTTCATGAGAAATCCGTTATTCCCACTTTTCCCTCGCATGAACCAAGCATGGAATTGGTTGCGCCTAGTCCATCGGTGCTAAACAGGTCTCAGCAGACCCAACCGATGTATGGAATGCCTCTAAATTTTTACTCAGGGCAATCGAGCCCTCCACCTTCTCTGTTGGGCAGACCAGCACATCCGATCTTGGCTACCGGACAGTCCGGCGTGTCTACTGGACAATCCGGTGTGCCACCGGATAATCCGGTGTTTCCCACCGGACTATCCGGTGTGCCCAGTGCTGGGGCTGTTACGGCCCCATTACGCTCTACAATTGTTACGCCTTCGGTAGATCCTAACCGAAGGGTTGTTTTAAATACAACAGGAGTTGAGTACCTCACATCGCCGCAGGAATTAGATGGGTTTGTACCGCCATACACAACGGTTTCCTATGGTACGGGATCGGTTCCACCGGTCGGTTCGGGAGTGCCCAGGGGTCCTATTCCGAACCCAGTGTATGACCAGGTATGGCGTACATAGAACCCTAACGCTTCCAAATCCTGTGAGCCGAAATCCGGTGCTTCTACATCGGAGGTCAAAGAGGAGATATGGCAGGAGTTAGTTTCTGCTCTTAAAAAGAAGACCGAGATAGATGTATCGGGTGCTACTAATTCCTACCAAAAGCCTTATGATTGTAGATTCGATGCTCATGCTTTTCCCCAAGGTTTTAGAGTACCGGATTTTGTGAAATTTTCCGGTAAAGAAAATAAGAGCACTAGGGAGCATATAAGCCAGTTTTTAGCTCAGTTAGGGGACTTAGCCGATAGGGAAGCTTTCCGAATTCGGTTGTTTTCTTTATCTCTTACAGAAAATGCTTTTGCTTGGTACTCGTCTTTACCGCCTAATTCAATTAATACTTGGGATGAGATGGAGTCTAAGTTTTATGATCACTTTTTCTCAAAAGAATATGAGCTTGAATTGGCCGATCTGTTTAAAGTTAGGCAGGGTCATGAAGAATCGGTTCATGATTATCTTAGGAGATTCAGAGATACTAGGAACCGATGCTTCCAATTAACTATATCGGATAGATAATTAGCCGGGTTAGCTCTTGAGGGATTACGGCCATACATCAAAGAAAAGTTGGCTGGCACACGGTTTTTATTCTTTGTCTTTGTTACATCAGCAGGCTTTGGCTATAGAAAGCCGAGGTAGAGAAAGCCAAAAGATTGCGCGGCATAATGTTAATGTTGTAGATTATGATTCGGCTAGCTCCGATGATGATTCTAAGGAAATTTATGCAGCCCAATAGGTTTGGTCTAATAAGAACAAATCTGTTTCTTGTCCTTCTTTAAAGCCGATTAACGAGAATCGACGAGAAGAAGTTAAGTTCACTTTTGATGTTGCTAAATGTGATAAAATATTTGATGAGCTTCTCAAAAGTGGAAATATTACATTGACGCATACTATTCCTTCTGCTAGTGAGTTAAAAAGGAGAGCTTATTGTAAGTGGCATAATTCTTTTTCTCATGCAACTAACGATTGTAATTTTCGTCGATAGATACAATCGGCCGTAAATGAAGGCCGTATAAGCTTTCCGGAAATGCAGATTGACAAGCAGCCGTTCCCTATGAACACTCTGGATATGAGCGGCAAGAAAGTCTTGGTTCGGCCTGAGGCGGCCGATGCAAGCAAAGATAAGGCTTGTGATCATCGGTTCTTCAGAAATAATCGATGAAAATACTAAAGTTTTGGCCAAGGAGGTGATCAGAGAGAAGACTTCAAATGGCAGAGACACACTGAAGATCATCAGCAGGTTCCTAGACGCTGGGAGGCAGCACAGCCAGCAAGGGGCTCCTAGGGCAGCTTCACCGGATAGTCCGGCGCAGGCTACCGGACAGTCCGGTATGCCGGATAGTCCGATGACCCTTACTGGACAATCTGGCGTTTCCCAGCAGCATCCAAGAACCTTCAGACCAAGGCAGCCAGAGGTGGGCACTTGGAAGAAACATCAGGCAGGGGCCTCTGGTAAATCGCATCAATCTGGTCCACGTTTGATCAGTTGCTTGCCAAGTACGTGAGAAAGGCCGCTTCCGGGAATCGGCAATATAAGCGACCGAGGTCACCGCCACGGGAAGTCAGGCCTGTGCAGAATAAGAAGCCGACAGAAACGGCTCCTCAAGTTGTTCAGATTAGGCCTCCAGCACCTACGGTTCCGCCTATGATGTGGGGTCCTCTGCAGGAGTTCCAACCAAATTCAGCCTGGAGTAACATGTATGCACCTTATGCTTACAATCCTTATTACTATCAAGGGTGGAGGGCGCCACAAGGTTCTGTGTTTGATAGATTGTATCCTTTCGTACATGACCAATTGTATGTGCCTCAATCTGGTCAATGGCTACCAAACCACCAACAATGCCAAAATTACCAGCCTCCGATGCCGATAAATCTGGCAGGAGGGCAGGGGACACAACCACAGCATGCACCATTTGCGCCGCCGCCTCAAAATTTTCAAGTTCCACCAAAATCGGTTCAACCAATAAAGTCACCGGTACAGCTAGCAGCACCATCGGCTCAATTAGCACCCCAAGCTGCGGCCGGTGATGTTAATATTGGGACTAATAATGTGATACTCAATAGTAATTGCAAGATGCCGATGGTGTTTGGAAAATCGGCTAATGTCAGGTCAAAGGAGGTTCCGTCTAAGATTGCTAGGGCTAATGATCGTGATGCGAACTCCAGCAAGGTTGCTGACAAGTCACCATCAGATCCGAAGTATTCCATGCCTCGATGGTGTCCTTCGGGTTTAACTCATACTCAAAAGACGACCTTGCAACGTTTGCGAGCTAAAGAAAGGAAAAGGCGGGAGGCTGAGAGAATTTTTAATATCACACATCCTATGTTTCCTCCTAAGAAGTGGAAGCCTAAAGCCGTCGAAGCTCCTGCTAAAACGGCCACCTTAGACCGGACTCTGTCATCGGACTGTCCGGTTGTGGCTACCGAACTATCCGGTGTACCGGACTGTCCGGTAATCTCTACCGGATTGTCCGGTAACCAGGAATTAGTAATGCCAAATCAGGAGATTGAAGCCAAGGAGACGCCAGTCGTCATGGAAGTTTCTGTACCTGCTTGTCCAAAAGAAAATGTGACAGAAGAGGAGATGATGGACTACGAACCTTCTCCTGAACATTTAGGTATGGAAATTAACGTGATTGCCTTTTCCACCGATTATAACATTATCGGTGAGAATGAAGAAGTGATGGCTCAGTTTAATTTCGGACCACGAGATGCTATCTTTGCAAAACCGATAGAAACGGTTAATCATTTGAAGCCTCTTTATGTTCGTGGTCACATCGATGGAGCACCTGTGTCCCGAATGTTGGTTGATGGAGGGGCTATTGTAAATTTAATGCCTTATGATCTGTTTAAGAAGCTCGGTAAGACGGATGCCGAGTTGGTCAAAACTAACATGACACTCAGCGGCGTGGGGGGCAAGAATCCCATTGAGACAAAAGGGGTTGCTTCCATGGAGCTCACTATCGGAAGTAAGACAGTCGCTGCTGCATTCTTCATCACCGAGGTAGAAGGTAACTTCAGTTTGATTCTTGGAATAGATTGGATTCATGCCAATCAATGCGTGCCTTCTACTTTGCATCAATTCCTTATTCAATGGGTTGGCGATGAGATTGAAGTGGTTTATGCTGATCCATCGGCTTGCATTGCTACGGCCGATGCCCCGGTGATCTGGGCTTATGATAGTGCCAAGTGTTTGACAGGTGTCGACTTGTCCGATTACCAATTCCTAAGTGTAGGGAGAGAAGGTGGCAAAGAAGATTGCAAAGCGAGCAGTGAGTAAGGCAAAGGGCCGAGCATACGATGACCTTTACCAAAGGCTAAGTACAAAGGAAGGAGAGAAGGACGTCTACAAGATGGCTAGGATTCGTGATAGGAAGACAAGGGACCTCAATCAAGTCAAGTGTATTAAGGATGCGAGGGATCAACTCTTGGTGAAGAAGGAGGACATTAAACTAAGGTGGCGTGAGTACTTTAACAACCTGTTCAATGGGGAGAGTGAGAGCACGTCCATTGAGTTGGACGGCTCCTTTGATGATGCCAATAGACTCTTTGTGCGTAGGATTCAAGAGTCTGAGGTTAGAGGAACCATAAAAAGGATGAAAGGGGGCAAGGCAGTGGGCCCTAATGCGATCCCACTCGAGGTGTGGAGATGCCTAGGAGATGTAGCTATTGTTTGGCTAACAAAGCTTTTCAACCAAATTCTGCGATCGAACAAGATGCCTGAAGAGTGGAGGAGAAGTATATTAGTACCAATCTTAAAGAACAAGGGAGATATTCAAAGCTGCACTAACTACAGAGGGATTAAGCTGATGAGTCACACGATGAAGCTGTGGGAGAGAGTTATACAGCATCGTTTGAGAAAATTAACGTGTATTACCAAGAACCAATTTGGGTTCATGCCGGGAAAATCAACCATAGAAGCAATTTTCCTTTTAAGACAAGTTATTGAGCGGTATAGGGAGCAGAAGAAAGACCTGCACATGGTTTTCATAGACTTGGAGAAGGCTTATGATAAGATACCAAGGAATGTTATGTGGTGGGCTTTGAAAAAGCATAAAGACCCAACAAAGTATGTGGCCCTCATTAAGGACATGTACAACAAGGTAGTGACTAGTGTTCGAACAACTGACGGTGATACAAGTGACTTCCCAATTAACATAGGACTACATCAAGGATCAGCTTTGAGCCCTTACCTATTTGCTTTGATGATGGATGAGGTCACAAGAGATATACAAGGAGATATCCCATGGTGCATGTTGTTTGCTGATGATGTAGTGCTAGTGGATGAAAGCCAAGCGGGAGTAAATAGAAAACTGGAGTTGTGGCGGCAGACCCTAGAGTCAAAAGGTTTTAGAATTAGCAGAACTAAAACTGAATATATGAGATGTGACTTCGGTACCGCTAGACAGGAGGAAAGAGATGTGAGTTTAGAAGGTCAGGTAGTGCCCAAGAAGGATGCTTTTCGATACTTGGGATCGATGTTACGAAGAGACGGGGATGTCGATGAAGATGTTAGCCATAGAATCAAAGCAGGATGGATGAAATGGCGTCAAGCATCCGGTGTGCTATGTGACAAGAGGGTACCACAAAAGCTAAAGGGCAAGTTCTATAGGACGGCTATTAGACCTACGATGTTGTATGGTGCAGAATGTTGGCCCACTAAAAGAAGACATATTCAACAACTAAGTATTGCGGAGATGCGTATGTTGCGTTGGATTTGTGGGCATACAAGGATGGATCGAGTTCGTAACGACGAGATACGAGATCGTCTAGGGGTAGCTTCAATTGAAGAAAAGCTTGTGCAACACAGACTACGGTGGTTTGGGCATGTGCAATGAAGACCCCCAGAGGCGCCAGTGCATAGCGGCATCATAAGGCGGAACAATGATGTGAAAAGAGGTAGGGGCCGGCCAAACCTGACATGGGAGGAGGCAGTTAAGAGGGATTTAAAAGATTGGAATATCAGAAGAGAGTTAGCCTTGGATAGAGCTGCTTTCAAGCAGCTATCCACGTGCCTGAGCCTTGATTAGGCTTTTCCTTGTGCTTCTTGCAAAAAAAAAAACTTTTGAAACCCTTGTTTTCTTTTTAAAAGCTCTCTTGAAAAAGTTTTTTTTTTAAAAAATCTCCTCTTCTAGCAGTTTGGTTTGGGTTTCAACTCTAACCTACCTCAACTTGCTTGGGATTAAAAGGCTATGTTGTTGTTGATACATTTGAAATGCATGATGATTTTGTTGACTATATAGAAATACGTAGAGAAATGACTGAATCTTGGAAAATGTAGCTAGAGAAATGTAGGGAAACTGAAGAAACGTGAGTGCACAATAAAATTAATGGAACAGATAGCATGGACGTCAAAATTAGTATTTACCATTTTTCTCTATGGTCGAAAATCAGAACACAGAAAAAAAGAGAAAAACCTCTGCTCCTCCCAGCAACACTTCTGGAAAAATTGATTGACTGCGTCGAGGATAAAGGGCAATTAGTTAAGTGGTACGAACTAAAGGAAATTGAGTAAAAGAAAGTCATTCACTCAATTTTATGAATTTAAACAATTTTAATGAAAGTGCAGTCTGCTTAGAAAGAACACATAGTATTTCATACTTTATCGTAGACAATAAAAAATTGCAATCGTATTTCAGAAAACTTTGAATGTGGATTCAGAGAGATGTTTTAAATGAAACGTTTTAGTTAACTAGAGAAAATATTTTAGTTGCATTATAATAAAATTTGTAATGAATTTAAATAAACTTTTTGTATGACTTACTACTAAAAAGAAACATATTCACTCAGCTTCAGTGCGCTTGAGGATTTTAAACTTTATAGTGGACAACAAAATATCTCAATCATATTTCAGAAACTTTGAATTTGGACTGTAAGAGATATTTGACATGAAAACTTTCACTTAAGTAAAAAGGATATTTTGGTTGTATTGTAACAAAATTTGAATTGAATTGGATTAAACTTTTCGAATATAAAACGTTTACTTTACGCATTGGAGAAACTAAAGATGCCTTACAAACTTTGAACCATATTCTCAAAAAACTTTGTGCAATGAACATAAAAACGTTAATTTCACTAAAAGAAATGTTTCGGTTGAGTTATAATAAAAAATGAAGTGAATTCGAATAAAGTTTTAGGCCTTTTATACTAAAAGAAAGCTATTCACTCAGCTGGAGTATTTCAAACTTTATAGTAGACAACGAAAAATCTCAATCATATTTCAGGGAAACTTTAAATTTGGCATGAGAGAAATATTTACATAAAAACTTTCGCTTTAGTAAAAAGGATGTTTTAGTTGTATTATAATAAAATTTGAAATGTATTGCATTGAACTTTTACTTTTACTTTTGTTCATTTGAGAAACTAAAAAACTTTGAACCATATTCTCAAAAACTTTGTACAATCAACGTGAAAACTTTAAGCTATGTATGATAATAAAAAATTCAACTGAATTAGAATATACTTTTAGAATAAGTTTGTACTAAAATAAGCAATTCACTCAGTTTCGATGCACTTTGGAGTACTTCAAACTTTATAGTTGACAACAAAAATATATCAATTGTATTTCAAGAAAATTTGGATTTGGCTTTAGAGAGATATTTTTAATGAAAACTTTGCCTCATCTAAAAAAATGTTTTAGTTGTAATATAATAAAATTTAAAGTGAATTCAATTGAACTTTCAGTATGTAAAGCTACTTGACTCATTCGACAAACTGGATAAATTTGAGCCATATTTTCGAAAAAATTGTATAAATGGATATGAAAGCTTTCACTTAAGTGATAAACAACTTTGGGTTTATCGATCGAAACTATGTAGTCCCAACTTTTGCTTAAATAATAAGCTCTTATTCAGGTACTAGGAGTGTAGGGTACAAACTAGGCACAAAAAAATAATTGAGTGATGAGATAGCAGCCAACCATATAAGCCAGTACGGAATACTGCTATATAAGAATCGGTAGAGTAATTGGGCCAAGAAATGACACCTGGTTTTCCTAGTGCTTGATAGACACAATACAGTTTCCCTGCTCCTTTTGCTGACACCACCCAAAAATCAACAGCACATGCCTTTTCCTTGGAACGCTTCGTGCACAACAAAAACATGGGAAAAAAAGGTAAGGTTGAGAAACATAAGATGCATTGGCAAGTATAAAAAACAGAAAAGAAAAAACAAACCATAACTGTAGCAATTTTCATATAACTAGATTTTGTCTTGATTAAATCTACAACAATAGCTAATACAGGAAAAGAGACTCCTTGAAATAAAAAATATTAATAGCAATTTAAGAGCAAAGCGTACCTATAAATAGGAGCGAATTTTCTATCCGATTGATTTCCGGAAAAACGACCACAACAATGAATAAACAGTATAGCGAGCCATATAATGTAGGCCAATCACCCATTTGTTCTGATGCTGTGAACTATTACTGATTTTCAGGAAACTTTCACTTTAGTAAAAAGGATGTTATAGTTGTATTATAGTAAAATTTGAATGGTATTGCATTGAACTTTTACTTTTATTCATTTGAGAAACTAAAAAACTTTTTTGAATCATATTCTCAAAAACTTTGTACAAACGTGAAAACTTTAAGCTATGTATTATAATAAAAAGTCCAACTGAATTTGAATAAACTTTTAGAATGAGTTTCTACTAAATAAAGCTATTCACTCAGTTTCGATACACTTTGGAGTACTTCAAACTTTATAGTTGACAACAAAAATATATCAATTGTATTTCAAGAAATTTGGATTTGGATTTACAGAGATATTTTTAATGAAAACTTTGCCTCATCTAAAAAAAATGTTTTAGCTGTATTATAATAAAATTTGAAGTGAATTGAATTGAACTTTTAGTATGTAAAGCTACTTGACTCATTCGACAAACTGAATAAATTTGAGCCATATTTTCGAAAAGATTGTATAAATGGATATGAAAGCTTTCACTTAAGTTATAAACAACTTTGGATTTGTCGATCGAAACTATGTAGTCCCAACTTTTGCTTAAATAATAAGCTCTTATTCAAGTACTAGGAATGCAGGGTACAAACTAGGCAAAAATAATAATTGAGTGACGAGATAGCAGCCAACCATATAAGCCGGTACGAAATACTGCTATATAAGAATCGGTAGAGTAATTGGGCCAAGAAATAACACCTGGTTTTTCTAGTGCTTGATAGACACAATACAGTTTCCCTGCCATTGTGCTGCCACCACCCAAAAATCAACAGGTCATGCCTTTTCCTTGGAACGCCCCCTGCACAACAAAAAATGGGAAAAAAGTTAAGGTTGAGAAACATAAGATGCATTGGCAAGTATAAGAAAACAGAACGGAAAAAACATTAATAAGAAGTGAATTCTTCATAATTTGAAGTGAATTCATCATGACATTGATATTGTGCTGAATCTATACCAATTTTCGCATCAGAGCATGAACATTGTAGCTGTTCCTAGTCTCATCTCAGCCTAAAAATAAACCCCACTTTGATGAGTGCAAAAATAAGAGGCAACAAAAAAATTCCCATACTTTTTCCCCCGGTAGATGTGCAGCAGGCAGGCATGGCACACATCCTTCTTCTCCAATGCTGCAGGCCCCCATACCCCTCATCTTCCCCCCCCCCCTCCAAACAAGCACCAGCAAGTAGCTTGCACGAGCAAGCAGCCAACCATGGTCCTATTGTCTCCCTCACCATTCCACCCCCCCTTCCCATGTGCTCAACCTCAATGACAGTACGCAGCAGCAGCACATAAAATGGAGGAGGCACAAAACACCAGAACGGCAGAGGCACAGACTGCGGGGATTGGTTCACATATACGCGTATTTAATTAGATTTGGTAGACTCACACCAAACCAGGTTTCATAATACGGGAGTAATAGTTCAGATGAGGCAGTACATAACATCTCTAGACTCTTCGGTTTCGAGTCACAACTTCTAAAATTCGCCAAGCAAAATAATGGGTAACACATGGAAAAAGCAGAAGAATGGCATCTTACACCCTTAACAAAAGACGCTGATGTGGACAATAGTACCTACCAAGAAAACTGTCTCAACGGGACAGCAAATTAGAGCGCACACACAGAATACTTTTACATTCACTCATAATCCTGCACATTGTGACAAAAAATCTATCGCAGCTAATGCTGTCATGTGTCTGTGCGTCGCTGCCACACAGAACTTAAGTTTCAACCGAGCAAAAGCTTGCCAAAAAAAAGGTAGGCAGGGCCCATTGAAACATACTCCGTAGTCTGTAAGAAGAGTATAAAAAAAAACAGAAATCCTGCCTTGAGCAAGAAATAGCGCTGAGATTTAGCCCTTGGAGCTGTTTTACCTCATCTATCCTCTACTACCTACTGAAATTGCTAGGACTTGCAAAATAATGTGAGAAAGAGAAGAAGATTATATTCCCCTGTTTCTTCACGTGGTGGACATGGATGTGCAGCAGCTGGCCATGGTGCACCTCCTTCTCACTGCTGCAGGCCCCCATGTCCCTCGTGTAACCCCCTCCAAACGAGCACCAGCACCCTTCTCCCCCCCCCCCCCTTCCTTGCTTCATGTCCGCCACGAGCAAGCAGCTAGCCATGGTGATGCTGTCTCCCTTGCCCTTCCGCTTGCTCATTATCAGTAACAGCACGGAACAGCGGCACATCGACCAATGGAGACTAAACAAAAAAACAAAAAAACAAAAAACAGGGGCGGTTCGTTCGAGCGGCAGGCAGCCACTTCGGGCGCGGCACAAAGCAGGTGCGATTTTGGCCGCTCCATTGCTTCACGACCGGCGGCGCGCTCCGCTAGGATCGACCACCGCAGCACACCTCCGCCACGCTCATCTCCGCCGCGCGCCGCCTCCTCACCACCGCCCAAATCCCATACCCTCTCCCGGTCCATATAGAAATCCCAAAAATCGAACGGAGAAACCAATTTCACCTGAGAAGAAGAGGCTCCCCCTATGCTGAATCCCCTTTTGCGCAGTGTCCTCGTCGAGGTTGGGTCTCCCACTCGGCAGATCAGTCGCATGTGGGCGCGCGGCGGTAGCTCGCTGGCGAAGTCGCCGAGGTTGTCGTCTCCTCCGCCCTGAATCGAGAGAGAAATCAATCCAAAAATCGTCGAAGCAGGGGAACAAAAGGACTCGGGGGCTAGTTGTGTACGACTCGAGAACAGATAAGGCAACGGGGAGACAGCTACGACTCCTACTCCGTGCAGGTTAAGGCGTGGGGTGCGCGGCGGTCGCTCGCCGGTGAAGTCACCGAGGCTCTCGTCTCCACCGTGACAAAGGAGAACCCAACGGGCGCGGTGGTAAAAAAAAAAAAAAAAGAGGGGGAATAGTTTCGAAATGCTGCGGGCGGGTTTTTTCTGAGAAGGAAACGGAAAGGAAAGGTGAAAAGGGGACCGGGGACGGGAGAATCGACGAATGCTCGCCACGCGTCCGTTCGTCGCTAGGGGCCCGCGGCGAGCGCGCGCAGAATAAGGGGCCTTTTGGAACAGAGGATCTCATAGAATTTTGTAGGAAATCCAATCCGCTCACATCACGTGCCGTTTGGCTTGCCTTAAAAAACGAGGAAGTAAAACATCCCAGTGGGAGCTCATGTTTTTGGAAGCCCAAGGCAGTTCCCGCTCGCTCGTCCGGTGAAGAGAGAGACTTGTTGGATTAGACTGTTCAGGCTCGTGGATAACGCTGACCAAGAGACCATGGTTTACGGAGAAAAAGTACGTAATTACGAAGACGGCTGTGGTCTTGTGGTTAGCCAACTGCTGGTGTATATTCTTTTTCTAATTAATGCACCACTAAGTTACTTATCGTCATGTCTCACATTGTCAACCTATTAATCAAGTATGCTTATTTTCTAAATAGAACGTGACTTTGTAATCATAAATCCATTAAACAATAAAATAATTGCTTATCACACCTAATGTTCTCAAAATCCTGCGTTTGGAGGAGCTCCTTTGTTCCAAACACCTCTACCAATATCATTCCTATGTTTTTCCACTACTCACCTACTCCGTTCCTGCATTTTCTTCCTTTTTTCTGTTTTACGTTTCTTTGTTCCAAACAGGCCCTAAAATTTTAGATCTCCAGCTGTTTTCCATATGCGATGCGGTGCTCTATCACTCACTGTCCATACAGAAAGAGATAGTTGGAACAGTGATGGTAAATGCAGAATAGGGCAACCGTTGAAGATAGCTTTAAGGAGATCGTCCCGTCACCATGCTCGGTCCGTTTAATAAATAAAACAATAAAACTAAAACAACAAGAGAAAGGCGCGCCTCGGCGGGCTCTCAGCGTGGCTATGTCAGTCAAAATTTTTTCACCCCTTAGGCTCCGTTCGTTTACAGTCCGGTTTGCGGAAATACCGCAGGCCTAGGTCGTCGAGTGAGCGTCAGCTGCGTTTTTTCTGCAAACCAGAGCCCCAAAGAACGCAGCCTTAGACCTAGTTTGGATAACCTCGGATTAAGGGAGATTGGGGTGGATTGGGAGAGAATGAGTTCTGTTTAAATCTCCAATAGATCAAAATCCCCTTCAATCCTCTCCATTCCACTCCAATTGAAAGGACCTTGATATCGCCTAGAGGGGGCGAATAGGCGTAACTGAAAATTTGCACTAATAAAAACAAACCGTCAGCCACTCCACCGGATAGTTCGGTGGGTGATACCGAACAGTCCGGTGATATCGATACCGGACTGTCCGGTATCAACCACCGGATTATCCAGTGGCACACAGAGAGCAATGCACAAATATGAGATTAAGCACTAGGACACTTATTGAGCTGTGCTATCTTGTTTCAAGGGTTCCTCTGATGATGTTGATCAATGTAGCACTAAATCCCTACACTCACAAAGGATACTTGCACACAAATGATTGCGGAAGCAAATATGAATGAAATGCAAGTATATAAAGCAAGGAACAACAACCACAAACACAAAGCTTGAGTCTCCCAGCAGGGGCACAGCACACAAAACACAAGATTTATTTTCCGAGGTTCGAGCACACCCGCAAGTGTCCCTACGTCCTCATTGTGGCGCCCACCAAAAGCTCGAGTCTTTTTCAACTCACGGCCTCCCCTCACCAACCACTAAGGTACGATGAGGCTGCTTACTAGCAGTGCTCCGAAGAGCGGGGGTGATACAAGCTTGACAAGTACCGCCAAGTTGGGACTTCAATTTTAGAAAACCTCTTCTATAGGGGATAGAGCATATTTGCTCGTTGGCCATTCATTATACTCGATCTTCTTCATATGCAGCTGTGGTATCCAATATATATTCAATTTGATCAGCCACTTAACATTCTTGAAGAATCAACATCAATTAGTCACATCTACATAGTAGAAATATGATTCATGCTACTCTTCATCAATATAAAACCATAAGCCTCAAAGTGCGTTTTATACAGAAGACCATGATAACCGGCATTTGGGCACTTGTGTTCACTTGATAATCAGTGATATAGCCAAGACACTTGAATAGATATTAATATGAAAATCTATGTCATGGCACACAAGTATGGTACTAAGATAGCCAAATTTCAATAGTCTAAAGATATCCACTAGGTGTATGATAATTGGCTTATGAGTGATTCTTTAGATGAGATATAATCCATAAGGTTCATTGCACCACAACATATGAATAATATACAATGAGAATACTCAATTTTCAATCATATGAGAATACTAATGCTTGACCATCGGATATGACAATATACATCCATTACATCACATGACATGCTCAAAATATAACCTGTAAAAGCCTGTCAAGTATCTACATAAAGTAGTTAGACCTTTAATCGCGTTGTCACTCAATGCACCAAAATCACACAGAGGGCTTGCTGCACTTACAATCTCTCTTTTTTTGTCATTGATGACAACCTCGATTAAAGATTATAAGAGATAAATAATTTAAGAGCTAGAATCCTCAGATATTTGGTATGTTCCCCTAAATATGTGTTTGAGTACAAAAACTCGAATTTCAGCCTCAAATGCTCAACAGCACATATTTTGTGCAAGGATAACTCCCACTAAGCATTCCATAAATCACAAAGAGGGAAAGAATACACAAAGTAAACCGACTCAGAGACTTTGTTGTGCAGCTGCTGGCATACACCGGACAGTCCGGTGAGTGCTACCGGACAGTCCGGCAGTCTCCACCAGATAGTCCAGTAGAACCAGCCAGCTCACACCAAAGTTAAATACAAAACCATAAAATTGTAGCCAAAGAACACACAACCTTAAGACATCAATTGGCATTAGAACAAAGGAGCTGGCCAGGGTGCTCTGAGTCAGACCATCCTGGTGCCCCCCACCACCCCTGCATGCGTGAAAAACAGGCCTTCAACAAGGCTGGGGCTACTCAAACTTTGAAACCAGTCAATGGAAGTCCACACTGGATGCTTTTCGTGGTATAAGGTAACATGGCAATGAAGCACTTGAGTATAAAAAAATAAAATCGGTACAGGGATGGATTGACCCAGTGAAATTTGATTAGACTGTACAAAAAGATCAAAGGAACATCTTGAATCGGGTTGAGCTGGCATGCCATTATAATAGTTCACTGTTAGATACGGCATATGCTACTTGATACACAAAGGGTAGCATGGATATATACACAACTTGATAAACATAAGGTTTATGGTGATGGCTGAAATAAAAAAAGAAGGCACAGGGCACTAGAAATCCATGTTACATTATAAGTACATTGCTATAGAGGGAGGAGGTAATCACCTTACCACAGCCTGGATGTGGGCAGATAAAATCTTTTTGCCCTATGTGAGTAAGATAGTGTCTCTTCAGCTTAGAGCTATCAACAAATTTCTGCAAGAAAGAGCAACCAGGTAATTAGGATCTACATTGACAACTTGAAAGTTGTCAGGGTAACATAGCAGACACCGATTATAAGTATTTAAGACATGGCATAAGGTCCTAAAGAAAATCTACGTGTGCAGTTTTTTTGTTGGGGGGCTTTTATACTGTACTATATAGGTAGCCTCAAATTGAGGTATTCATAAATTACATGACTGGTCATTAGTTTGTAGGTTGGGCAATTACAGACGGCACACAAGAAATAGTCAGCCGTAGGCATACCGATGTAAACAAGAAGATCTTAATTTCCTGAGGGAACAGTATCTAATAATAGTTGGAACTGAGAAATTATCAGATATCCAGATGCTATGTTGGTAATTGTACGGAGCATTTCACAAAAGCAAAAGAAATAGCCAGATAGCAAAATAAGGAACCAGATGCAAGAAGCCTAAGAAATACCTGTGTCTCCCAATCCAGATGGTGCAAGAGCACTATCCTGTATATTGATTGATGAGAGAAAGATACAGTAAGAATGTTTGTTTTTTTCGAGCAGGCTAAGAACCTACCACATTTTTATTAAAAAAAAAGGAAAACTGATGTTACTGCATTAGAGCGCTAATTTTGACTTAACTTTGTCATCTGAGTTACAATTAAAAAAATCTCCTCAGCTTAACAGAAGAAACTAAAGCACATACTCTCTCAGGATAGGATAAGGTATATATAAGGAAATCAAAACACCAAACAATGTCAAACTAATTTTTTTAAACGAACCTAAAAGTCTATCTACTACAACTCTAGCACAGCAAAGAAGCCACAACGATGATAGACTAAACATACATATACAGGAAGCAGCAGTAGACTGAATAAGCATCTAGCATATGCAACACAAACAGTTATGTGAAGGAATCACGCAGAAGCAAGGCACCAGCAAAAAGCTTACTTAGAGCACCCGAATCTTGATGGTTCTTGTTCACACGGTCCTCTTCACTATATTACGGACTCGGCCTGGAGTTGCTGAGACAACACACACCCTGTTCTCGAGCCTCCTGATATCCCCACATACCTTTTGCCACCAATGCACAACTGGCATAACACACCATACTCCTGTTCAGTTTGCATGGGGTGGGGTGGGATTGAGTCCAGGAGTATGAAAGAGGATTTAATATCTGTGAACTGTGAAGCAAGCTCCCTGATAGCTGAGAGTACGAAAGCCTACTCCCTGTAAAATAGAGGAACATAATGGAGTTATTCCCAAGCTCAAATTCCAGCTCCGCTCTCATACAGATTATACATACTGGCAAAAAGATTATAAATACTGCCCAATGCATATGACAATACCTAATTGGTCAATAATAAAACATGCCAAATATGAGAAAAGAAAACCTAGCTGGTCCACTCGACATTCTTTATTGGGGGGATCCTACACTAGCTTCCAAACAGAATCTAGCACTCTGTGAACCAAAAACAAATAGAAAGGGTCAAGCGCTCGGGGCAGATTATTACTTGCGGAGGTTGCGGAGGGAGATCATGGATGTTTTTCCCATGCCGGATTGGGCCTGCATGATGAAGTCACGGTCGTTGATGATGAGGAGTACAGAGCGCTGCAAGGACGGCTTCTCGTAGTAGTGGTCGTAGATGCCGCGGAGGAGGCCAACCTCTTGTTGAATCTGTCCACGACCTAGACACCCCCTGGGATTGCACGTGGGAGAGTGAGAACAAGCTAGGCGGTGGCTGCAATTCCCCGCCGGACGAGGGACACAGGAGAGCGACGAAAAATTAGGCCGGACGCACGGGGCACAGGACGAGGAAGCACACCATCGGCCAACGGACGCACGCCACCTCCACCCTGCAACGGCACAGCCGGGCCCACGCCAGCACGCGTCGCCACGGTTTACGATTTTGGAAAGGAAAAAGTTTCCGCATCCACCGAAAAACTCGAAGTTTCAAAAAATTCGGATTGTTTTTAATATATTTTATTATTTAAAATTTTTTTGCCATAATAATAATAGAAAAGCCGAAATTTTGGGTGGGAAAAAATTTCGGCACCCTCCGAAAAACTCGAAATTTCGGAAATTTCAATCCCTGTGCGCCGCTACGGCTTCGGATGGCAGCGGGACCACACGGAACCACTCCCTGAGGGAGCCACGCGGCGCTGTTCCCGGCCGGAGCCGCTCTTGCACGCGTCCTCGCCGCACGATGGGCCATCTGACGGCTGGCGGCGGGGAGCGAGGTGGAGTCACACGCAGCGGCCGACCGCCAACGGAAACATGGGCCTAGCCCTTCCTCACGATCGTCGGCGGCACGCAACGGCGACACCCAACTTTGGGAGATGTAGACATACGCAGTGGGGATCTACGATGTCGTCCGCGGCGCTTGGTCCTCGTCGCTCGCCCTGCCGTCAGCAGCATGCCGCTGCCGTCCCACAACACCACTGCCCCAACCAGATCCAGGTAGGGAGGGGCGGATCCAGCTTCTAAGGCAACCCACAAACACAATGAGTTGTCGGACAGGCAGGAGAGGAAGGAGGAAGGCGGATCGGAAAGGAAGACGGCCAAGGGCAGCAATGGCGGGTGGGACGGCGGTGACGGGGCGCGGGGGTGTCGAGGTCGGGTCGAGGAGGGAGCCAGCGTTTTCGGAAGAAAAAGGCCGAAAACTGCATGCGTGGGGTGGTACTGCTCTTATTGCCAGGGCTTTGTCAACCACCCCGCTCGCCCCGCCGTGCCGCCGCACAGCACCTCAAGACCGGTGCCATCCCTCGGCCTGTGGTGCACAGCACCATAGGACGACGCCGCAGGTGGGCGGCGAACCACTGGACGCCAACGCGCGTCGCCACTGCCGCAGCCGGTCCACCACAGACACGCGTCAGTGCCACATACGCAGATGCCGGGCCGTTCCCCAAGCGGAGGCGCGCCTCCCGAGGATGGATGCCAGCGGCCCCACGTGGAGCCGCTCCGCAGCAGAGCGCAGCGGCCTCGCTCCTAGCCGGAGCAGCTCCCCAGCGCGCAAGGGCCACACGCCGGCGCATCCGATGGCCAGCTGCTGGGAGCGGACGGGGGCGCGCTGAGAGCCAGGAAGCCCCAGGCACTTTCATGTTTGTATATGTGCCTATGTGATGCTCACAAAATTACAAAGGCGTTTCTGTGTATGGCTTGATCTAGGCCTCAATCCTAGAAAATTGTTCAGCTAACTGTTTTGTAATATCACTTACCATTTCCTGTCTAATATAGTTATTGTGTCAGCTCATCTTTGTCTCAGCTAAGTGCAGATCCTTAGCCTTCTAGCACAGGAGAAACAAAATTGCTAACATGTTATCCTTGAAATCCGGCCAACGATTTGCCTTTATTGTTGACAAGGCATGCATGTATGTTTCCCTGTTTTCCAAGTGCTCTTTGGTGTGCATTTCAGCACTTACAAAGTTAGATGGCTTGACACGGTGGTTTTTGCCACTTTTCCATCTAAAAACCGAGTGGGTGTGCTCATGGTAGGAATAGTTGAGTTCTCAAGGTTTTTACCCTTGGCTCTTCTCAGCCTTTTTTCTTTCGTTATTTTTTTAGTTGAGATGCAGATAGTGGATGGGGTTCTTGCGCAAGGCTTGATTGTAATAAATTTCGAATGTAATGTGTTGTGGCCAGCATCAGGACAAGTTGTGAATTGGTCTTTTATTGGCCTCGATTGCCAATGGCATGGATGCGTGCAGCTCATTTGTTGACAGTAGGGGTTAGGAGAACTGATGGCTTATTGGTGGTGAACGGGTGGTTAGGAAGTCACAGGCAATTGAAACTGTGCCTTTGCTGTTCTTACTGGCTGCTAATTTCGTGGACCTTTGTGGTCGTCGCCAATTTTTTTAGTTGTGGTTAGTTTCTCCCCCAATTTAGATTCAAAGAATGGATTTATTCTTATGCAATATTTTACTGTGAGGATTTTGTGGTGGTGCATAAGAATCGGACTAGAAAAACTCGCTGGTGATGATTAGTGAGCAGGTGGCAATAGAAAAAAAAGGGTGCAAATGGACAGTCTCAGTTTGGATATCATCTTTTAGTTACGGAATCTCAATTTAGATGAAATATTGTAGACCACGTCTCAGTGTACCGATAAATTAACTTATATGGAAATAATATCCGCTTACATCTTTGTTACTCGGAAGACAACAGAATGTTTGTTTCTCTGTTTTGGTCTTCGTTGCCTCCAATATACCTTAAAATGATTCTATTTGCCGTGTAGATCAATCAAGTAGCGGTTCACATAATAAGCTCTGTTTTCTTACTATGTATAAGGGTGTAAGTGATATCCAATTCTGTTTTTACGTTTTAGGCTTTGTTCGCCCTAGCTAAATTAGTTTACTCGATGGTTTATGCTAACTGTGTAAATAAAATTACAAAAGGTCTATTATTTCTCCGTTAAAGCTTACAGATTCATGTGTATTTTGTAGGCCTATGGCGCATTACAAGGTCAGTAAGGAAACTACTACTGCAAGAAGGTATATTTTCATCCTTTTACCTAACATACATGACGATAATGCCACATAAATAATCACATTACTTCCGCTCAAGATATTTGGTAAACTCTTACTTTCTTGTTTAGTCCCTCGAGCGAAATGTGTTTTTCTCTCTCCCAAAACTGTGATAGTTTGTTATATGAAAGTCAACATGAGCACCATTCTGGGTTGGAAATAAAGACTTCTTGGGAAGTACATATTTGATGTTCATACTCGAGAGATGCAGGTATAACTGTCCTATTTGCCTTTTTTTTTATTTTGCTCAGTGATGAGATTTATAAATTGAAATGCGGTGGCTGTCTAGATGTTTCAGATGCTTCAGAAACAATATCTCCTTGCTGATGGACTCATCTACGTATTGTATAGGAGCAACAGACAATGGATGCCCATATGAGTGGCGTCCTGTGATTGAATCTCGAAACCATGGCTATCAATCTTATCGGTCAAAGCTCCAATTAATTGTTGGCTTGTGCCATCCAAAGTACTGTGATTATTTATTTGCGTGCAAAAGCCAAATAGTACGGAAATCGGACGGTTAGACTAGCGCCAGCAGCTTGGCCATCTCCTCTTTTATCCACTGTTCTAATTACCCATCCCTACGTGAACAGTGTTGTTACAGTGTTTTTTTATACCGTACACGATCATTTACGCCATCCTCAGTCTTAATTTTCCATCTCTCTTTCTAATTAAGATCTGCTCAGGATAGGAATTGAGTGGTCCCAAGCCGTGGGGGCCCGTCGGGCATTATTCCGCCGCCTCGTGCATGCATGCAGTCGTGCTCGTGCCGGCGGCGGCGAGACCCTGCGGGTGTTGCTGACCGTACCGTCGCTGCTCCGGATCGTGGTTGAAGAAGACGTAATTAACAGTAACAGGCAGCGTCACCATCTGCTTGCAGCCCCGGCACGTTTGGTGTTTTTGCGTGTTAAAATTATGCAGATCAAGATTAGAATTTTTCGTTAAGCATAAAGACCACACATCTAGGATCATGTATCCGATATTGTTGCTTTAACTTATTAACACAGACCGTATGCTTACCAATGTTTACCAAAGAAATGCTACAATGTATAGCACTAACGTTTATGCTAATCATGCATGAGCTAAAGAATCATTGCATGGTTTCTAAACATAATTGTTGCCATTAGATTGTGTAAAGAGCATTAATCAAAACATAGAACTAACTGTAATGCTGCTAGTAGATATTTTCAGGGGCATAAATCGTATAAGCTCAAAGGATAGAAACCTGCTCAATAAAGTTTTTACACACACAGAGAATAAGATTTATATATGAATGTAAAGGATTTTATGACCACCGCTATATTGATTATAATTAAAAAAATGAATCTTACCCGAATTGACTTTCTAGGCTTGTACTCAGGTTATGTGAAAAGAGTAAAAACCAACCGGAACGATAATAAAACTCAGCTTTGCAAGCTCAAGCAACTGGCAATCATGGAAACGATGAGATTTATATTTGAATATCAAGGATTTCATGACCACCACCATATTGATTAGAATTTAAAAACAAATATTAGACAACTTGATTTTCTAGGCTTCTACTGAAGTTGCAGGTCAAATGTAAAAACCAATAGGAATGATAATAAAAACTTTGCTTTGCAAGCTCAGGTGGCAACCCTAGGAACGATAGGATTCAGAAGACGCAAGTGACAATCAGCAAACTTGGGGAGAGATGATGAGACATAAAAGGCAGTGGTAACAATCATACAACTCTGGCCCTTGACTCACTCTTAATAACTAAACAATGGAATCTGGGAGCATAAATTAGAATTTTAAAATGAAAATTTAGATACATTGCATACAAACAATTGCATAAAGGCATAGGAACAGTACGGGAAAGCATAAAAATCCAAAATTACCTCCATGAATAATAAATCTAAGTAATATATTTGGTTTAATGGAATAAATAAATGGTGATAGCAATCGAAGAAAATTCTAAAAAGGTATCATCAACATTGACATATAGCAAGCAGAGTCGTAATAATCTTACCTGAAGAACTGCTAGTACAACTTGCATGTCATACTGCATAAAATCAGTGGTTCCCTGAATCTCTATATAACAAGTAGTCCAGGTGTATACCTGTGCGGAGACTAACCATAAATTATGCAGAGGTAGTGTAAAAACCTATAGACGGGTAGTGTAAAAACCTATAAATAGGGTAACATGTCGTAGTAGGATGTGAACCATCTTTTACCAAAAAAACAAGGTTAGTAATGAAGACTAAATGCCATAGAAACCCCCTATAATTATAATGCTGCAGATGACCAATGCAAGCAACACAAAAAGATTAATAATTATAATGCTGCAGACATAAGTTTGAGAATAGATCGAGGGCGTTGCGCCCCCGATGCCTCTAATCATTGACTTTACTCGATAGAATTCGTAATGGGCTCTAGCTATCCTAAGGGAAACTTCGGGGGGAACTAGCTACTAGATGGTTCGATTAGTCTTTCGCCCCTATACCCAAGTCAGATGAATGATTTGCACGTCAGTATCGCTTCGAGCCTCCACCAGAGTTTCCTCTGGCTTTGCCCTCCTTAGCCATATTTCACCATCTTTCGGATCCCGACAGGCGTGCTCCAACTCGAAACCGATCGACGGACCAATAAAAACCATTCCGCATACGACCGGGGCGCATCGCCGGCCCCCATCCGCTTCCCTCTCCGCAATTTCAAGCACTCTTTGACTCTCTTTTCAAAGTCCTTTTCATCTTTCCCTCGCGGTACTTCTTCGCTATCGGTCTCTCGCCTGTATTTAGCCTTGGACGGAGTTTACCTCCCGATTTGGGCTGCATTCCCAAACAACCCGACTTGTTGACGGTGCCTCATGGCGCGACAGGGTCCGGGCCGGACGGGGCTCTCACCCTCCCAGGTGTCCCTTTCCAGGGAACTTGGGCTCGGTCCGTCACTGAGGACGCCTCGCCAGACTACAATTCGAGTAGGGGTACAACCCGATTCTTAAGGTGGGTTGCTCCCGGTTCGCTCGCCGTTACCAGGGGAATCCTTGTAAGTTTCTTCTCCTCCACTTATTTATATGCTTAAACTCAGCGGGTAATCCCGCCTGACCTGGAGTCGCGGTCCGAGCGGCAAAGTGCTAGGGTCGTTATGGGTCCTAAAGGCCATAGTACCATCTACATGCTGAGACGCTGCACCGAGAACAACTTCATATCGCCCACCATGTGCGGTGCCCAGCAAGATACGCCGGCAGCCAAGACTTCGGCCCACCGTGCACCACAACACGAGAGGCCAAACTCCACGTCCCTACCTTATGATGGATTAGGAGTGTCTTTTGGCGTGATGCCTAGGCAGGCGTGCCTCAGCCAAAAGGCCTCGGGCGCAACTTGCGTTCAAAAACTCGATGGTTCGCGGGATTCTGCAATTCACACCAGGTATCGCATTTTGCTACGTTCTTCATCGATGCGAGAGCCGAGATATCCATTGCCGAGAGTCGTGTGGATTAATGGATCATCGCTGCTCAGGGTTAGGCCAGCAAGCTAGCCCTCACCCTCGTAAGGCAATATCAGTGTTCCTTGACGCCTTCGGCGCCATGGGTTCTGTTGTGGCCCCTCCCCTACTAGACGAAGGTTGGGGGCCAAGTCTGAACCAAAGTCCGGCGACATTGGTGACAAATTCACAGTCTGTTTTGTTTAAGGGTCACGACAATGATCCTTCCGCAGGTTTGTTGACAGCACTTAAGCACGCCAAACCTTATACCACAAGCGTACAGTATCCTATTAGCTTTTTCCCAGGATGAGTATCTTGGGTTTTGTCAATCCGTAGAAAAATTACGTTTAAGCTACTATTAATCTAATATTAACTTAATTACTAACTAAATCTAATATATCTAAATAAACTAAAAAGAGGATTAAAAATACTTCTAATTATATTCTAATTATGGTCTAAAAAGCATATAATCTATAGCATAAAATGATAAAACCCAGTGGTAGAGAGTCGGGTTTAGACCCAGTGGTCGGGTAAGTCTCGCTGAGTAATTAGTACTCAGGATTTATTATAAACATGAAGATGGAGTAGATAAATTGTTGTGTGCAAACAATGATTTGCTCCAACTCATATGTATAACAGTGCTCTTCTATGTCATTGTAAATTGCAGGTGATGCTCTCAAGAAGCTTGAGGAAAAGGGTGTAGTTATTCGTTTTGTTATTGGTCGGAGGTTTTTTTCTGGATCTTTGAGTTATCTCATCTATAAGTTCTTAGTTTAGAATTTGACAATTTCATTTTCATTCTCCTTTCTTTGGTAAGAAAAATAATCCCTTTCCCATTGCTACCTTTATTGATGACGTATACTTTTTGGACAGTGCAAATTGAGGTGATAGCTTGGACTGTAATATTGACGATGAAAACCGGCAGACAAAGGACTTCTTGATACTTGTAAGGTCCCATTAGTATCTCATATTCTCAATTGTCCTTCACAAATTCTAGTACATGAACAAGACTTTAGAGTTTAGACCTTTATTTCTTCCATCAAGGACTGGGGCGAACCCACGTGATCTTGTACACTCCATCAACGGAGTCTCACATTTGGTGGACAATGGAATTCATGAATTGAATATCTGTCAGATTGGGCAGGAAAGCCATGAAGAAGCTGCAGAAGAATTACCTAGCAAAGCAAAGTTTTTCTTCAGTGCTGCAGTTGAAGCGTGGGGTGCAGAATTCTATGTAAAAGTTGAGGATACCTAATCTTGACTTAGGTATCTTTATCCAGGGATGGCAACGGGGTGGGTTTGGGGCGGATGGAGCATCCGCGCCCTTGTCCCCAAAACCCGTGACCAAAACCCGCCCTGGCCCCGAACTGCATTGCGGGTGGAAAGCCACCCCCACCCCTGAACCCGACGGGCCCCCGAAACCCGGTGGGGAACCTGACCCCCGACGACAGGAAGCAGGGAGGACGGTGGATGGGTGGAGGGCACCTAGAGATGGCAGCAGTGGGAGCGAGAGTCGGGGAGGAGGCGGCCTGCCGTCGGCGTCCACGCCGTGGTCCAGCACCTGGACCACGCGCGGCGGATCTCGGCCCTCCGCGCGCCGTCGATGCCTTGGAGCCGGGGAGCTGTCGTGCGGCACCTTCACGGTGGTGGTTGCGGGAGGCAGGGAGGAGGCGCAAGGTGGCCTGGCGGGTGGCGGTGAAGGGCGCGCCGGCGTGGGATCCAGGAGGCCGGGCGGCGAAGGTTGCGGCCTCGCGGGAGCCGCGGAGGAGGCGACCTAGCAGCTGCTATCACGGTCATCGGGGAGGAGGCCGGCCGGCGGCGGGCGCGGGAGCCGAGAAGGTCAGGAGGAGGAGGCCGGGCGGCGGCGGCGGTCGATCCGGGAGGAGGATGAGGCGGGGGTTGGGGGAGCCGAGAGGAAAGAAGCCTGGAGGATGAGGTGGGCTGGGCCGTGGGGGTTGTGGGAGCGGGAGCGGGAGCGGGAGCATGTTACGTGGGCCTAATGTCTCATTGGCATTGCAATTTCAGGTCCCCGCGGGTGCCCGTGGGTGTAAAATGAAACCCGTCCCTCCCTGTCCAGTTTCGGGTCCCCGAACCCGCGCACCCGTGGGGGAAGATCTAGACCCGCCCCTGCCCCCATCGGGTCCAAAACCCACGGGTCGCGGGTCCAGGCCCGCCCGCTGCCATCCCTATCTTTATCCTATTCTTTGTGTATGCTGATATACTCACTGTTGATTCCCCCCCATCTTTTAACTGTCCCGTGCAATTATTCTGTCAGCTGGGTTAATTGAGATGCTTGAAGGCCGTCCAGGTAGCCAAGGATTGTACATGGGTTGTATGAAATCAGGGGTTGTCATAAGCGAAGAGTAAGTGCTTTCTTTACTTAATCATCAGGTTTTTAATTTATTGATTGCCTAGCTCGTATGGTATCTGTATAACTCCAACTAGCCACTCCATTCCTAAGTAGCAGCAGCCTTTTTCCTTGTTATTCAGTAGTGGTGCTTTCATTCTGCAGCCTTTCGAAGTTGTGCCATGTAGTTGAATGCACTAAGCCACCATAACGTTTTCTCCAATTGAACAACCTTGCACATTCAGAGTTTCGTTTGACAGTTCAGCTTCATTAACAAATAATTATGATGAACAGCTAATACAGCGGGTGTTAGCACCGTATGAACTTGAGAAAAAAGTGCTTTTCAGTCAACCACAATTACACTTTTTATGGGTGTGTCATTTTAGTTTGGATTTCTTTGCCTCTTGTTAGTCAAATATCAAAGTGATTTAAATGTCAATCTCAATTTTAAGGGCCAACAATGGTATGAGCCTGACTGGTGGAAATTTGGAGATTAAAAAACGTGAGTAAATTGTTCCTTATTCTCCTGAACTAGTTATTCTTTTCCCTGTTGTAGATACCATATTGTTGCTATGGGACTGTTTGGCACAGCTCCAGAAATTTGTGGAGTTGGAGATGTGAGCATACAGCGTCCATTTGGATTAATCATTTTGTTCCTTTTTTAGATTCAATATAAATTTTTAAACCACTTTGATTTAGTCTAGAAACTCCAGCTCTGTGGGGAGGTGGAATCATTTAGCTGTGCCAACCATGATTGGTGGTTCGCAAGTAATAACTGTACCTTCTAGCTACCCAGCTTCTAGATATCCTGGCTACATGAAGTAACGCCAACAGAGCTTATTGTTTATATTTCACAACCATTAGTGGAGTGCAGAAGACAATTTCACCAAAGACTCCAACCTAGTAACAAAAATTCAGTTGCATTGTCTTCTGGGGATAACAAATTGCCTTGTTGAGCTTAACAAGAATCCAGTTTTAAATTTAGGAGTGATACTAACTATTGGAGAGTGACCTCAACAAAAATTACAGTTTTACAATTCATTGATATTCTTTGGTCTTTTTCCCTGGTATATTTACATCCTTAATCTCAGGGGGCTTTTTTCTTGGGGGGGGGGGGGGACTTAAATACGAACGTGACAGAAATTTATGTTTGTTTCTTTCAAAATTCAGTATGTCGTGCTTTTTTTTACCGACTGATCCGTGTTTTCCATAAAAACAGGTATTTTCGACATGCTTCTGGTTCTTTGTTTATTCTCTCGAACAATTTGGCTTGCTACATCAACATAAATAGGTAAGTGACATGTTATCTGTGTCTCCTTGTTTTCATCTTAACCAATGCCAAGCTAAACTGGCTTTGGGTTGCCACATGAGTTGGGTAGAGTAATTGCATGTGTGACAGTACCTAAACTTTTGAATCAGCACATGCTGGTCAGCTGGTGCAAGATTTGAATCTCTTCAAACTCAATGTGACATCTAGGCTGAATCTTTTATGGTTGATCAAATAGCTAACGTTTTCTTTTCAACTTTAGTTTCTTATATCTAATTCCTTTCAGACACCTTATCTTCGTATGTTTGCACAGTGAGTATATCGCCATGATATTTGGTAGTTCATAGTTATCCAAATAACTCTCACTAAATAGTAAATACCCTGTTGGGTATGAAATATGTACAAACACATTGATTGGAATGCTATGTTAATTTACTGCCTTAAGGACGCATATCATGTCATATTCTAAGGATAGATAATGCCATGATTTATTGATGTTCAAGATGCAAGGATGCTTTTAATCAGTCCTGCTGTCAAAATTTGAGTGTCAGATGTTTCTGGTGAGAAATATGAACCAAATTTTACCTGGGCAAGAACTCTTCCTTTTTCTGGTGTTTTATCTCTTCCAACCACGTCGGTTCATCTCAGTTTTGATTTGTCTTCTCTTCGTCATGCAGTGCGTCACTGCAGAGCTATGCACACGATGATATATCAGTAGGTTCATGGATGATGGGACTGAATGCAACTTATGTGGACTATGACCGGTTGTGCTGCAGCAGTTCTAGACAAGGTACAAGCTTCTCTTTTATTAAATTTATTTACATTGGCGGTTCCTGGGAAACTGTTTTTGCTTATGCGGTTATGCCATGTGTCAACCATCACTCGCAGAGAAAGTCTGTTCCAATGCTTGAGTTGAGCACGAGGCGTGGACGCGTGATTGCTGCTGCACATCCTGACGAATAACATTTGTACATCTGGCATTTTGTATACACTGCGGTTTTGTGAACGAAAAAGGCTACTATCCAGATAGAATTGTCGTGCTGTATCGACTATAGAACAGCTGACCAGAATTAGAGAACAAGTTTTTGGAACCGTTATAAAGGATTCTTGGAATTCTCCTTCAGATTGGCGTTCCCTCGCTCCGCAGAAACCTCTCCATTGGGCCAGATAACATTCTTTAATACGTTGAAAATCGTTGCACCTTCATTTTTAAACATATGATACTGATGATGTATTTTAACATGACGTTTGACTATTTATTTTATTAAAAATTTCACATATATAAAAAAATATCACTATCGTGCTCTCTTTGTCCTGAAATATTTCCTCCATCCCTGGCGTGAGTTGTGGATCCCGGAAGACCCTAGTTGGATCAACAATGCATATGCAGCATGGAGGAGAAGAATTTCTTTGCTATGCATGGCTGTTTACACTCATTAATTAAGATACTAATATATTCCATGAAGCTAGGAGGGCACGTGTCCATAGTGAGAAAAATAAGAGCCTGGCACCCTGTTTTATGGGAAAAGTTTTGAAAAAATTATATGACTTATTTCATGGGACGAAGGGATTATATATATTTTTAGTTTGTTTGACCAGGTTTATAAATAAAAATATTAAAATCTATCATGCTGAAAAATAAAATTTATCGTTGATGACGGATCTAATGATGACAATTTGATATAAAAATATTATTACTTTTTTAAAGCTTGGATAAATTTGGAATAATCTGACTTTGGACAAATTGAGAAAACACAACGGAGATAGTAGTGTTGGCGCTTGTCTTGGCCAAATATCACAAACGTTGAAGTCATCCTGGACCACGAACAGACGCTTCGGGATCGATTCTGCAGACTATCCGGCAGTGGGCGCCGGACTATCCAGTAACGCCGGATTGTCTGGCGGCGTGCGCCGGACTGTCCGGTGAGCTACTGGGAGCTTAGGTAGTTCTAGATCCAATCTCTCGGTAGGGACTCCGTCGGGGAGAAGAGATCGTATGGTTGCTCTAGGATCGGCAAGCAATTTAGAATGCCTCCAAGTCGCCGTTGAGACGCAGGGAGAATAGCAAGGTAGATTGGAAAAGCTAGGGCAAAGAGATAAAAGGTAAAACGATAAAAGTAGATTGATTTGGTTCGATTGCTGTTGCTTCAATCGGCCGTGACCCTTTATATTTATAGAGAGGGATGGTTTTACCCCTCTTACAAGCAAAAATCTTTTCGGATCACGCACAATCCGCGGATTCCGTTCGGACTCGTGTGTACCGGACTGTCCGGTAACCTACACCGGTAGTTCGGTAGCGTCGGACTATCCAGCCTCACGCACCGGACTGTCCGGTGCATGGCAACCAAGCCGACCTGCCACTTTTGGTGCTCAACACATACCCCCGTCTTTTGGCGAAGGTCCTGAAAAGCAATCTTTGCACCAAAAGTACTTAGGACGATGGTTAAACATAGGACATCGGCCATACTTTAACTCTAAGGGTGATAAAATTTTATCGGCCATGAAGCTCGCCTAAATCAAGGTGATGTCGAAACAATCTTATTGGGCCTCCATACCTGCTTAACAGCATGTACTTCCTTCTAGGCGCCATCACCTTGGTCTGCTGGTCCTTTGACTCCCGTTGTCGCAAAAGTTGAAGCCTTCTCTTCTGGGTACGAGACAAGCAGGGACACCATCTCGGCTGTGAATACTCAGACTCCTGCACATTAGGACCAGTAGGTGCATCCTTGACCAGATTGCCATCAATCGGTCGTTGTAACATTCCATAATAAGGATATTGAAAATATGGATGCATCCACATATTAGCGTAAGTATAAGCTAGGTAATAATAAAAATACGGCCATGACCCTGGTGAAGTCGGCCCTAAAGGATAACACATTGCAACAGAAGAATTACCCATCGAACTTGATTGCGCATCACTTGTATGTGAAGATTCCGAGGTGCTTGATTGGCCCCTTCTCCTGGCAGCTCGCTCCTTTTCGTACTTAGTCAGGAGCTCAACAAAACTTGGCTTTTCCTTCCCCTTGGTCTTGGAGCCACCCCCAGGCGCCCTGGAACCACCGGATAGTCCGATGACAGAAACCAGACCGTCCGGCGAGGCGCACCGGACGGTCCGGTGCTGACCACCGGATAGTCCAGCCCTCGCAGAACCCTCTGCCTTGGCCTCGCCTTGCCCCCCGAGCCTCGATGCCTTCTGCATCGGCTGTGTACTGGTTGTTCTCAGGGGCTTCGACTTCTCAGTACCAATGATAACATTCTTTCTCTTAGTTGATTCGGCTTGATGAAGCCGAATTAGAACCTTGGCACTCTGCAAACTAATGGTGTTAATTGGAAACGGCTCTTGGTCAACTTGCATACCTCTGAAACTCAAATACTTCTCATCTATAGCCGTTTGTATCTGTCGATGAAAAATATTGCAATAATTCGTCGCATGAGAAAATGAATTATGCCACTTACAATAAGCTCGCCTTTTCAACTCATCAAGTGGTGGTATAGCATGTGACAATTTAATCTTTTTGGTTTTCAATAATTCATCAAATATCTTGTCACATTTAGCTGGATCAAAAGACAAGCTACGCTGTTCTTGCCGATTATCAAACCAAAGCATCGATTTCTAATATCTCTAAACCTTCTAATATATTCAGAGACAGATTCATTCAGTTTTTGCTTAACCGATGTAAGGTGTAATAATCTTAATTCGGTTTCTCCAGTAAAGAAATAATCATAAAATTTCTTTTCTAAATCTTGCCAAGTATGTATCGAGTTGGGAGGCAATAATGTAAACCAAGTAAATGCAGCACCAGATAAAGACATAGCAAATAATCTAATCCTTAAAACCCCACTATTGCTGACCTCTCCACATTGTATAATAAATTGGCCAACATACTCTAATGTGGTCCTATTGTTTGCACAAGTGAATTTGACAAAATCAGGAATGTATACCCTAGAGGATATGAAATATACTCGTAGCTATCAGGGTATGGCTTATGGTAGGTTTTAGATTTGGCTTTAGTATCCAAGCCAAAAGATTCCTTAAGAATCCTCTCTATTTCGGCTATAAAGTTGCTTTTTTCTATTTCATCGTCCGAAGGCCGACGTACCGGCTTAGGAGCTCTACTAGCGGCTAGTGGTATGGTAGTATATGATGAAGATGGTATTTGGTTCGGCGAGTTATATGAAATTTGAGGTGCCAAACCAAAAATAAAACTACTAGCGGGCATATTATGTAAAACAGTAGAATATGGCAATGAAGCCTGAATTGTTAGAATCCCTCCACTAGCCGAATTCCCAAGGATTGCTCGGCTTTGTATATGATGTACTGGTGCAGCGGAAGGAGGAACTGTAGGTATAAGCATATTAGATAAATCAGAAATCATGCTACAAGCAGCACCTTGTTCGGCATTAACATTAGATGTAGAAATATGTAAATCATTGCCGAAAGGTTGCTTAAGTTTGGCATCTATCTTTTGATCAACAACATTGAAAATATTACTAGCTATAGCACCACACTTACTATTCAAACTAGAAGTGTCGGCGCTTGCCTTGGCCAAATATCACAAACATTGAAGTCCTCCTAGACCGCGAACGTGTTGTGTGCATGTATTGAGTTTAGATCCTGAAATTAAACTATTGTAACATACCGAGTTGAAGTGGGCGGTAGGAAACCAGGATACTTAGTGCGTAGGTATTCCTCTTGTTCCCAAGTGGCTTCTTCTTCGGAGTGATTACTCCATTGAACTTTGTAAAAGTTGATTGTTTTTCGGCGGGTTGATCTCTGCTTTTGGTCAAGGATTTTTAAGGGATGTTCTTCGTATGTGAGATCTGGTTCAATCTGAATTTGAGAGGTATCTACCATGTTCTCCGGCACTCTTAAGCACTTCTTTAGTTGTGAGACGTGAAACACGTCGTGAACCGCAGCCAGATGTGGTGGTAGCTCTAACCTGTAAGCGACAGCTCCGCATTTTTCAATGATTTTGAACGGACCGACATACCTTGGTGCTAACTTCCCTTTCACCCCAAACCGTTGTACCCCTTTCATCGGAGATACTTTAAGATACACATGATCCCCCATATCAAAGACTAGTGGTCTCCTCCTCTTATCTGAGTAAATTTTCTGTCGGGATTGGGCTCTTTTGAGATGGTGGTGTATGAGTTTCACTTGTTCTTCAGCTTTGGTTACTAAATCAGGGCCAAACGTAACACGCTCTCCAGGTTCAGACCAGTTTAGTGGTGTTCTGCATCTTCTACCATAGAGAGCTTCGAAAGGAGCCATTTCCAAGCTCTTCTGGTAGCTATTGTTATAAGCAAACTCTGCCAGGGGTAGACACTCATCCCACTTGGTGGAGTAAGTTAGTGCATAGGCCCTTAACATGTCTTCTAGGATCTGATTTATTCTTTCTACTTGACCACTGGTTTGAGGGTGGTATGCCGAACTGTGAATCAAGGTGGTCCCTAAAGCTGTATGCAATTGCTCGCAGAAATGGGAGACAAACTGTGGCCCACGATCTGAAGTGATGGTCTTTGGGACTCCATGCAAAGGAAGGATACGAGCTAAATAAATCTCAGCATAGGTCTTGGCATGGTATATTGTTTTTACAGGAAGGAAATGAGCTGACTTTGTAAATCTGTCTATTATCACCAATACCGAATCATACCTCTTTTGAGTTCGGGGCAACCCCACAATGAAATCCATGTGTATATCCTCCCATTTCCACGCTGGTACTTTAAGCGGCTGAAGCATTCCAGCGGGCTTTAGGTGATCAGCTTTTATCCTCTTACACACGTCGCACTCGGATACGTACTAGGCGATCTCTCGTTTCATGCGGGTCCACCAAAACTTTTGTTTTAAGTCTTGATACATCTTATTGCTGCCCGGATGTATTGTGAACATTGAAGTGTGCGCTTCTTCTAGTATTATCTTCCTCAACTCCATGTCCTTAGGTACCACTAGACGATTCTTGAACCACAGAACGCCTTGATCATCAAGTGTGAAACATGCCTTCTTCTCTTCACTAATACCCTCACGAATATATGCCATACCCCTATCTTGCTTCTGTGCTCCTATGATTTGTGCCTTGATAGAGGGTTCAATGATGAGATTATAAAGTTCTACTTGTTGCTCATGAGGTGTTTCAATTTCATTTATCTCACAACAGATCACTCTTGCTGTAGGTCGGGCTTCTATCACATTGCAATGGGCCTTACGGCTTAGTGCATCTGCTACCACATTGGCCTTGCCTGGGTGGTAGTGTATCTCCAGATCATAGTCTTTTATCAACTCAAACCACCGCCTCTGCCTCATATTGATTTCAGGTTGAGTGAAAATGTATTTGAGACTCTTATGATCAGTGTAGATGTGACATGTGTTGCCTAACAGATAGTGTCTCCATATTTTTAGTGCATGAACGACTGCGGCTAACTCAAGGTCATGTGTCGGATAATTTGCTTCATGTTTTCTCAATTGACGGGAGGCGTAAGCAATTACTCTCCCTTCTTGCATCAAGACACAGCCAAGTCCATTGCCGGAGGCACCACAGTACACATCAAATGGCTTGGTGATGTCCGGTTGAGCTAGCACTGGTGCTGAGGTTAACAATTTCTTTAATGTTTGGAAACCTTCTTCACAATTCGGATTCCAAATGAACTTTGCATTTTTCTTGGTCAATGAGGTCATGGGTTTTGCAATTTTGGAGAAATCCTTGATAAAGCGGCGGTAGTAGCCCGCTAAACCAAGAAAACTCCGGATTTCAGTCATGGTCTCCGGTTGCTTCCAATTTAGCAGATCTTCTACTTTGTTAGGGTCAACTGCGACTCCCTTCTCAGATAGTATGTGACCCAAGAAACCCACTTCTTTCAGCCAGAATGCACACTTGCTAAACTTGGCATAAAGCTTGTGCTCTCTAAGCCGGGTGAGTACGATCCTTAAGTGCTCTTCATGTTCTTTTTCATCTTTGGAGTATATTAGTATGTCATCTATGAATACCACCACGAACTTATCGAGTTCATTCATGAACACCGAGTTCATCATATACATGAAGAAAGCCGGTGCATTGGTTAGCCCAAAAGACATGACCAAATACTCATACAAGCCGTATCTGGTAGAGAATGCTGTCTTGGGTATGTCCTCTTCTCTAATCTTTATCTGATAGTAGCCAGACCTTAGGTCAATCTTAGAAAAGACCTTAGCCCCAGCTAACTGATCAAATAGAATATCGATGTGTGGCAATGGGTATTTGTTTTTGACAGTCACTGCATTCAGTGGCCGATAGTCAACACACAGTCTTTTCCCACCATGATCCTTTTTCTCAACAAAGAGAGCTAGACAACCCCACGGTGATGAACTAGGCCTAATGAACCCTTTGTCTAATTGTTCTTGTAGCTGTGTTTTCAATTCTTTCAGATCATCAGGTGGCATTCTATATGGCCTTTTTGACACAGGTGACGTGCCTGGAACGAGTTCAATGGCAAACTCCACATCCCGATCTGGTGGAAGTCCAAGAAGTTCTTCCAGAAACACATCCGGGAATTCACACACTACCGGTATCTTCTTGATCTCTTGCAGTTCAGTCGCATTAACTGTGGGGGTCATGTGTTTTTGATTTGGCATGTGTATTTGTAGAATCTTGCCGCTGACACTAGACCTTAACTGCACTGTCTTGCTGCCAATATCCAGGACCGCATTGTTTTCTGTCATCCAATTCATCCCTAAGATGATATCAATCCCCTGGTGTGGCAGCACCACAGGGTTGATTGTGAAATCTTCCTCTCCTATACTCAGCCTTAGCCTTTTCACTATCAGATTTGTATTAATCGGGTTCCCAGGCGCGGTGATTTGATATTTCTCTTTTATGCGTGAAGTCTTTACCCCGTGCTTAGATGTATATGACTGACTAATGAAAGTATGAGTAGCCCCTGAATCGAATAACATGACGGTCGGCTGACCGTTGACCATGAATGTACCAGCGAGAACAGGCTCTCCTGCAGGGATCTGCTCCATGTGCACGTAGTGCACCTGACCTGTCTTGGGTACGGACCCCTTCGGCTTGCTCTGCTAGTTGCCACCCGCGGGAATAGGACCTTGGATCCTGCGAGGTGCCCTGCAGTCCTTGCTGAAATGGCCGATCTTGCCGCAGTTGTAGCAGGGAGCACCCGGCCCCGGAACAATGGGAGCACGGGGAGCTGGTAGCTGTGCGGGTGCTCGATAGGTGGGGTACTGTTGCTGCGGTGTCGCCCTATGGATCCACCCTGGCTGGTTGGGTCAGACCACATAGCGAGGCTGCTGATAGTATTGCTGTTGGGGCTTGTATGCAGTCTTCTGCTTCTGTGAAGAGCCAGACGCTGATGTGTTGGCTAGCCTTTTGCGCTTCTGATCCTTGTTAGCGGCACGGAGACGATTCTCCATGTCGAGAGCAGTATCTACCAGCTCAGTGAAGCTCTGGTAGCGCCGTGCCAGGTGAGTCCGGAGAGTAGGGTCAAGGCCCTCTAGGAGTCTCTCCGCCCGCTCCGGCTCAGTAGCAACATCCCTCGGAGCATACTGAGAGAGGTGGATGAAGGTCTGCACATACTGCATGACGGTCCTGTTACCCTGCCTGAGGTCTCGAAACTCACGACGCTTTTGTTCCATCAAACTTGCCAGGATGTAGTGGGCCTGGAAAGCCTGACGGAACTCCTCCCATGTGGGCTCGTGGCCCTTCTCCTGCATGGCGAGGAAAGTGGCGTACCATGCCCCCGCAGGCCCATGAAGAAGCTGAGCAGCAAATCGAGCCTTCTCTTACTCGGTGATCCCTGGCAGAAGGGTGAACTTGGACTGGATGGTGCGAAGCCAGTCGTCCGCCGCCAGTGGCTCAGGACAGTTGGTGAAAACTGGGGGTCGCAGCCCCTTGAAATCCTGGTAGGTGATGCCACGTGGCCGGTACTCCCGCGGCTACTGTTGCCCATGGGCCCGGCGGTCTTCTGCTAGTATACGAATTAGCTCAGCCTGCTAGACCACCAAAGTGGCCAACTCCGGCGGGGGTGGAGCGCCTTGCGCTGACTGCCCCGACGATTGACCATTGCGAGTGTTCACCATCTGCAAAAATGGAGCCATATAGGTTCAGTCCAATAGCCCTTGTGCAAAGATGTGGTGATAAAAAGATCATAGGACTATAGACATGTTATGAATACATGAAAACATGTAACAAAACAGTTAGCTTCCATCTCGCAAGGCCAACCAACAGCACGTTACCACCGGATCGTGCAGTTTCGCGTATGTAAACGGCAGCTCTGAATTTCGACGTTTTGGTTACCAAAACGACCGAACTAGGTCTTATCACCATTAGAGGAGTCGTCCTAAATTTTATGCTCCGCAGCTTTGTTATATAAGGTCTTAGCTAATTCCTTTCGCAAGTGGTCATAATATACAACTTGCTACAGGGTGTCAAATCTGTCCAGATTTCTGAACCTGGATGTTTTGGGACATAACTTTCAAACAAAGCACTTTCAGTTTAAGGTTTAATTGACAAAGCTGTGCAACCAGGAGTTCCCAACAAGATTGGTATTTAAGGTACTTCTCCAAACCCTCCAAATTTCATGCTATGCTCAGTATAAGCTGCTGCACTCCCGAATTTCAGATTGCAACCAACTCGAGATTCGGGTGCCATTTTCCAAGCTCAAAGGCATTGCATCATTCCACATGGCCCATGCGCATCCAGCAGCTACTACAACCATATTTAGAAGGTCTTAGCAAGTTAAAGGTCCACTTAGTACACACGTGGGGCCATCTCGCCCATCACATCGAAACACCAACCTAAAGTTCTAACATCGGGTTACATGACGTACATAAATGAGTTCTCTCGACCTCACCAATGTTTAGTACAGTCATGGCAAACTGCACGGAGCAGCATAATACAAAACATCGCTCATAACGTGCACCATTTACAAAAGGCTTCATCATGCATTGCTAACATCAAGCACCCTAACGCACATTATGCGCGTCAGACACCAGGCTGTCCTCGTCCTCCACCACGGGGGCAACTGAAGGGTCCTGCTCGTACTACGCCAGGCGCTGCTGTGCCTCGGCCAACTCTGCCTCCAACTCCTCAATGCGGTCCTGCGCATACATATGCTGGTCGTGGTAGTGGGAGACACGGTCCTCGGCACGGAGGTACATCCCGTGTACGCTGTGAGCAAACTGCATAGTCGTAGCATAGGGCCTGGTGTCAATCCGCTCCTCCAGCATGTTGCTGATGCTGTTGATCGCAGTTGTATTGATGGAGATTGTTAGCCCACTCTAGGATCACTTAGGCAGCTTGTTCAGCTGCTGTAGCACCTACACGCACACACACATACTTGGCTGAATTTTGGGGAAGGTGGAGAGCAGAGAACACCAGTTCTTGTGTTCTGCTGAACTGCTTTCTACCAGCTGCTGCTGGTTCTATTTATAGAGGGAGAAAATACATTCTAGTACATACATAGTACTCCTACTCCTACCAACTATGGTACCTCTACCTTCTACACTACTCTACTCAGTACATCTACTCCCATCTGTTGTATACAGAGGGGCAAAAGTCCACTCTTGGCCGGCTATGGCCTAAAATGTTACTGTGCACTAGCTCTAGCTCTACCAACTACTAGGGGATATACTTAACAATAAGATACATGATCAGGTTAAGTGCTAGGATGATTAAGTTCAACAATTCTTCCCCTAATCAGCGAGCACTTGACTGATCCTCATGCTCGATCTTCTCAACCCCAATCCTGACCATCAACTGCACAAGGTGTTTCTGGCCCAAAGGTTTGGTGAGGATATCCGCGAGCTGCTGGCCGGTCTCAACATGCTCGAGGATGATCCGTCCTTCAGTGACACAGTCCCGGATGAAATGGAACCGGATGTCAATGTGTTTGCTCCTGTCATGGAGGACGGGATTCTTTGCCAATTCGATGGCGGACTTGTTGTCCACCCTCAGGACCGGTGCACGGTGATCTTCTCTGGTGATCTCTTGCAGCAACCACCTGAGCCAAATTCCCTGGCAGCATGCTGTCGCAGCCGCGACGTACTCTGCTTCACATGTGGAGAGGGCGACAATCCTCTGCTTCTGTGACTGCCAGGAGATGGGACACTTGCCGAGAAAGAAGAGGATACCCGAGGTGCTCTTCCTTCCATCGACATCGCCTCCCATGTCACTGTCACTGTAGCCCGTGAGCTCCGCCTTCCCCTTGCCATGCCTGGGGTAGACCACTCCGTAGTCCACTGTTCCGGCGACGTAGCGGAGAAGGTGCTTGACGGCGGTGAGGTGATCTTCACGCGGATCCTCCATGAACCGGCTGACGTAGCCCACAGCAAACGCCAAGTCCGGCCGGGTGTGCACTAGATACCGCAGTGTGGCGGAACCGCCGATTTAATCCGGGCTAAGCACACCTGCCACCTCTGGCTTGCAGTGCGATTAGACCGAACTAAACCCGGTCGTCCGTCGAGAGTCATTCGACTCCCGATATTACCTTTTCCCAGAGGAACCGACATCATACACATCCGACTCACGATGGAGCCACAACAGAAACATCATCACAGGCAGTTAAATAGCATAAAAGTAGATTTATTTACAAACCAGTTTTTACATAAAATATCAGTCCAACATAATATTATACGGTAGCAAGTTTGAAAGTTTCTCGCAGCGGAAAAAATAAGTTTAGGTCACCATGTTATCACCAAAAGTTTTGCCTTGGAGGTACAACATCGAGCCCACCGATGTTGTCCTCGTGCCACTTAGTCACTTCATCCTACATGAGGGCATGCCCCGCCTCCAACACAGGTGCACACCATGAATTCCATACCTGCGCTCAAAATGTGGGGGCAAACCCTGAGTACTAATTACTCAGTAGGTCTTAATGGATTTTGGCTTACGGCTGACGCGAAGCAGCTTACTAACAAGTAGATCCTTAGCTTTTAGTTTTTAACAGCAACTTAATTAACATAAATAACAAGTTTCACTGTCTCTATGATTGCCAACATAGTAGTAAGTCTTTGCAAGATAACAACTCAGCTCAAACATGTAGTATTCCAAAAACCATGAGTATTAAGCACTGAGAGTTTAAGTAATTACTACGTTGAACGTCAAAGGCATTGGCATTCCCACACCTGGTGGGCATCAGCGATTCGAATCGATTTTTAATTCCCGGGAATAACTATCATGCCAGGGGTATATGCTTACTAGCCATCGCGTTCCCACATATAGCCCCAATCTTAACCTGCCTCGTCCCAAGTTCGATTCACTCCCGCCTAGCCCCCGGGTTGTGCCCCCATGACGAGCCTGCCGACATCTCGGTCTCCCCGTTATGAGTACCAAGCTCCCCCGGGCCACCTTCCTCTCAACCAGCGGGTAGGAACGTGTCTCTGTGCTTCGGACGAGCCCAGGAAAGACTTTTCCGGTCCCATTCCCCGGATAAGCACTTTAGCAATGTTATGCCGACCAATAGGCGAACAGCGAACGGGCCTTAAACGACTCGGGCGGAGTCCGGGTGCGACATCATGATAAAGGAAATACTGAAATAAATCTCCGCCCGGTCTCTATTTAACTTCATGAGCAACAGTAATAAGTGATATGACTGTAAGCTTTTTGTATCTTTGAAAACACCTACGTGACGAGTACACACACTCGTGTCTACCCGTACCTAGCAATTTCTAGGCATACTCGTCCTACGAACTCTATGTACAGGTGCTAAGGCCAGGGCGGCCAGGAAGTCTAATGCAATTGTTTCCAAACAACTCCTAATGCATATGCGTAATCATCAAGTATAATTTATTTGCTGGGAGAGTATGGTCCTGCCTACCTTCTTCACTAGGGTCAGTAGCTTCTTCCGGAGCGTAGTCGGGTTCTTGCTGCTGGTCCTCTGGCTCTGGGTGCAGTTCCTCTTCTGGCTCCGTCACGATCGGTTGCTCCAGTGGTGGTCCTTCGTTCGCGGAATCTATATGCATGTCATGATGCAAAAGGAGTATGTATTACTGAAATGCTTGTTCACGATGCAGATGTAGATGCGATGCGGTGAATCATGATGTATGGAAACGAGTTACGCATATTGAGGCGAAAGTTGTTTTACACTAAGAAATCGTACAAGCCATCATCTACGACAGCTTAGCTTGTCACATAAAATAACGTGGTGTGTGACTGAGTTGCATCGATTTATGCGAAAAGATCGATGTCTACTACCATCTAGAACTCTTTTATGCTATAAGGAGCACAATAAACTAGGTATAACCATTTAGAACCTAATTTTTATATAAACAGCATTTCTTCATTTATTTTCCATGCTAAAAACACATGTAGGGGCAAAATGGTAATTAGCAGTGGACATTTGAGCTACCAAAATTTTCATAGAGCCCACACAGAATAAAAAGGTCTCTGCCCAAATTTCACAATTTTTGGAGTTCATTTTAACCATATTTTCTATTTATCGAGGTTTTTCATGCTTGCACAAAAACAGGGGCAAAACTATCTTTTCCTACTCAACCATCATACCCATTCTGTAGATCTATTTATTAGGAACAAAATGCAACAAAGTTTGCTATTTTTGGATTTTTATACACTTTATTATGATTTTTCAAAGTTTCAGCCTTTTTAAAAGCATTTTAATCGAAATTAAACAGATCCAGGACCTATCGGTAAATATCTATAGCTTCTGAGGGTTCCTGTGCAAGATTTACAAGACTCAGTACACAGTGCGGTGGACTGATTCGCAAATAAAGGAAAAAGCAGGGGCCGGATCTGAAATTTGCCCGGCCCCCTTCTTCTTCCTCGCGTCGGCCGCGGCCGCGCGGAAGGGCGCGCGCGCGCCGGCGAGCCGGGGCTCGCCGCGGCCGCGACACGAGTTGGGGAAGGTGTTCCCCGTACGGGGCTTCTACCTTGGGGAGGCGGTGACGGCGGAGACGGCGTGGACGAGGCGGGCGACGGAGATGAACCGAGGGTGAACCGGCGCGGCGCGACGTTGAGGCGAGGTCGAACCTCGGCGTCCGGACGGGGAACGGCGACGAGGACTAGGGCGCGAGGTGCGCGGGAGCGAGGCGAGCGCAGCGGTGGAGGTGGGGAGGCAGGGGGAGCGACGGAGGGGGCGGAGCGAGTTCGAGCTCGGAGCTCGCCGTCAATGGCGGCGCGAACTGGCGCGGGCGGGGAGAAGCGGAGAGGCCGAGCGGAGGGAGCCTAGGCACGCGAATGGGGTCGGGGAAAGAGGCCGGCCCTCGCCTTCGCCTTGGAGGCGCGCCTTGCGCGCGCTGTCCGCGCGCGGCAGGGGCGCGTGGCCGCGGCGGCCGGGACGGCCGGCGCGTGGCCACGGCCGCTCGGCGCGCAGCGCCGCGTGGGCGCGCGCGGGCGGGGAGAGAAAAGAGAGGCGCGTGGGTGAACCCGGTCTATGGACCACGGTGGCTGACAGGTGGGGCCAATCCCAGGATTTGTGAGTACGGTGTATAGACTCGGTGCATCGAGCGAGGGAGCGGGTCCGTGTGCTGGCGTGGGCGGCTGACAGGTGGGTCCCGCTGGTCATAGAGACGAGAAAATAAAAGAAAACCGAAAAAGATAAAATCCCCTTTGACCAGCTGATTAGGTTTCTGAAATTTGCAAATTTGACCAATTTAGGAGCCGAATTTGAAAAAGACCCAATTGAATGAAATGTTGTACATTTTTAAATCTACAACTTTGTCAAAAGGACCTATACCAGATTCCAAATACAAAATGATTTAAATTTGAAAATAACTTGCTGACTCCTGTTTGACCAATTAAAACCCCCAACTTGGAAATTATAAAAGTCCATTTTAGGTGCATTTTCATGAAAGGTGAATTATACCAAATTGCATAGAATCTCATGATCTACAACTTTGGTATTCATGACATGGCAAGATTTTGAATTTTGTTTCACAAAATTTTGAATTTACCAAACAGGGCTGAAATCGGCAAAAGTCACATTTTCACATAAAATGACCCAAAACTAGATTTCAACATTCATGCATGCTAAAGCACAAAATACCAAAGTCATTCCTTATGGGATTACCTACAAGTTTGGTATGTAAGGTTTTATAAAAAACACAATGGCCTTAAAGTTATATCCACAATTCAAACACAGCTTTTTCTGAAAACTAGGTTTAGTTGCTCAATTGGCCTAGCTTATGCATGCTTTTCAAGTGAAAAGATATCATTATGCTAATGTTTTTAGTGCAAAGCATTTGAGATGCCTAGGGCATCACAACCCACCCCCCTTAAAGAAATCTCGTCCCGAGATTTTTGAAGTGTCGTGGGTGGTTAAACTGGTTGTAGTTAGTGTTGGGTGCACGTATTGAGTTTAGACCCAGAAGCTAAGCTGTTATAACGTACCGAATTGAGGTGGATGACAGAAAACCAGGGTACTTAGTGTGTAGGTATTCTTCTTGCTCCCATGTGGCTTCTTCTTCGGAATGATTACTCCATTGAACTTTGTAAAAGTTGATTGTTTTCCGACGGGTTGATCTTTGCTTTTGATCGAGGATTTTTATGGGACGTTCTTCGTATGTGAGATCTGGTTCAATCTGAATTTGAGAGGTATCTACCACTTTTTTCGGTACTCTTAAACACTTCTTTAGTTGTGATACATGAAACACATCATGAACTGCAGCCAGATGTGGTGGTAGTTCTAACCGATAAGCGACGGCTCCGCACTTTTCAATGATCTTGAATGGACCGACGTACCTTGGTGCTAACTTTCCTTTCACCCCAAACCGTTGTACCCCTTTCATCGGAGATACTTTGAGATACACATGATCTCCCTCAACAAAGACTAGTGGCCTCCTCCTTTTGTCCGAGTAACTTTTCTGTCTGGACTGTGCTCTTTTGAGATGGTGGTGTATGAGTTTCACTTGTTCTTCGGCTTCTACCACTAAATCAGGGCCAAAGGTAACACGCTCTCCTGGTTCAGACCAGTTTAGTGGTGTTCTGCATCTCCTACCATAAAGAGCCTCGAAAGGAGCCATTTCCAAGCTCTTTTGATAGCTATTGTTATAAGCGAACTCTGCCAGGGGAAGGCATTCATCCCACTTAGTGGAATATGTCAGTGCACAAGCCCTTAACATATCTTCTAGAATTTGATTCACTCTTTCTACTTGACCACTGGTTTGAGGGTGGTATGCCGAACTGTGAATCAAAGTGGTCCCTAAAGCGGTATGCAATTGCTCCCAGAAACGGGAGACAAACTGTGACCCTCTATCCGAAGTGATGGTCTTAGGGACCCCATGCAAAGGAAGGATACGAGCTAAATAAATCTCAGCATAGGTCTTGGCATGGTATATCGTTTTTACCGGAAGGAAATGGGCTGACTTTGTAAATCTGTCTATTACTACCCATACCGAATCATACCCTTTTTTAGTTCGAGGCAATCCCACAATGAAATCCATGTGTATATCCTCCCATTTCCACGCTGGAACCTCCAGTGGTTGAAGCATTCCAGCGGCCTTTAAGTGATCGGCTTTTACTTTCTTGCACACGTCGCACTCAGACACATACTTGGCAATTTCTCGTTTCATACGGGTCCACCAAAACTTTTGCTTCAAATCTTGGTACATCTTATTGCTGCCTGGATGTATCGTGAGTATTGAAGTGTGCGCTTCGTCCAGTATCTTCTTCCTCAACTCCATGTCCTTGGGTACCACTAGGCGATTCTTGAACCACAGGACGCCTTGGTCATCAAGCGTGAAACACGCCTTCTTCTCTTCGCTAATACCTTCACGGATATGTGCCATACCCTTATCTTGCTTCTGAGCTTCTATGACTTGTGCCTTGATTGTGGGTTCAATAATGATACTATAGAGTTCTGCAGGCTGTCCTGGAGGTGTTTCAATGTCACTCATTTCACAGCAGATTACTCTTGCTGTAGGTCGGACCTCTATCACATTGCAATGAGCTTTTCGGCTTAGTGCATCTGCTACCACATTGGCCTTGCCTGGGTGGTAGTGTATCTCCAGATCATAATCTTTTATCAACTCTAACCATCGCCTCTGCCTCATATTGATTTCGGGTTGGGTGAAAATATATTTGAGACTCTTATGGTCAGTGTAGATGTGACATGTATTGCCTAACAGATAGTGTCTCCAAATTTTTAGTGCATGAACGACTGCAGCTAACTCAAGGTCATGTGTTGGATAGTTGGCTTCATGTTTCCTCAGTTGGCGGGAGGCATAAGCAATTACTCTTCCTTCTTGCATCAAGACACAACCAAGTCCATTACCGGAAGCATCACAGTACACCTCAAAAGACTTGGTAATATCTGGTTGAGCTAGCACTGGTGCTGAGGTTAACAATTTCTTCAAGGTTTGGAAAGCTTCTTCACATTTCGGATTCCAAATGAACTTGGCATTTTTCTTGGTCAAAGAGGTCATAGGTTTTGCAATTTTGGAGAAATCTTTGATAAAGCGGCGGTAGTAGCCCGCTAAACCAAGAAAACTCTGGATTTCAGTCACAGTCTCTGGTTGTTTCCAATTTAGCACATCTTCTACTTTGTTAGGGTCAACTGCGACTCCCTTTTCAGACAGCACATGGCCCAAGAAACTCACTTCTTTCAGCCGGAATGCACACTTGCTAAACTTGGCATAAAGCTTATGCTCTCTGAGCCGAGTGAGCACGACCCTCAAATGTTCTTCATGTTCTTTTTCATTTTTGGAGTAGATTAGTATGTCATCTATGAATACCACCACGAACTTATCGAGTTCATTCATGAACATCGAGTTCATCATATACATGAAGAAAGCCGGTGCGTTGGTTAACCCAAATGACATGACCAAATACTCATATAAACCATATCTAGTAGAGAATGCTGTCTTGGGTACGTCCTCTTCTCTAATCTTCATCTGATAGTAGCCAGACCTTAGGTCAATTTTAGAAAAGACCTTAGCCCCGGCTAACTGATCAAATAGAATGTCAATGTGTGGCAGTGGGTATTTGTTTTTGACGGTCACTGCATTCAGTGGCCGATAGTCAACGCACAATCTTTTCCCACCATGATCCTTTTTCTCAACAAAGAGAGCTGGACAACCCCACGGTGATGAACTAGGCCTAATGAACCCTTTGTCTAATTGTTCTTGTAGCTGTACTTTCAATTCCTTCAAATCATCAGGTGGCATCCTGTATGGTCTTTTTGACACAGGTGCCGTACCTGGAACGAGCTCAATGACAAATTCTACATCCCGTTTTGGTGGTAGTCCCGGAAGTTCTTCTGGAAATACGTCCGGAAATTCACACACTACTGGTATCTTTTTAACCTCTTGTAGTTCAGTCGCATTGACCGTGGGGGTCATGTGTTTTTGGTTTGGCATGTGTATCTGTATAGCCTTACCACTTACGCCTGACTTTAATTGTATTGTCCTGCTGCTAACATCCAGGACTACATCGTGTTCTTTCATCCAATTCATACCCAAAATAATATCAATCCCCTGGTGTGGTAGTACCACGGGGTTGATGATAAAATTTTCTGTGCCAATGCTCAGCTTAAGCTGTCTAACCCCCAAACTGGTTTCAATAGGTGATCCCGGTGCTGTAATTTGATAATTTTCTTTCAACTTGTACATTTTTATCCCATGCCTCAATGCATATGTTTTACTGATAAAAGTATGTGTGGCCCCAGAATCAAATAACACGACGGTCGGTTGACCGTTGATTATGAACGTACCAGCAAGCACCGGTTTTCCGGCGGAAATCTGATCCATGTGCACATAGTGCACGTGACCCATCTTGGGCATGGGTCCCTTCGGCTTGCTCTGTTGACTTCCACCAGCTGGGATAGGACCCTGTATCTTACGGGGTGCCCTACAGTCACGACTGAAGTGACCTATTTTGCCACAATTGAAGCATGGAGCACCCGGCCCTGGGACGATGGGAGCACGGGGAGCTGACAACTGTGCGGGTGCTCGATAGATGGAGTACTGTTGCGGCGGTGCTGCCCGATGAATCCACCTTGGTTGGTTGGGTCGGACCACATAGCGAGACTGCTGAAAATTTTGCTGTTGAGGTTTGTATGCGGTCTTCTGCTTCTGTGAAGGGCCAGTCGTTGAGGTGTTGGCTATCCTTTTGCGCTTCTGATCCTCATTAGCAGCACGGAGACGATTCTCCATGTCGAGAGCAGTGTCTACTAGTTCAGTGAAGCTCTGGTAACGCCGTGCCAAGTGAGTCCGGAGGGTAGGGTCAAGGCCCTCGAGGAGTCTCTCGGCCCGTTCCGGCTCAGTAGCAACATCCCTTGGAGCATACTGTGAGAGGTGGATAAAGATCTGCACGTATTGCATGACGGTCCTGCTACCCTGCTTGAGGTCTCGGAACTCACGTCGCTTTTGTTCCATCAAACTTGCCGGGATATAGTGGGCCCGGAAAGCCTGACGGAACTCTTCCCATGTGGGCTCATGGCCCTCTTCTTGCATGGCGAGGAAAGTGGCGTACCACGCTCCCGCAGGCCCATGAAGAAGCTGAGCAGCAAATCGAGCCTTCTCTCGCTCATTGATTCCTGGCAGAATGGTAAACTTGGACTGGACAGTGCGAAGCCAGTCGTCTGCCGCCAGTGGCTCTGGGCAGTTGGTGAAGACCGGGGGTCGCAGCCCCTCGAAGTCCTGGTAAGTAATGCCACGTGGCCTGTACTCCCGCGGCTGTTGTTGCCCACGGGCTTGACGGTCTTCTGCTAATAACCGAATCAGCTCAGCTTGTTGGACCACCAAAGTGGCCAGCTCCGGCGGGGGTGGAGCGCCTTGCGCTGACTGCCCTGATGACTGCCCCGTGCGAGTGTTCACCATCTGCAAAATGGAATCATATGGGTTCAGCCCAATAGCCCATGTGCAGAAATACGGTGACAGCAAGATCATAGGACTATAGACAATTTGTGAGCACAGGTAAACTTGTAATAAAGCAGTTAGACTTTATCTCTCAAGGCCAAGCTTAACGACATCGCATCATTCATATTATCCATGCGCACTCAACAGTTACTGCAACCATACTTATAGAGTCTTAATAAACTAAAGGTTTACTTAGTACACACATGGGCCATCTCATCCATCACCTCGGAACACTAACTTAAGGTTCTACATTAGGTTACATGACGTACATAAGTGAGTTCTCTCGACCTCACCACTGTTTAGTACAGTCATGGCAAACTGCACGGAGCGATATAGTACAAAACATCGCTCACAACGTGCACCATCTACAAAAGGCTTCATCACACAATGCCATTGCCAAACTCTCTAACGCCCGGTACGTGCGTCAGACACCATGCTGCCCTCATCCTCCACCACAGGGGCAACTGAAGGATCCGGCTCGTACTGTGCCAGGCGCTGCTGTGCCTCGGCCAACTCTGCCTCCAGCTCCTCAATACGGTCCTGTGCATACATGTGCTGGTCGCGGTAGTGAGCGACACGGTCCTCGGCACGGAGGTACATCCCGTGTACGCTGTGAGCAAACTGCATGGTCGCAGCATAGGGCCTGGTGTCAATCCGCTCCTCCAGCATATTGTGACGACGGAGCCATTCGTCGTCGTAGCCATCGGTAGGAAGGTAGCGCAGCACTGACATCCCTGCTGCACCCGAGGAGCTGAGTGAAGTGATGGCTGCTAGGGTGACCTTGTCGTAAGCGTCCTCCTCATTGGCCCCGTAGACGGTGAGCGTCTGCCGGACCGCAGTGTGGCTCGAAGGAAGGACAACACTGGCCATGCAGTGTCCCTCCGCGTGCACCGTCTGCACTGAGAAGAAAGGGCACGGCCTGCGCCTCATCTCACGCAGAGCCCGACAAAGGATCTGCGCAAGGCCGTTCTCCTCACGGCAACGGGTGTGAACCATCCCATTCTCAAGCTGAGGAGGGGTGTGGGTCACTGGTGGGAGGGGAGCAGCCCTTCCCTCCTGTATGCGAAGTCCCCTCGCACTGGTGGCTTTGCGGGCGGTTTGCTTGGTCCTGGCCATCTGTTTTTAAATAAGAGACCTTAATCAGTGATGAGCATAAGTTGCATATAAGTTTAATGGTTAAGTGGGTGATGGGTGCGGAAAACATCATTGGACTTTCATTTTACTTATTTGTCTTTTAGCGATAAACCCCCCAAGTATGAACAAATAAGAAAAAACATGATGCATGACTCGTCCTATTCGATCTCACATCACACACCTTAAGCATAATTTATATATCTAGTGAGTATCCGGTGACATATATGCACGGCACTCTCTAATGCAACTAGTCGTTCTTTATTCGTTCTTAATTTCACACGTGGTTAGTGTACCTGCAGAAAAATGCATGCTCATACCATCATCATTACCATGACCAATCATTACCACTCTAACCCTAGAAGTGGCACCCACGAATTTCTTTAGGCTACGTCTGGTGGACGACGTAGTGGCGCCATTTCTCCCAACACACCCAGTCTTCCTCCAGTACTGGGGAATTGTTGGGGAGAGAAACGGTGGCCAACAAGATCTAGTTATAATTTTGGTTGAAGGAAAAGTAGTCACGAAACACTCCAATAGCGTGACCACCCCCCTTAAAGAGTTCTGCTCTATCAGCATGAATGCAGGGTTCGCAACAGTCCGCAAATCCCAATAGCGCTCCACCAGTACTGGGGATGGCTATGGCCGAAATGTTGCTTCCCAAAGCGCCGAATATGCACATGAGTTCTATCTAGGTCAGAATGTTAGCGATGTCACCTGGTATTTCACTAACATCCTTAGTAGGGGCATATCGATACTCTCACTTTTCAAATACTTCGAAAAGGGTTTTCGAAAATAGGTTTGCAAATCAAAACTGGATGATATGTCTGTTGTCTGTGTATGATCGGCTCTGATACCAGCTGTGGCGGAACCGCCGATTTAATCCGGGCTAAGCACACCTGCCACCTCTGGCTTGCAGTGCGATTAGACCGAACTAAACCCGGTCGTCCGTCGAGAGTCATTCGACTCCCGATATTACCTTTTCCCAGAGGAACCGACATCATACACATCCGACTCACGATGGAGCCACAACAGAAACATCATCACAGGCAGTTAAATAGCATAAAAGTAGATTTATTTACAAACCAGTTTTTACATAAAATATCAGTCCAACATAATATTATACGGTAGCAAGTTTGAAAGTTTCTCGCAGCGGAAAAAATAAGTTTAGGTCACCATGTTATCACCAAAAGTTTTGCCTTGGAGGTACAACATCGAGCCCACCGATGTTGTCCTCGTGCCACTTAGTCACTTCATCCTACATGAGGGCATGCCCCGCCTCCAACACAGGTGCACACCATGAATTCCATACCTGCGCTCAAAATGTGGGGGCAAACCCTGAGTACTAATTACTCAGTAGGTCTTAATGGATTTTGGCTTACGGCTGACGCGAAGCAGCTTACTAACAAGTAGATCCTTAGCTTTTAGTTTTTAACAGCAACTTAATTAACATAAATAACAAGTTTCACTGTCTCTATGATTGCCAACATAGTAGTAAGTCTTTGCAAGATAACAACTCAGCTCAAACATGTAGTATTCCAAAAACCATGAGTATTAAGCACTGAGAGTTTAAGTAATTACTACGTTGAACGTCAAAGGCATTGGCATTCCCACACCTGGTGGGCATCAGCGATTCGAATCGATTTTTAATTCCCGGGAATAACTATCATGCCAGGGGTATATGCTTACTAGCCATCGCGTTCCCACATATAGCCCCAATCTTAACCTGCCTCGTCCCAAGTTCGATTCACTCCCGCCTAGCCCCCGGGTTGTGCCCCCATGACGAGCCTGCCGACATCTCGGTCTCCCCGTTATGAGTACCAAGCTCCCCCGGGCCACCTTCCTCTCAACCAGCGGGTAGGAACGTGTCTCTGTGCTTCGGACGAGCCCAGGAAAGACTTTTCCGGTCCCATTCCCCGGATAAGCACTTTAGCAATGTTATGCCGACCAATAGGCGAACAGCGAACGGGCCTTAAACGACTCGGGCGGAGTCCGGGTGCGACATCATGATAAAGGAAATACTGAAATAAATCTCCGCCCGGTCTCTATTTAACTTCATGAGCAACAGTAATAAGTGATATGACTGTAAGCTTTTTGTATCTTTGAAAACACCTACGTGACGAGTACACACACTCGTGTCTACCCGTACCTAGCAATTTCTAGGCATACTCGTCCTACGAACTCTATGTACAGGTGCTAAGGCCAGGGCGGCCAGGAAGTCTAATGCAATTGTTTCCAAACAACTCCTAATGCATATGCGTAATCATCAAGTATAATTTATTTGCTGGGAGAGTATGGTCCTGCCTACCTTCTTCACTAGGGTCAGTAGCTTCTTCCGGAGCGTAGTCGGGTTCTTGCTGCTGGTCCTCTGGCTCTGGGTGCAGTTCCTCTTCTGGCTCCGTCACGATCGGTTGCTCCAGTGGTGGTCCTTCGTTCGCGGAATCTATATGCATGTCATGATGCAAAAGGAGTATGTATTACTGAAATGCTTGTTCACGATGCAGATGTAGATGCGATGCGGTGAATCATGATGTATGGAAACGAGTTACGCATATTGAGGCGAAAGTTGTTTTACACTAAGAAATCGTACAAGCCATCATCTACGACAGCTTAGCTTGTCACATAAAATAACGTGGTGTGTGACTGAGTTGCATCGATTTATGCGAAAAGATCGATGTCTACTACCATCTAGAACTCTTTTATGCTATAAGGAGCACAATAAACTAGGTATAACCATTTAGAACCTAATTTTTATATAAACAGCATTTCTTCATTTATTTTCCATGCTAAAAACACATGTAGGGGCAAAATGGTAATTAGCAGTGGACATTTGAGCTACCAAAATTTTCATAGAGCCCACACAGAATAAAAAGGTCTCTGCCCAAATTTCACAATTTTTGGAGTTCATTTTAACCATATTTTCTATTTATCGAGGTTTTTCATGCTTGCACAAAAACAGGGGCAAAACTATCTTTTCCTACTCAACCATCATACCCATTCTGTAGATCTATTTATTAGGAACAAAATGCAACAAAGTTTGCTATTTTTGGATTTTTATACACTTTATTATGATTTTTCAAAGTTTCAGCCTTTTTAAAAGCATTTTAATCGAAATTAAACAGATCCAGGACCTATCGGTAAATATCTATAGCTTCTGAGGGTTCCTGTGCAAGATTTACAAGACTCAGTACACAGTGCGGTGGACTGATTCGCAAATAAAGGAAAAAGCAGGGGCCGGATCTGAAATTTGCCCGGCCCCCTTCTTCTTCCTCGCGTCGGCCGCGGCCGCGCGGAAGGGCGCGCGCGCGCCGGCGAGCCGGGGCTCGCCGCGGCCGCGACACGAGTTGGGGAAGGTGTTCCCCGTACGGGGCTTCTACCTTGGGGAGGCGGTGACGGCGGAGACGGCGTGGACGAGGCGGGCGACGGAGATGAACCGAGGGTGAACCGGCGCGGCGCGACGTCGAGGCGAGGTCGAACCTCGGCGTCCGGACGGGGAACGGCGACGAGGACTAGGGCGTGAGGTGCGCGGGAGCGAGGCGAGCGCAGCGGTGGAGGTGGGGAGGCAGGGGGAGCGATGGAGGGGGCGGAGCGAGTTCGAGCTCGGAGCTCGCCGTCAATGGCGGCGCGAACTGGCGCGGGCGGGGAGAAGCGGAGAGGCCGAGCGGAGGGAGCCTAGGCACGCGAATGGGGTCGGGGAAAGAGGCCGGCCCTCGCCTTCGCCTTGGAGGCGCGCCTTGCGCGCGCTGTCCGCGCGCGGCAGGGGCGCGTGGCCGCGGCGGCCGGGACGGCCGGCGCGTGGCCACGGCCGCTCGGCGCACAGCGCCGCGTGGGCGCGCGCGGGCGGGGAGAGAAAAGAGAGGCGCGTGGGTGAACCCGGTCTATGGACCACGGTGGCTGGCAGGTGGGGCCAATCCCAGGATTTGTGAGTACGGTGTATAGACTCGGTGCATCGAGCGAGGGAGCGGGTCCGTGTGCTGGCGCGGGCGGCTGACAGGTGGGTCCCGCTGGTCATAGAGACGAGAAAATAAAAGAAAACCGAAAAAGATAAAATCCCCTTTGACCAGCTGATTAGGTTTCTGAAATTTGCAAATTTGACCAATTTAGGAGCCGAATTTGAAAAAGACCCAATTGAATGAAATGTTGTACATTTTTAAATCTACAACTTTGTCAAAAGGACCTATACCAGATTCCAAATACAAAATGATTTAAATTTGAAAATAACTTGCTGACTCCTGTTTGACCAATTAAAACCCCCAACTTGGAAATTATAAAAGTCCATTTTAGGTGCATTTTCATGAAAGGTGAATTATACCAAAGTTGCATAGAATCTCATGATCTACAAATTTGGTATTCATGACATGGCAAGATTTTGAATTTTGTTTCACAAAATTTTGAATTTACCAAACAGGGCTGAAATCGGCAAAAGTCACATTTTCACATAAAATGACCCAAAACTAGATTTCAACATTCATGCATGCTAAAGCACAAAATACCAAAGTCATTCCTTATGGGATTACCTACAAGTTTGGTATGTAAGGTTTTATGAAAAACACAATGGCCTTAAAGTTATATCCACAATTCAAACACAGCTTTTTCTGAAAACTAGGTTTAGTTGCTCAATTGGCCTAGCTTATGCATGCTTTTCAAGTGAAAAGATATCATTATGCTAATGTTTTTAGTGCAAAGCATTTGAGATGCCTAGGGCATCACACGCAGCCCACCGACGATGCTCCTATAGCCCGTTGCGTCCACCTTTACTACCGAGCTCCCCTTGCTTAGCTTGATCTTTTCCTCCATCGGTGTCTTGTTGGCCCTGCAACCCGCCATGCCGCTCCGCTCAAGCAACTTCCGCGCGTACGCACTCTGGCGGAGGGTGATGGAGTCAGCCGTCTGCTCCACCTCGATGCCGAGGTAGCAGGTGAGCAGTCCGAGGTCGCTCATGCGGAAAAGCGCCTTCATCTCTTGCTTGAATGCGGTGATGTCTTGCTCACTGGTGCCGGTGACCACCAAATCGTCGACGTAGATGCCGACCACCATCTGCCCGCGTTCTACCCGCCATGTGTACAGAGCATGCTCTGTCTCGCACTTGGCGAACCTGAGCCGGGTCAAGCTTGCGTCCAGCTTGACATTCCATGCCCGCGGGGCCTGCCGCAGGCCGTAGAGAGCCTTGCGTAGCCAGAGTACCTTGTGTTCTTGGCCGACAATGACGAAACCCGGCAGCTGCTTAATGAAGACCTCCTCCTTGAGCTCCCCGTTCAAGAATGCAGACTTGACGTCCATGTGGTGGACGTTCCAGCCGCGCGTGGTCGCAGCGCAAGCACCAGCCGCACTGATTCCATCCTTGCCACCGGCGCAAAGACCTCCTCGAAGTCGATGCCTTCCCACTGCACGAATCCGCGTGCCACCAGCCGCACCTTGTGTCACACAACGTCGCCATGTTCATCCCGCTTCACTTTGTAGACCCACTTAAGCCCAATTGACCGGCAATTGGCCGGTGGGTCAACCAGCTCCCATGTGTGATTCTCCTGGATGGAGTTCATCTCCTCCACCATCGCGTGGCTCCTCCATGCTGCTGAAGTGCAGCTCTGCATCGGCCAGAGCCCGCGCCGCCATGCCTGGGGGAGTTGCTTCGCCGACGAGGTCGTCCACCGCGCGGAACCGCACCGGCTCTCCTTCGTGCTCGGCGTCGAGGTAGGGTGATGCATCTGGAGGAGGCGTGACGTAGCGGACCGGTGCTGCTAACGGGGTCACAGGCAGTGCTTCCCCTGCTCCCGGTGCCGAAGAGTTTGCTCGAGGCTCGCTGCCGCCGTTGTCCATGCCGCGCACCGGCTCCCCGTGAGCTGGTTCTTCCCCGTCTTGGTATTCTTCGTACTCTATGACGAAGGATCTCGAGTTCGCGCCTGCTGTTGCTTCCCCATTGCTGGAACGCGTCCAATCCCAGCTTGCCCCTTCGTCGAACATGACGTCGCGCGAAACATGCACGCGCCGCTCCACCGGGTCGTAGAGGCGGTAGGCCTTGCTGCCCGCCTCATAGCCTAGGAACACCATTGGCTTGCTCCGATCCTCCAGCTTGGAGAGGTTGGGCCGTGTCACCTTGACGTGCCCAATGTGTGATGCTCTAGCATCTCAGGTGTATAATCACCATTCGTATATGCAGCATGCATCATTTAGCATCATACATGACATACAATTGATGCCTCATTTCAAACTTGGGTGAATTACACTAGGTGAAAAACTGTTTTCTGCATGTGTGTCTCTGTGTTATGCTTGTAACTTTAAATCTGTTCACATCTAGGGGAAACTCATATTAACAAAGATGTTAGTAATTAAGTGGTGAACAACTTCGTCAATTGGGGCATGATCATTTGAGGGAGCTAAAATAGGGTTACAGCTCATTTTGTGCCAACACTATTTTTCTGTCAGAACCTGTCCAGACCAAAGATTCAACTTTATCCCTAACCTAGAGGCCAAACCTTGCCAAGCTATAATTGAAGAAATCGTAGAACAGGAGATTTCCAATAAATTTGTCAATAAGGTCTTTGGGTGAAACTAAATGTAAATAGGAATTTTATAATTTCTTCAAAATTCTGGACAGAGGGACAAACCAAACTAGAGAGCTAAATTCAAATGAAATTCATAATCGCAAATAGAATTTGGTATCAAGGCTTTTGAAAAAGTTGTATAATTGGAAGAGAGTAACAATTCTTCCAATATTCATTTTCCCAAAATCGGCTTCTAAATACGCCAAAAATGCATTTTTCAGAAAGGGAGAAAACACATTTTCGACAGTGCTTCCTCTGAGTCACTGACGGGTGGGACCCACCCGTCAGAAACCCCTGCTCCTCTCAGGCTCTGGCCGCCGCGTGGCCGCCGGCGTACGGCCGGCGCGCCTCGGCCATGGATTGAGCCTCTCTCTCCCTCCCCGGCAGCGGCTCTAAGTGGAGCGCACTTCCCTCTCAGCGCTCTTTCCTTCCTTCGCCAGCAAGCGCTGTTCGTCATTTTTTTCTCCCCGTCGCCATTAGAGCAAGCTTGAGCTCGAGCGTGCCCACCGTTCTGGCCACTCCCCGCCCCATCCACCACCACGCCGAGCTTCTCCATCCTCCCCTCCACCGGAATCCCTAGCTCTAGGCCGCCGGTTCCACCCCGTCGCCCCGCATTTCGTCGCCGAAGGGTCCGCCTTCACGAGCTCCGTCGCCGGCCATCTCCGCTCACTCCCCGGTGAAACCAAGCATGGGGTGAGATTCGCCGCGCTCCGCTCTCTCCCCCTGACCCCTGCCGGCGAGCCTCCACGCCCCACGCGGCCGGAAACGCCGCGCGCCACCGGAGCCCCTCCTCCTGTCGCGAGGAGGAAGACGACGGGAGGAGGAAGACGGACTTTTGCACTATCGCCCTCCTATTTTAGCGGTTTTATGTTTCCATACAGAGCACTGTACATTGAGTCTTGTAGATCTTGCATGTTAGCCCTCAGAAGCTACGGATAATTGTGTATAGGTCCTGGATCTGTAGATTTTCGATTTAAAATGCATTTAAAACTGCTGAAACTTTGAAAAATCGTAGAAAAGTAAATAAAAATCCAAAAATAGCAAACTAAGTTGCATTTTGACCTTTGATATCAGATATATCTGTTGGCTATGATGGTGGAGTAGGAAAACACAGTTTTGCCCCTGTTATTGTGCATGCTTGATAAATCAATGAAATTAGGAAATGTGGACTAAATGGTCTCCAAAAATTGCCAAACTTGGACAGCAGTGTTGTTAGGGTATATAGGCTCACTGTGATTTTTGGTATCTCAAATGTTCACTGTTTAATTACTATTTTGCCCCTGCATGTGTTTTTAGCATAAAAATAAATGAGGAAATGATAACCATATAAAGATTATGCTCTAAATGGTTTTATCCATTTTATTTGTGCTCCCTGTGGTATAGGTAGCTCACTGTTGAAATGGGGTACTGTGCATATCAAGTATGGTTAGTGTTTTGAAATTAATAAGTTCATGCATGTTTAAATTAATAAATAGAAAATGTGGTTTAAATGAGGGTCAAAAATTCTAAAAATTGGGCTAAAGCTTTGCCAGCATACCTAGGCTTAGTATAAAATTTGATAGCCCAAATGCTTATTGTTTATTTACTGTTTTACCCGTGCCTAGTAAATAATCATATAATTAACAGAGGAAAAGAGTTCTTGATAAAAATAAGCTATAGGGGGTTTTGTGGTATTTATTTAGGTTCTAGATAATGTAAATAGCTCATCGCTGAAAACGTGTGGCCATGCATGTAAGGCTGGACCCTATTTTGAAAATGGTAGATATAATGCTTATTTAAGAAAATAATAGGAATTGTGAGGCTAGTATATTAATAAATGCCACCATGAATTATATTTGGAAACTTAGGAGTATGTAGGCCTTAGCCACTAAGTTGGAATGCAATGTAGGTCTTCGCTACTGTTTTAGAAATGCGTGATAGAAATGTTAAGCTAGCTAGGTGGAAAAGAGTTGTTTAAGTGAGCTCGGCCATTTCGCATGAATCGGTGCTACCCCGTCACACACCCCCACGTGGTTATGTGTGACAAGCTAAGTTATCATATGTGATGGCTTGTACGATTTCTTAACGCTAAACAAGTTTCATCACGAAAATGCATAATGTTATTCCATAAACCATGATTTCTTGCTTTGCACTCGCATCATGAAGCAAGCATTGCACTAATACATGCTCCGACTGCACTATGTCATGCATATGCATATAGATCCAGCGAGCGAAGGACAACCGCCAGACCAACCAATCGTAGAGGAGCCAGAGGAGCAGCTGCACCAGGAGCTGAAGGACCAGTGGCAGGGACCCGACTACGCTCCGGAAGAAGCTACTGACCCTAACGAGGAAGGTAGGCAGGACCATACTTTGCCCCCATATTTTGAGCGCAGGTATGGAGTTCATGGTCTGCACTTGTGTTGGAGGTGGCGCATGTCCTCACTTAGGATGAAACGGCATGAGTGGCACAAGGGCAACATCGGTGGGCTCGATGTTGTTACCTCTAATGCAAATCTTTTGATGATATCATGGTGACCTCTGAACTTATCATTCCGCTGCGAGAAACTTTTGAACTTGCTACCTTATAACTCTATGTTGGACTTGTACTTTATTCAAACCGGTTTGTAACTAAGTCTAATATTATGCTATTCAACTGCCTGTGATGATGTATCTGTTGTGGCTCCATCGTGGATCAGATGTGTATGATGTCGGTTCCTCTGAGAAATGGTAATATCGGGGGTCAAATGACTCTCGATGGACGACCGGGTTTAGTTTGGCCTAAACACATTGCGAGCCAGAGGTGGTAGATGTGCTTAGTCCGGATTAAATCGGCGGTTCCGCCACAGCTGGTATCAGAGCCGATCATACACAGACAACAGACATATCATCCAGTTTTGATTTGCAAACCTATTTTTGAAAACCCTTTTCGAAGTATTTGAAAAATGAGAGTATCGATATGCCCATATTAAGGATGTTAGTGTAATACCAGGTGACATCGCTAACATTCTGACCTAGATAGAACTCATATGCATATTCGGCGCTTTGGGAAGCAACTTTTCGGCCATAGCCATCCCCAGTACTGGCGGAGCGCTATTGGGATTTGCGGACTGTTGCGAACCCTGCATTCATGCTGATAGGGCAGAACCCTTTAAGGGGGGTGGCCACGCCATTGGAGTGTTTCATGACCACTTCTCCTTCGACCAAAATTATAGCTAGATCTTGTTGGCCACCGTTTCTCTCCCTAGCAATTCCCCAGTACTGGAGGAACGTTGGGTGCGTTGGAAGAAATGGTGCCACTACGTCGTCCACCAGACGTAGCTTAAAGAAATTCTTGGATGCCACTTTTTAGGGTTAGAGTGGTAATGTATGATGATGGTGATGATATTGGTATGAGCATGCATTTTTCTGCAGGTACACTAACTACGCGCGAAACTAAGATCGAGTAGAGACGACTAGTTGCATTAGAGAGTGCCGTACATATGTGTCACTGAAATATCGCTAGCTATGTATGTATATCTAGTGTGTGATGAGAGGTCGAATAGGACGAGTCATGCATCATGTTTACTTTCATTGTTCATATTTGGGGTCATTGCTAAAAGTCGAACAAAGTAAATCGAAAGCTCAAAAATATCTTCTACACACATCACCCTTTTCATCGTTGAATTATATGCAACTAATGCCTATCACTGATTAAAAGTCTCTTATTTAAAAACAGATGGCCAGGACCAAGCAAACCGCCCGCACGGCCACCAGTGCGAGGGGACTCCGCTTGCAGGAGGGAAGGGCTGTTCCCCTCCCACCAGTGACCCACACCCCTCCTCAGCTTGAGAACGGGATGGTCCACACCCGTTGCCGTGAGGAGAACGGCCTCGCGTAGATCCTTTGTCGGGCTCTACGTGAGATGAGGCGCAGACCGTGCCCCTTCTTCTCCGTGCAGACAGTGCACGCGGAGGGACACTGCATGGCCAGCGTTGTCCTTCCCTCGAGCCACACTGCGGCCCGGCAGACGATCACCGTCTACGGGGCCAATGAGGAGGACGCTTACGACAAGGTCACCTTGGCAGCCATTACCTCACTCAGCTCCTCGGGTGCAGCAGGGATGTCCGTGCTGCGCTACCTCCCCACCGATGGCTACGACGACGAGTGGCTCCGTCATGCTCTCAGTTCTTAACTTCTTTTGGTTGTTGATGATGTACCATAGACTACTCTCATCAATAGATGCACGTGCATCAACTTTGGCCTGAGTTGACAGGCTGCTGTAGCAAAGATAAGGGTTTGGCTGATCTGGCTTGTAGTGGAAAACACCAGGGTAGTAATCTTGCGGTGTCATCTTTGTTTGGGCATTGGTATGAGCGAAAGTACCACCATCATATAAAACACCCACTTGAAATCCACGCTCACCATAAGGGAATAGCAAAGGATATTGTAGAGCCATATATGCAGGGTGTAAGCTTGAGATACGCTGTAGCTGGCCAGGCCTTGCTTGAATGACTATGTCACGTTTGAAAGTATCTAGGGAAAAATCCCCTACAACAAGCATGGCTAGCTGATCAGTGGTAGGCAAATTATACTGAACAGGGTCTCCTTCCCTTGCACCTATGATTCTAATCACAAAGTTTTCATCACCGTGCTCTGCAAGCCTATCTCTAGCAAGCCTAAATTTCTTTGCAAAAGGATTATAAGAATCAAGCATGCGTGCTAGGGCCTCAACATTTCTCGGCACAAGGGGATCAGAGGGTCTATCAGCTATGCTAACCACGTTAAGCCTGTTCTGGACCTCATGCGCTGTATCATAGATGTAAAGCTGAATAAATTTAGGTGGGTCCCCACCAGGAGGCAACAAGGATCCAACACGATGGTGGACCTGGCCAGATATTTTAAAAACAGGAGGGCCGCACCCATCATTCATTGACCGGTCAATGTTAGCACCCATATACGTAAAAGCAAATAAGCAATTATATTCTCTAATGCGTTTGATAAATGCTTTAGATCGAGGTCCACCATCAAAGCTAGCCAAAGATAGAAGCAGCTCTGGCCGAGGCAAGAAGGGTGGAATTTTAATCCTACCGCCTCTGCAGTAGTTATTGTAAATGACCTTGCCGATAGAAGCTTGGACTCAGATTTAACTCTTTCCTGGAACCAGAACACAGCATGGCAGTGGGGGCACTGGTACTCCAGAGAACCATACGCTGACCGCCCAGGGAACGTAGCTAAGGGATGGACCGTAACAAACAGTCATACGAACAAAAACAAACAAAGGCACCAATCAGCACAAACGGGTGGGACAGAAGCAGGAAGGACTAAGGAAGCTCAAGACACTAACCAACCTTTCAAAGCATCAATATAGTCCGGATGGAAGCGGCCACACACAATAGGCTCGCTGATAGCACGACAGCAAACTATCATAGGAAAGCACACAGAGGAAGGGCCATCAGGAAAAAACTGCATGGAAGGTAGGGCTGGCCACTACACAGAATGGACACAAGGCGAAATACGTCAAGCTAAAGAACTTGCTCCAACCAAGCGTTGCTGGTCAATGTATTTTCTGCATTTGGCACGTCTTTCGGTAGGCGAGGAAGAGGAAGGATGGTACAATGAGCCTTGAGCTGAGGACAAGGGCACAAGAGATCATGAGGGCACACCGTCTTAGGGGAACATAGGAAAGATAGAAGGACTCTTGCATCCTCAACCACGACGAGCGTGGGGACGGGCAGAAGCTGGAAACCCAACAATTGGATGGGCAGATTCCACATTAGGTGAGAATAGAAGGACTAAGCATACTCTTCAACGCAGTGAGACAAATATAATTACATACTCGACGACTCGGCGTTGTCCATGATGTCAATAGCCGGCCACTAAATCCAAGGGAATCCCATTGGAAGAGATAGATAGTAACAGGGAAGAGACAGCAACCTAAAAAGGCACCAGCAAGGAACAGAAGGTGCACCCAATATCATATGAGGTAAATAACATAGAATACCATACACAGACAACAATGGCAACATATTTATTCATTCCATAAGCAACCATACACAACACAACAGACCCATGTCTGAACAAGACTGCACATATAAATCAAACAAACACACTAAGAGACTCAACCTCACTTAGGAAAGACCTACACTGCGATACAACCTCCTCACGAGGAAGGGCAACAACATCAGAAGGGCCACACAGAAGGTTTGCCAATCGAGCTGCTCTGGCACCCACCGAAACAGCGGCACAAGCAACCCACCTGTACAAAACCAAACCTTGGAAGCTGTAGTCCACAACCAGTAATGCATACACAGTCTGCAGGTAGGAGATTGCCTGAAGAGCTTCCTGCTCATAGGCGCTCGAGGCACCGGCATCAACAGAAACCCAAAAGAACACCGTGGATGGACCACCACAGGAACTGGAGGCAGGCAACACCAGCTCGACACCACACAGCACGGTCCCATCGTCAGCCACCTCTGTCACAAACGCCGCATACTCTAGATAGCAGCGCGCGACAACAACCTCAAAGAGAGCCTGGTATGAAGCACCGATAACAAACACGGTGCCCGAAGAGCACACCACAGGGCCTGATCCCTGGTGAAAGAACAAAAGAAAAAGGGAAAGAAAGGAAAAGACGCTCCCGCACACAGTGAGCCGAAGGCGCTCAGGGCATGGCACCGGCCTCCTAAGAAGATCAGTGACGTCCAGGACAGCAGACTGATACAGCAAAGACGAGGTCACACAGTGCCGCTGCAATTGGCATCCACTGCTTTTGCCACCGTATGCACCATCTCTCACTCTTTCGATTTGTTTTCTTCTTTCGATGCATGTATGTTGCAGCTAAGTTGCATGTAGACATCGTTATCTGTGTGTTGTTCCTAGCTTGGCTGCAGCTTCCCAAGGGTGCCACCGTGATCGTGACGACCGACAGAATCTCTTCACCGTGCCATCTCTATTTAGGACGCTGTAGTGCATCCAGGGCCGGTCCTGACATTTGAGGGGCCCTGAGCGAATTTTTTTAAAAGGCCTTATCCAATTTAAAAAATATATGTATGTATATGCATATGCTTATATATAAAATCTTAGATACACATCATTGAATAATTTATCATTTGATGAAAGAATAATAACTCTATAAAGTACTTAATGTTTATAAAATGTCAAATGTAAATTGTAATCACAAATATTTACTGGATGCATACTTTCTTATATGGAATGATATCACGAAGCACGGAAATCCATAATTCTGTATGGACGTACCGATCGTACGTTTAGTCCATGAAATATAATTGGAAAGAAAAATCTGTATGGATGTACCGATCATACGTTTAGTCCATCAAACTGTAAGGAAAAATATAGTAGAATATACATAATACAAACAATACGGGAGCCAAGCAAGGGATTAACGAGAGAAGACAAATTTACTCGAGGTGATGAGGGGTTCTGGGCTTGTGGCGACTGTGAACATACGATGCAGCGTTATGGTGACCTGACGAGAGGCGAAGAGTTTTTTTTTGACTGTCACCCGGGCGGGGGCGGGGGGGGGGGGATCCCCCACCTGAATTTCATTGATTTCTATGGCCCCAATTGGCCCACATCAAATAAGTTTACAAGAGAGGTATCGTTACAATTTGTCACAGCTCATGACCTAATTTGCCATTACAAGTTTTGTGCACGATATGCCTACTACCCATCTATCTTCCACCTTTAGCCTATGCCTCCAAAGTGTTGCTTCTGCCTGGATAGTTGCCAAGAACGCCGGCATGGGCGTCAGGGATGCATAAAAAAATATGCTTGTTCCTTCTCTTCCAAAGATTCCAACAGCACAGTAGAGCGAAAGTGTTGAAATGGAGTAATGGGAACTCATGTGGTTGCCGTAGTAGGTGCAGGGACACTAGTGCACTGTCCTCGGGCGTGTCGATATGCAGCAGCGACGAAAAGCTCCTGGCAAAATCACAATGGAACAGGATGTGCGCTGAAGTTTCCACCTCCTGTTGGCAGGTAGCACATATGTCATCGGGCACCACATGCTTGACGACCAGGTTGGCATGGCATTGCAGACGCCCCGGCGAGCCAGCCAGCCAAAGAATTGGACCCGCGGCGGCGCCCTGCTCTTCCAGACAAAGCCGGCCTCACCATCCTCAGCAGTGCGACCACCTCACAGCACTTGGTACAACAGAGCTGCTTGAAGCTTGTTGTCTTTGGTAGCCGCGAAGCACTCACGCTTGTCTGGTTCGTCAGTAAGCTGCACTGCCTGGACGATGTTCAGTACCTCCTGTAGTTCTTGCGCGGCCCGGTCGGTGAGGCGCGGTACAAGAGCGTTGAGCAGCCCATTTTCCACCACGTGACGCACACTGACCTCTTGTTCTTTCACGTGGCTGAGAAGCACAGCGAAGTGTGTGGCAAGATCATCGCTACCTTCCCAAGCATCATGCCAGAAGGAAGTCGCGCGGCCGTCCCCGACTGCAGATGTAGTAACAGCTCTGTAGATGGGAAGCAAGGAGCGCAGCACCTCCCAGTGATCCCTTTCAGAGACCCTGACAGCGAAGCAAGGCATGTCTGCTCCCTCACCCAAACTGCCCATGAAGAACATGAGGCCGTGTGCAGCCTGTGAAGGAGTTTGAGTAGCAGACAAGTATTTTGGATCGAGAGATCCTTAACTCCCAGACCGCCATCTTCTTTGAATTCTTGAACTTCATCCCATGCGACCAGGCACTTGGCACCACTGGCCTGTCCGGACCCCGACCACAGAAAACCTCGGCGGCGTTGATCAATTTGCTTGATTATCCCTAGTGCAAGGAGGAGCACACTCATATGGTAGATGAGCTGGCTGTCTAGAACGGCATTGATCAGGACAAGCCTCCCCATGGGGTTGAGTAGAGTAGCCTGCCAACTTGCCAAATAGTTGTCAGTCTTAGATATCAATGGGCTGAAAGCCTCCAGTTTCAGTTTGTTGTTGGACAGAGGTAGTCCGAGATATGTTTGGGGCAAACCCTCTCTTCTGCGCCCAAGAATGTCCACACATTGCTGCACAACCGATTCTTCCATGTGGAGTGGTACAAGAACACTCTTCGAGAAGTTGATCGCAAGCCCAATTGCTGAACTGAATTGTTCCAGTAGAGCAGCCAGGCGTTCGATTCCAGCAGCATCACCTCTCATCACAACTAGTGTATCATCAGCGTAATGCAACACCGCTCCTGGCTAAGTTGTCTGCACTGGATGCCTGATTGTCGTGTCATTCTTGATCAAGCACTGTAGAACATCGGCCACCAGGAGAAATAGGTATGGCGAGATTGAGTCGCCTTGGCGAAGCCCTCTTTTGCAGTCAAACCATGGTCCCGGACACCCATTCATCAAGATTGCAGTTTTAGATGAGGAAAGGAGGTGGAGGATCCAACCTGACCACTTGGATCTGAACCCTCTGGCTGACAGTATATCCAGGAGGGCCGGCCAATGAACCGTGTTGAATGCCTTTGCAAAATCTAACTTCAGGACAGCAGTGGGTAGTTTTCGCTTGTGGCAACGCTGAACAAGCTCCATGGCATACACAAAATTCTCCGCAATAGAGCGCCCCTTGAGGAAGCCGGTTTGGTCCAAGTCGATCAGGTCCCCGATCACCTTCTGCAGTCTTGTTGTGAGCACTTTAGAAATTATTTTCACACTGCAATTTTGCAAGCAAATGGGTCGCAAATCAGTGACAAGTTTGTCCCCAGGCTTCTTTGACATCGGTCCAAGTTGTGTTATAGAAACTCGGGCCAAACCCATCCGGTCCCGGGGCACTGATTTTGTTCATACCTTTCACAGCAGCAGTCACCTCGCTTTCCAGGAACATGGCATCCAGATCGTGTCCCAGGCTGATGACTCTGAGTACAGGTCCAACAGCGAGAATTGCCAGCGGGGTTCGCCGTGCGCCCCCATGAGACCACGATAGTAACCAGATACAGCTTCAACTTTTTGATCGTGTTGTGCGAATTTCTAGTCGCCCACCTGCACAGAGCTGATTTGGCTTCCACGGTGTCGCATTGTGGCACGAGCGTGATGAAAGGCTGTGTTGCCATCCGCTTCTTTTATAGCTTTATGCTTGCTGCGCTGTCTCCAGTATGCAGCGCGCTCCTTAAGCGCTTGGTGGAGTCGATCTGTGCACATGGAGCGGACCTGCAACTCAGACTGAGAGGTGACGTTGTTCTTCTATGTAGTCAAACAAGGAGATAATGAATTTGCAATTTGGAATTATATGTGGTGTGGCTCTGGAGTTTCTTGCCCAGAGCTTGGCCGCAGCGCGCACAGCCTTTATCTTACCTGCGAGAACACCGGCAGCATCGCCGGAGCGTGAACAGCCATGCCAGGCAGGGGTGACATAGGGGAGGAAGGAAGGATTTTTGAGCCAAGCATTTTTGAACCTAAAAAGTTGTGACTTGGGGACTGTTGAGGAGAGGGAGGCAATGATCGGCCTATGATCAGAGGTCGCACGCGTGACAGAGGTGAGGCTAGAAGAGGGGAAAAGCAGGGAGTAGTCATTGTTACAGAAAGCCCAATCAAGGCGAGCCAGGGTGGGATTGGCCCGGAGGTTAGACCACGGACAATCAAGGAGTGGGAGCTCTTAAACTTCTACTTGATCTAGAGCAGCATTGAACATTCGGCATAGGCCCATGTCCAGGCGCCCAGTGTTTTTGTCCTCGGCACCACGGATCAGATTAAAATCGCCAATAAGCAGCCATGGACCTTGCACCCAGTCTCTAATATCTAGGAGTTCATTCAGAAAATAGCAGAGCAACGGTGGTCGGAGGGAGCATAAATATTCGTTATTGTGAGAATAGCATCAGAAGAGGTAGCTGCAAAGGAAATAGTGAGGGAGAAAGGTTTCACATGGCTAGAGAGGAGGCTGAAGTGGGCGCTGTTCCAGGCAGTCAGTATGCCTCCCCTGGTGCCGTTTGCTTCGTTAAAACTCAACAGGATTAGTCAAATATAAATCTTTAGACTTTTGATTTGTCAACAGTGATTGTAGCTCTCTGAATTTCAAGTGCGAAGGTGACCTTTACTGGGCAACATCACACCTTCCACAACATCTATGCATGCACAACATCACCTTTGTTTCTTTTTTGGGCGGTAGCCCTTGTGTTAATGTGGTGTTGCAATTGACCTTTTTCACCCTCTTGCTGAAATACAAAGATGTGGAGCTCTCCTACGTATTTGATAAAAAAAATCTATGTATGTGCAACAAGAGAAGGATGGTTCTTTTTTTTTCTTTTTCAATTGTTCGCTCATTCTCAGAGAGACTCATTTGTTTATCTATTGTTGTGACATGAGAACCAACCTCAATTTGATTTCTCCATGGTTTCTTATGGCGTTGTGTCCATCCAATAACAAAGTCCATAGAACTTTTGCTGAAATCTGTGACTAAACATGAAAGTGTTCAGGAAAGTAAATAGTTGATTTGGTTATGAATCTTGGACTCTAGAGATATGCACCTGGTGTTTGGTATGCTAGCTTTGGGGTAGAATTATGCTCTGGTTTTGTTCATTTTTAGTGGCACCAAAATACTCATGTGATGTGATTTGTTGTAAATGCTTAACTACTTCTAATGCATTTTTCCTTAATTGATATGACTTATCCGAAATGACTTCTTAATTGATGGCCACACATGTTGTATTTGATTTTTTCTAAAAAACTTTTTTGGCAAAACACATGTAGCATTGCATGATGACCAGCTAGCTGAGACATGGTATGTTGCTTGTATGTTCATTTGTTTTATTTTCTTATCACATATGCCAACCTTAATTATGAAATGAAGAAGATAGTTCAGCCTATAGGTCATCAATTTCTTGTTTGTACCCTAAAAATATCTCAGTTGTTTCGCAAATCATGATATATTTAACATTTAATGTACCAAAATCTTGTTGCACTTTGAACTTAGTTATGCTAACTGCGAGTTGAGAAAAATATGTTACCTATTTGTTGAACCATATAGGCTATGTTTTATTCTTCAATTTACAATGCAAAAAAAATTATATAAATGCACCTGCATCTTTGCTCATTACATGGTGACTGAAAATGGAGTTTATTTTATTGCCAAAAAACTACATCAAAGAGATTAATGATATGCACAACTTGTAACTTGAGAGACGGAGTTGTATAACTTGTAATCAGGTATGTGTATGGCCTTAATATTATTGTGAAAATGCTTTGCAAGTTATTACCTTGGTCTAAAGTATACCTCACTAAATAAGTGAGGGAAACTCTCTGAGTAATTCTATAAGATAATTGCTATTATTTATGTGAGTCTTTTTCGTGTGATGAAGGAGGGAGTGGGAGTGTCTTACCATGATTAGGTATAAAATCAAAATACAACTATTCTTCCCATTGTTATCCAGATTCATAAATTAAGCAACTCTTTGGGTAATTCTATAAGAGAATTGCTATTATTTATGTGAGTCTTTTTTGTGTGATGAAGGGGGGAGTGGGAGTGTCTTACCATGATTAGGAATAGAATCAAAATACAACTATTCTTCCCATTGTTACCCAGATTGATAAATTAAATTATACCCTATACATGATGCTTGTCATTACCATTGATAATCAGTTAACCTACCATCATCTTGGTTGCAGATGGCTTCTTCAAAACAATTTGAGGGTTGCACTTCATTTGAGGACTTCAACAATACCATCATCACAAGTAAAATTAATCATCTATTGTCTATAAATGCCTTATGTGACATTTCATAACTAAATGTGTATTATATTGCTTTAGATGTAGACACCATTAGCAGTGTCAGTGGGCCTATGTGCAGCCACCGGTCAAGGACCCCAGAGAACGTAAGAGGCAATGAGAGAGGGGCCGTTACTCACAACTAGCTAGCAATCAGAAAGATGAACTACTGAGAAAGCGTCGTGAAGCTCATCAACAAAAGAAAGTTGTAGCCACCCATGTAAATGCAGAACACCATGGTGAAACAAATTTGAGCAATCTTTACCTAAGGAACTGCAACACATACCAAGTACATCAGGTATAAAGTCTCCACATATCAACATAGTACATACAAATCTTTATAGGTTTTGATGTGATGCGGTAAACTTTTGGTGGTACAACCATATATAGATGGACATGTCTCATGCAATAAGGAAAACACGGTATATTCAAGCCATCAAGACATCACTATAGGTATATGTTCTAAACTTATATATTTTGACAGATGGAATTTTCTAAGTTTTCTCCATTTCCAATAACATAATATGATATGTTAATACATTCTAGGAAAGGATTATATTCACATACAACAATTAACAACTGAGCAGATTGAAGCAAGACGTGCAAATGGTAGAGCACGTTATGCAAATTTAACACACAAGCAGGGACAGGCAATACGTGATCGCTAGAGGCTACGTTATGCAAACATGACATCCGAGCAGAAACAAGCAAAAAGAAATAGTGAAAAAGCGCAACGTGTCTTGTGACGTAATACTTTGAGTAAGGAATCCATTGCAATGGTAAATCCTATGTATAACTCATCAGATTCAGATTGAAAGATAGATTCATAAAGTTACATTCTCAAGTTAGTTAGAAACTTAGAACCTATTAACTTAATTAGAGATTACCTATGGTGATTTTATGCTCTTAGGTTGAATCCAGCAGACCGTCTATCCCATCGTCTATATTCAAACTCTACTCCATCTATAGTGTAGCTACAGTGTCATTTAGACGACCATATAAACGATCTGTCAGACATAGTCTTATCTAAATAGCAGCCTATATGTATAACAAAGGAATTGGTCTCATTTCAATTTATCATTGTATCTTTGGTTTTTCAATTTCATAGTCATTTGAGCATTCCATGATGTTATGTGCCTATGTTACTCGTTGAAAAAGTTTGTTATCGGCTTACATTTTTAATGTACTTGCTTTGCTAAGACCGGATATATTGTAGTGTTTGTTGATTGCTACACACCATGTTTATAATGCTCTATGTATGGGAGTTGAATTTTTTCCCTGCCGTAGCAACGCACGGGCACAGACCTAGTCAATGTTGAAGTCCAATTTATTCGCGAGACTAGTTCGGACTGCAGGAGTAGGCCGCACGGAAACGGATGCCGAGGACGCTACGGACTTCTTTTAGGGCGTTTTACATGTGGATGGAATGTTAAGGAGACAAGCTTTCCAACGCAACTAGAATCACGTCGAAATAAGCTCGGACTCGACAAGAATAGCCGAAACAATAGGACGTCTAGAATCTGCCACGGTTCTATGGTAGGTTTCAGCTGATGTTTGAAAGCTTCATGAAGATACCGTTGGAAGGAAGAGTCTAGATCACAATATCTAGTCAAAGAGTCTTAGATTCATTATTGAGTTGTAATAATATATTAGTTTAGGAAAGATTTTGAGTTTATCTATTTAGCAAAAGGGTTGCCTCGAGGATCAAGTCAACTGTGTAATTAAGTGCATCATGTAAAATCATCCACGACCAATACAGCTTTCGCCGCATCGCCGCCCCTTCTAGGGTTTACGGTAAACCCTTCAAGTAAGCGTTATAAGTGTTATGCTGCCTTAATAGATCCATTACAGTTTACCATGTTGAATCTTTAATGTGAATCTACACAACCGTAATAGATTTTTGCCGCCATCTTATATATAAATTCTCACCGACTTCAAAAGAATTTTGGGATGAATTCAATATCTTTCCATGGATATATAACATCAAAAACGAAGTCTCTTATATATAAATTCTCATCGACTTCAAAAGAATTTTGGGATGAATATTCAATATCTTTCCATGGATATATAACATAAAAAACGAAGTCCATATGTGTGATGCCCTAGGCATCTCCAATGCATTGCACTAAAAACATTAGCATAATGATATCTTTTCAGAGGCCTTTTATCTTGAAAAGCATGCATAAACTAGGACAATTGAGCAACTAAACCTAGTTTTCAGAAAAAGCTGTGTTTGTATTGTGGATATAACTTTAATACCATTGTGATTTTTATAAAACCTTACATACCAAACTTGTAGGCAATTCCATAAGGAATGACTTTGGTATTTTGTGTTTTGGCATGCATGATTGTTGAAATCTAGTTTTGGGTCATTTTATGTGAAAATGTGACTTTTGCAGAATTCAGCCCTGTTTGGTAAATTCAAAATTTTGTGAAACAAAATTCAAAATCTTGCCATGTCATGAATACCAAAGTTGTAGATCATGAGATTCTATGCAACATTGGTATATTTCACCTTTCATGAAAATGTACCTAAAATGGACTTTTATAATTTCCAAGTTGGGGGTTTTAATTGGTCAAACAGGAGTCAGCAAGTTATTTTCAAATTTAAATCATTTTGTATTTGGAATCTGGTATAGGTCCTTTTGACAAAGTTGTAGATTTCAAAATTTACAACATTTCATTCAATTGGGTCTTTTTCAAATTCGGCTCCTAAATTGGTCAAATTTGCGAAATTCAGAAACCATGTCAGCTGGTCAAAGGGGGTTTTATCTTTTTCGATTTTCTTTTATTTTTCTCGTCTCTATGACCAGCGGGACCCACCTGTCAGCCGCCCGCGCCAGCGCACGGACCCGCTCCCTCGCTCGATACACCGAGTCCATACACCGTACTCTCTGTTCCCGGGAATGGCCCCACCTGTCAGCCACGGGGGGTCCATAGACCAGGTTCACCCATGCGCCTTCCCCCTCTCTCGCCGCCCGCGCGCGCCCACGCGGCGCTGCGCGCCGAGCGGCCGTGGCCACGCGCCGGCCGTCCCGGCCGCTGCGGCCACGCGCCCCTGCCGCGCGCGGACAGCGCGCGCGCGGCGTGCCACCAAGACGAGGGCGAGGCCCCGACCTTTTCCCCCAACTCCATTCGCGCGCCCGCCCTTCCGCTCAGCCCCTGCCCGCCTCGTCCCCGCCGTCCGCCATTGACGACGAGCTTCGAGCTCGAGCTCGCTCCGCCCCCTCCGTCGCTCCCCGTGCCTCCCCACCTACCCCGCGACCTTCGCCTCACTCCCGCGCACCTCGCGCCTGTGTGTAGCTGCAGCAGCTAGTGTCATTGTCATAGCTCCTTTTCCATGCATTAGGTAGCGCACGCTACAGCTCGCCCTCGGAGCACATGTAAGAAAAATGACTTCTTATGCCACATTTACATATATGTGTTTTGATCCAAGGGAGACACATTTACATTCTGAAGTGCTTAGGTCAAAGGGATGAGAAGAATAAGAAGAGCCAAAGGCAAGGCACGAAGGGCTGCTAGCGTTTGTGAGGATTGGAAGGTCTGATCCCTTGAGGTTGGACTAACCGTCAAACCAATTCCCCTAGAGGGCCTGTGAGATGGACTCCTAGCGAAATATGAGGACCGGAAGGCCTGACCCTCCAAAATTTTATGGCGCGGACCTTTGCGGTACAGGAAGCTAAAGCAAGCCTGGATACATGGACTGGAAGGTTGAACCCTTGAAGGTCGGACCATTTTGGCCTAAGGTGTGGAAATCAGAGCATTGGAAGACTTACAATGGACAAGAAGGTCTGACCCCAATAGGTCGGACTATTGGTCGGACCTCCTTGGTGTAGTGGTTAGTTTATATTAACGGCTAGTTGGCAAGTATAGAGGACCAAAGTGTCCAGCCCCAAAAGGGCTGGTTGGAGCATCCGGTCCATACACTTTCTGGCAGCCTTTTAGCTAACAGTTAGTTGATGCTTACGGGCTATAAGCCACCCCACGCAGTCATTTGAAGTGAGTTGGAGCCACCGAAGATCACACCAAGTGTAGAGGACATTCCAAGCATATGATCCACTCCAACCACCATAATACTGCTTAGTGCTTAATCCATGCTAGATTAAAGCTTGGAGAGAGTGATTTTTTAAGCTCTTCTTGAGTCAAGCCATAATGTACTTGTTGCTAGAGCCTCCTTGTTGTGGAGAGGCAGCAACACCTTGTGTGGGTGTTGATGGCACTTAAGCACGGCAAACCTTATACTACAAGTGACAGTATTAGTGTAGCTTTTCCCCAGGATGAGTATCATGGGTTTGTCAATCCGTGGAAACGATTAATAGTGAATGAATCTCAAGCTTAAGGTAAAGTCTAGGTTTAGGGGTTATCTAGTCTACCTCTAATATAAGTCAGAGTTAGATGATAAGCAACAAGCTTAACTATAACACATGATAGGAGGAAATAAACAGAGTCTAATCAAGATCTAATTGGATCCAAAATAAGCATAATAGGTACAACCAAGAGATTAGAGCACTCAAGATAACTAGGTGTTCAAGGCAGATATAAGCATGATCAAGCATGCTCCTCATGGCATGATTAAACCAAGATCATCAACCAAACCCCCTCATTCAAGCTTAACCTTTCTCCCACCCATATGTCATGTAAAATGGGGTAATCGACGAGAAGCTCTCATAAGGCATATATGAATAGTTCTCAACTTTAATTATTAGCGTAGTCTAATAACATGATCAGCATAGCAAGAACTTCTAATAATCAAGATCACAAGAACAATCTACTCAACCATATCACTAGTAAGCAAGATCAAATACTAAGATCTCTAGAAGAACATAATCCTTAAGAACAAGATCAAGAACACATGCATCTTGATCAGGAACACGAAGAACTAGACCAAGAACATAATGACCTAGAACAAGAACATGATAACTAGAGCAAGATAAATACTTTATTGATAATCATATCAAAGTTACAACCATGGACATACCTCCCACAATGATATGATGAAGCCTCAAGAACTAGGTAATTAGAGAGCCACGAAAGGCCTCTAATTACCCCTAGGAACTAGAAGAACAACTAATCCCTAGCCTAGAACTCGACCCTCAGCTCTCCTCTAGTGGATGTCCCTCCCTTCTTCTCCTCTATTCCTCGATAATGAATTGGATGGTTGACCTCGGGGCCTATCCCTTCTTTTTATACCCTAGAGGAGGTGCTGTAAAAAGGACACTATGAACCAACGTAAGAAGACCCCGTGTCGGCCTATTCAGGGAGGGTAGGGTCGGCTAACCCCTGCCTTTTCTTCTCCCCTCATGGTCATCCTTTCAGAGGTTGGTGGTTGCTTCATTAGAATAAAGTTTATACACTGCAAGTGGGCCTTTGAGCTCTAGAATCTTTGTATAAGTCGGTTTGTGCCAAATCTTCCATGTTTGAGCATATCTTGATGATTTTCTAAGATCTTATGGAATACCCTTCTACAACTTTGCTTATTATGTTGAATCAAAGTCAATACCCAAAGATCTCCTCCAGAAGCCTCCAGAAGAGGGTGGCTAAACCAACCTATGTCGGTCTACCCAGGCTATTTTTGGGGCTTCATTTCCCCCCTGAAGGCGAGCCGGGCGGTGCGCGTCAGCGTGGGCATGGGGTAGAAGCCGCTGGCCATGTGGCCATGGCGACGGGGGCGCGTTGCGCGCGGGTTGGGGAAGGAGGCGAGATGACACAGCGTGGACCGGGTGCGTGGACCGGGTGCCACTGACAGGTGGGGCCAAGGCGGGGAAAAGAAAGAATGGTCCATGGACCGGGTGCATGGAGACGGCGAGAGGCAGGACCCGCAGAGGATGTCGACATCAGACCGGGGCGGGAAACTGACGGGTGGGGCCTGTCTATCATAGAGACAAAAAGAAGATCGAAAATGGAAAAATAGTAGAGGGGTGTTTGACTGGCTGAAGACACTTTATAAATTTGACATTTCTTACTATTTGGATGCCGAATTAGGAGAAGGTCAAATTACAAGAAAATTTCAAAATTTTGCACTCTACAACTTTGTCAAAAGACATGATACCATGTTCTGTACAAAATTTAAATGTTTAGGTGAATTCAAATGTGTGACAAAGGTTTGACCAACTATACCTTAGAGATTAAAAATTCTGTTAGGCCCATTTATGGGCATTTTCATGAAAAGTGAATTATACAAATGTTTCTTAGAATTTTTTGATCTACAACTTTGCTATTCAAGTCATGGCCCAATTCAGAACTTGGCTTCACAATATTTTGAATTTACTAAACTGCTCTAAGTTTGGCAGATTTCACTATTTTGCACAAATTACTCAAAATCTCCTAGCAAACCTTTGTGCATGTTAACACTCACAATAGAGAAGTTGTTATACATGAAATTTCCTACAAGTTTGGTATTAAGACTTTGGTATAGATCACATTACATTTTGAGCCACATGGGTAAATAGTTTCAAGAGTTTGTTATATGGCAGATTTGGCCTATGTGTGGTCTCTCTTGTTTCAAGTGTTTGAACACTCAAATGAGGTCCAATTACTTCCAGGTCTGGTGCATTTGAAAGGTGATGAGGTTAATTTCATTTCATAGAAAGGGAAATTTTGAAGTGCTATAGTGAATTCAAAAGTAAATTTCAGAATTAAGTTTGGAAAAACTGATGCTCTAGGTTTGGGGATTTTCCTTCCTAGACATGGATGAACTTCATTTGGACTTGTGCACTTAGTTATCAATAGAGTCTTAAGATGGCCACATTGGCAAAGTTGAAGGACACTTATTGAACTACAACTTTTGTATTTGAAGTTCCACATGAAAGTGTGGCGGAACCGCCGATTTAATCCAGGCTAAGCACACCTGCCACCTCTGGCTCGCAGTGTGATTAGACCGAACTAAACCCGGTCGTCCGTCGAGAGTCATTCGACCCCCGATATTACCTTTTCCCAGAGGAACCGACATCATACACATCCAGCCCTCAATGGAGCCACAACAGGTACATCATCTCAGGCAGTTGAATATAGCATATATAAGCTTGTTTTACAAACCGATTCGAAATAATAATATAAGTTTCAACATATTACCATACGAAAGTCAAGTTTGAATCAGACAGCGGAAGCGAATTTGAAAACGTCTCACAGCGGAAGAAAATACTTTACTAGTCTTCATGCAACGTTGATCGAGACGAGCAGCACCGAGCCCACCGGTACTACCCTCCTCCAAGCAGATGTCCAGATGTCGTCGGTACCTGTTCTCAAAAGGTGGGGGCAAACCCTGAGTACTAATTACTCAGTAGGACTTAATGGATTGGCTTACGGCTGACGCAAAGCTTGCTTACTAACCTTTGGATCCTTAGCCATTGATTTTAAACAGTGGTATATCAATATAAAATATCAAGATTCATCTTTTGCATATAACTCCATAACAACTTGTAGAAATGTAAGCAATACAATACAAACATGTTGTATTTGAAAACATGAGTAACGGACATAATATATTCAAGTAGTTACTACGTTGCCCGACAGTGATATTGGCATTCCCACACCTGGTGGGCATCATCGATTCGAATCGATTTTTAATTCCCGGGAATAACTATCATGCCAGGGGTATATGCTTACTAGCCACCGCGTTTCCACATATAGCCCCAATCTTAACCTGCCTCGTCCCAAGTTCGATTCACTCCCGCCTAGCCCCCGGGTTGTGCCCCCATGACGAGCCTGCCGACATCTCGGTCTCCCCGTCATGAGTACCAAGCTCCCCCGGGCCACCTTCCTCTCAACCAGCGGGTAGGAACGTGTCTCTGTGCTTCGGACGAGCCCAGGAAAGACTTTTCCGGTCCCATTCCCCGGATAAGCACTTTAGCAATGTTATGCCGATCAGCAGACGAACAGCGGACGGGCCTTAAACGACTCAGGCGGAGCCAAACGCACACCACATAATAAAATTATTCTCCGCCCGGTCTCCATTTAAATCATGAGCATAGTATTACTTTCTCAATAGTAAAGGTTTTGTAACCTTTGAAATCACTTACGTGACGAGTGACTCCTTTCACTCGTGTCTACTCGCACCTAGCAGAGCCTAGGCAACTCGTCCTACGAACTCTATATATAGGTGCTAGGGCCAGGGCGGCCAGGAGATCTAATGCAATTGTTTTCAATCAACTCCTAATGCGGATGCGTAATGAGACAATCAATTATCACATTAGCTGGGAGAAATCATGGTCCTGCCTACCTTTGCTTATTCTTACTCAGCCAACAAACTAAACTAGGTTAGTTTGCCGGGTTGTGAGGCTTTGCCCCAGGCAACCCCTTGATCACTTGGACAACTCCTCCTTCCAAACACGACTGATGGGCTCTCCAGGTCGTGTCTGGGGCTTACTTGATCTTCTGGAACACCATTGCTTAAAGTAGCTCCCGTACTTGTTTCTCAATCACGTATCTGCAATAAGCGTTGCTATATGAATGCTATGCATGACACAGTGAATGAGATGCACGATCATCAAGCATACAATTGATTAAGCAAAATATAAGGCAACATCTAGTTACGCATGTAATGGATTACTAGCTCAACTAAAATCTCCCGACTGGCACTAGTATTAATACTACTCTGATGGACCCGAAGCAATCGAGTATGTGCAATCTCACGAGAACACATACAGGAGTTAAGTTGTCGATCATAAAGCTAACATGGTAAGTGTGGGGGTTTTTATTGGATATATTAGTTTCACATTTTTGATTATTTATATAAAATTGCATTATTTCTACTATTTCCAAATCAGAGTCACAACCTTACATGCACCATCTCCTATTCTAACAATGAGTCATGTTCATAACCTAGAGCTCATATCAAGCCCCTAGAGCATTTTTCTCCATAGCAATCTTTTTCTAAATTAATATATGCTTAAATATAAGACAAGGGCAAAATAGTAATTAAACAGTTAATGCTAGGGCTACCAAAATTTAGACAGAGCCTACACATGTTAATAAGGTCTCTGCCCAAATTTCATAATTTTTGAAGCTCATTTTACCCACATTTCCTATTTATTAAGGTTTTTCATGCATGCACACTAACAGGGGCAAAAAGGTCTTTTCCTACTCAACCATCATATCCATTCTATAGATCTATTTAATAGGAATACAATGCAACAAAGTTTATATTTTTCTGATTTTTATTTGATTTGTTACGAATTTCCAAAGTTTTCAGCCTAATAAAACACATTAAATCGAAAATCATAACAGTCAGGGACCTAAACGTGATTGTCTATAACATCAGGGGCTGAGTCGTTAGATCCGCAAGACTCAGTGAATAGTGCATGAGATCGAAACGTGAAAGCAGCAAAGTCCAGGGGCTAAATCGAAAAAACGCCATCTTCTACCTCCGGCCGACAGAGAGGGCGCGCGGTCGCCGGGGTTCCCGCGCGCGGCGCGTCGCGTGGGGGCACGCGCTTGGAGCCGAGCGGGTCTGGGGAGGTGTTCCCGGCGTAGGGGTACCTTTTCCCCAAGACGGCGTCGCGCGGTGAGCTTGGAGCAGGCGGGGAACGGCCGTGAACTGGCTCGGGCTGAGCGCCGAGCTCGGTGGTGGCGCCGGCTCGATCCGGTGGCTCCGGTGCAGAAGAAACGCCCCCGAGGGGTGCGCGGGTTGGGCGGCGATGAGGGGGACCCGGAGGAGGGGTTGGAGCCGCAGGGATGGATCAAGGGAGGCCGCCCACGGTGAGGCCGGTGGCGTGGTGGCGCGGCATTCATGCAGGTGCTCGGTGGGTGCGGCAACGGCTTCGGACTTCTTGGGGAATCGGTGGAGGAGATCGAGGAACTCGCGTTGCACGTGCTCGGAAGGTGGGAGGAGGCCCTGAGTAGCGGTGGCGCGGGCTCAAGCTAAGCTCGGATGCGGCACTGTCCATGGCGGACGCGCTCCGCGCGTGGCAAGCAAGGAGGCAGGGAGCAGAGATAGTGGCGAGGGCGCGGGGCACGCGGCTGAGGGAAACGCAGACCGGGCGCGGGCAGGCGGCGCGTGGCCTCGGCGCGGTGCGCTGGCGGCGCACGCTCGCGGTGGCGAGCGGCGCGTGGCCGGCAGTGCCGGGCGCCGGCGCCGCGTGGCGGGCTGACGAGTGGACCCCACTCGTCAGTGACTGCAGGGTGGAAAAATAATTTCAGAAAATTGAAAAATGCTGTTTGACTGCTGAGACATGTTTTAGAAATTGTTGTTTTTGAACATCCTAGGGGCCGAATTTGACAAAACCCAAAATACAAAAGTTGTTTTACTCTTCCAGATCTATAACTTTGTCAAAAGGAGAAACATTAGATTCCAAGTTTAAATATCATCAAATTTGAATTGAACCCGCTGACTCCAGTTTGACCAAAGTTTAATACAAACTTAGAAATTCCTAAAGTCTATTTTATGCTCATTTTCAGAGAAAGAGTATTATACCAATGTTGTGTGGTTTTTAATTATATACAACTTTCTTATATGATGTTTTGCATGATAGGGACTTTTAATTGCTCAAAATTTGAATTTTCCATTCAGGTCTATTTGGACAGAATTCACTAGAAGATAGAAAAGGAGCTAAAACATCTTGCAAACCTTTATGCATGTCACCACACCCAATAACAAAGTTGATCTACCTAGAATTGTCTACAAGTTTGTTATAGGGAGTTTGGTCTAAATCACATTTTATTTGGAACTAAGGTCATAAGTGCACTCAGGGGTTTTGCATATCTCACTGGAAATTTCTGACTTCGTGATTTACTAACCTAGTTGTTGCTCTTCTCTAAACATTATTAAGCCAAATCTCTGACTACCGCTAATCTAATCACGTGTTAAGATTTTCGAGATGCCGGGGGCATCACAACCCACCCCCCTTAAAGAAATCTCGTCCCGAGATTTGTGTGAGGTACGGGTGTGTTACCTATCGCATATTACAAAGGGTATGGCATCATGGTTCGTGCCTTTTCGAATGCACATGGTAACATCCCAATTTTTCACTTGTTAGCTTTGTCAACTAGCTTGTGAATGGTTAGTGCCTCTTTAACACAAGTAGTCACAGAGCACCCTCTAAGTTAGGCTCGGGTGGTCTCCCTATGATACTTGACGAGTCGTGCCATATAAGAGAGCGAATGAACAAACCGTGAAGAGAATGTGGTCAGCGGGCAAGTGACTGTGATTGAAGCAAAGGAATGGAGTCATTTCCGGACTTCGATATCAACATTTGAAACATGGTAAGTACCTGATTTATCCAGATAATGAAAGCAAGGTGTACACAGTCAGAAATTGAATACGGCAGGGTCTTTTGATGGAAAGGAGTATCATCGGATGCGTTTTTGAGAGACACATTCATTCTATTTGATGGGGACTGTGTCCACATATAAAATTTCAAATCAACATGCCTTCAAAGAGTAAGATGTGGTGAAGCGTAGCACATTCTACTCATCGGGACAAGAAAGGCACAAGAGTGAGAAGATAGGCCGCATTCGCCTAAACAAGGTGATGATTTGTACGATTTCTTAGCGTTGGTCATGATTGATCAAGAAAATGGCAGTAGCTGACATGTTCTTACTAGCGAAACAAAATGCTAGTAAGCTCTCTTCTAAGAAGAAGAAAACCACTCATAGAGAAATGATGATAAGATAAGAGCACTGGCCGAGGACAAAAGCTAGTGTGGAGGATGTTCGTAAAGTACACCCTCGGGAATTAAGGTTCAACGAATGGATAGAAATATCGACGGAGTTAGTGAGAACGAAGTTGACTGCTCCCACCAATCTTTAGAGGCAAGGTCAACATGGATATGAATTAATACGAGCAAGTCATAGGGTTGAGACGGATCATCCCCATTGGTCAAGAAAGCAGGGTGAAACAAGGCAATGGAATGATATATACAGGACAGTGGAAATGGAATCAAGCATCCCCACAAATCAAGAGTAGCAAGATTCGAGGTCAATCAAATGATAAACTCCGCTTATGAATGTTCCACGATTGAAGCGATGTCATGCCTTCGCATGTCTTAATGCCAGCGTGAACTTAGTAGCACAACCATGTGACGGCCGTACACATAGGACTCCAGGTCCCGTCGAGGCATCCAAGACTGCCTAGGGAGACATCACAACAAGAGTGGCTCAATCATTCCACTCACAGAGTCATAATCACTATAAGGTTTTGGTAAATAAAGAGGAAGTCCGAAGGGATATAAGAGCTTAGGGTGCTTGAATCCCATTGTAAAAGAAGTTCCTTGATTTACAAAGTTTGGAGCAAGTAACTAACGAATAGTGGAATATAGTGCATTTAGGCTAGGATTTCTTCGATCACAAAGGTTCGAAGCGCATGAACGACGAGGGTTTTAAAGAAAAAGTTACCAAAGCTCCATGTGTTATCACTATAAGACTAGGAGTACATCTAACCATAGGAATGAGATACAAGTGGACTCTATAGAGTCGGACACCCGAGGTCTTTCTGATCTACGAATGTTAAAACCTTCTGATACATAAGCTTGTCCCCAAACTTTATCGTACTAATTGGTACCCAGCTAATACTGCCTAAACGTGAGATTGATACGTCCTGGACGAAGACCAGCTTCTTCCTTTAGCCATGTCGGTGCGGTGTTAGGCTTCACATGGGAGATGCCATGGAATAGCAGTCTTGACCTTCCACCGAGTATAAGGACATCGCCGGATTCGAGGTTGATCTTAGTCGCTCTATCCTTGTATCGAGTATCGCTGAACAGGAATTCTGCCGTGTCGCCTAGGGAGATTGAGATGATAGGTAGACCTTGGTTAATGCTTCTTCCTGATTCATCCTTATCCTGATGGAGTCCGAGCTTCCCGACGTTGTTGTAGTAGTTAATGATGCATATGTCAGGATTGATCTGAGGAAATTCGCTTGCAGTTGAATTTTCTGTTTGAGCAATTGTCTTGAAAGCTTCTGGTATAGCAGGGACTTGGGCACCATCGCACGGACGTGTTGGCCCATAGAAACCTGTAGTCGGATCCCAATTCTTCCCTAGACACATCATCCATAACTTCATCTTGGTTCCGTTTTTGAAACTAGGCTTATAGAATCCTCCTGGACCAATACCTAGTTGTCGACATGTACGAACTATCTCGACTTGATCTTCAGGTTTGACGAATCCCTTCAATAAAACCAGGCCGGGTCGCAGATGTTGAACTGAAGCCGTGTTAGTAGAAGATTCAACCGCTTTTCTCTTCTTCTTGTGACCTTCAGGTGCTGTTGTTTTAGCCTTCGTGGGCTCGGGGTGATCAGGGCATAAGTCAAAAGGCTGCGACATCTGTGGCAGAAAAACAAGGCTTCCGTAAGTTCAAGGGTTTTGAAAACTTGGTGTGGGCATAGTGTTTTCCGCGTTTACGTGTTTAGAAAATATGCCGATAAGTGATTTTTTTCGCAAAACGATGGCACAAGGCTATGGTATGTTTCTAACGTGTGTAGCATCGGTAACTTCGAGACAGGTTTGATTTTTGGACTGATCGACAAATTTATTGTATTTGACCTGCATTTATTAGACGTTTCATATTTAGAATGAATTAGGTATAGAAAAATTGCGACAACCCAAGCGTACTAGTCAAGTCGCTTGCTTAGTTTTTGCTAGTTCTACTGGTACTTTGAGTTACGTATTAACATACTAGTACACACACTCAACGCAATATGCTCCTAGTCACTCTTAAGTAACAAAAACAATGCACGAGATAAGACATGATGTCATGATGCATGATTCGCCCTATTCGGTCTCACATCACACACCCTATGTATAATTATATATCTAGCGAGTATTCGGTGACATATATGCACGGCACTCTCTAATGCAACTAGTCGTTTCTATTCGTTCTTAATTTCGCACGTGGTTAGTGTACCTGCAGAAAAATGCATGCTCAGATCAACCTCATCACCATTACCAAACATTACCACTCTAACCCTAGAAGTGGTATCCACGATTTTCTTTAAGCTACGTCTGGTGGACGACGTAGTGGCGCCATTTCTCCCAACACACCCAGTCTTCCTCCAGTACTGGGGAATTGCTGGGGAGAGAAACGGTGGCCAACAAGATCTAACTATAATTTTGGTCGAAGGAAAAGTGATCACGAAACACTCCAATGGCGTGACCACCCCCCTTAAAGAGTTCTGCCCTATCAGCATGAATGCAGGGTTCGCAACAGTTCGCAAATCCCAATAGCGCTCCGCCAGTACTGGGGATGGCTATGGCCGAAATGTTGCTTCTCAAAGCACCGAATATGCATATGAGTTCTATCTAAGTCAGAATGTTAGCGATGTCACCTGGTATTTCACTAACATCCTTAATATGGGCATATCGATACTCTCATTTTTCAAATACTTCGAAAAAGGGTTTTCGAAAATAGGTTTGTAAATCAAAACTGGATGATATGTCTGTTGTCTGTGTATGATCGGCTCTGATACCAGCTGTGGCGGAACCGCCGATTTAATCCAGGCTAAGCACACCTGTCACCTCTGGCTCGCAGTGTGATTAGACCGAACTAAACCCGGTCGTCCGTCGAGAGTCATTCGACCCCCGATATTACCTTTTCCCAGAGGAACCGACATCATACACATCCAGCCCTCAATGGAGCCACAACAGGTACATCATCTCAGGCAGTTGAATATAGCATATATAAGCTTGTTTTACAAACCGATTCGAAATAATAATATAAGTTTCAACATATTACCATACGAAAGTCAAGTTTGAATCAGACAGCGGAAGCGAATTTGAAAACGTCTCACAGCGGAAGAAAATACTTTACTAGTCTTCATGCAACGTTGATCGAGACGAGCAGCACCGAGCCCACCGGTACTACCCTCCTCCAAGCAGATGTCCAGATGTCGTCGGTACCTGTTCTCAAAAGGTGGGGGCAAACCCTGAGTACTAATTACTCAGTAGGACTTAATGGATTGGCTTACGGCTGACGCAAAGCTTGCTTACTAACCTTTGGATCCTTAGCCATTGATTTTAAACAGTGGTATATCAATATAAAATATCAAGATTCATCTTTTGCATATAACTCCATAACAACTTGTAGAAATGTAAGCAATACAATACAAACATGTTGTATTTGAAAACATGAGTAACGGACATAATATATTCAAGTAGTTACTACGTTGCCCGACAGTGATATTGGCATTCCCACACCTGGTGGGCATCAGCGATTCGAATCGATTTTTAATTCCCGGGAATAACTATCATGCCAGGGGTATATGCTTACTAGCCACCGCGTTTCCACATATAGCCCCAATCTTAACCTGCCTCGTCCCAAGTTCGATTCACTCCCGCCTAGCCCCCGGGTTGTGCCCCCATGACGAGCCTGCCGACATCTCGGTCTCCCCGTCATGAGTACCAAGCTCCCCCGGGCCACCTTCCTCTCAACCAGCGGGTAGGAACGTGTCTCTGTGCTTCGGACGAGCCCAGGAAAGACTTTTCCGGTCCCATTCCCCGGATAAGCACTTTAGCAATGTTATGCCGATCAGCAGACGAACAGCGGACGGGCCTTAAACGACTCAGGCGGAGCCAAACGCACACCACATAATAAAATTATTCTCCGCCCGGTCTCCATTTAAATCATGAGCATAGTATTACTTTCTCAATAGTAAAGGTTTTGTAACCTTTGAAATCACTTACGTGACGAGTGACTCCTTTCACTCGTGTCTACTCGCACCTAGCAGAGCCTAGGCAACTCGTCCTACGAACTCTATATATAGGTGCTAGGGCCAGGGCGGCCAGGAGATCTAATGCAATTGTTTTCAATCAACTCCTAATGCGGATGCGTAATGAGACAATCAATTATCACATTAGCTGGGAGAAATCATGGTCCTGCCTACCTTTGCTTATTCTTACTCAGCCAACAAACTAAACTAGGTTAGTTTGCCGGGTTGTGAGGCTTTGCCCCAGGCAACCCCTTGATCACTTGGACAACTCCTCCTTCCAAACACGACTGATGGGCTCTCCAGGTCGTGTCTGGGGCTTACTTGATCTTCTGGAACACCATTGCTTAAAGTAGCTCCCGTACTTGTTTCTCAATCACGTATCTGCAATAAGCGTTGCTATATGAATGCTATGCATGACACAGTGAATGAGATGCACGATCATCAAGCATACAATTGATTAAGCAAAATATAAGGCAACATCTAGTTACGCATGTAATGGATTACTAGCTCAACTAAAATCTCCCGACTGGCACTAGTATTAATACTACTCTGATGGACCCGAAGCAATCGAGTATGTGCAATCTCACGAGAACACATACAGGAGTTAAGTTGTCGATCATAAAGCTAACATGGTAAGTGTGGGGGTTTTTATTGGATATATTAGTTTCACATTTTTGATTATTTATATAAAATTGCATTATTTCTACTATTTCCAAATCAGAGTCACAACCTTACATGCACCATCTCCTATTCTAACAATGAGTCATGTTCATAACCTAGAGCTCATATCAAGCCCCTAGAGCATTTTTCTCCATAGCAATCTTTTTCTAAATTAATATATGCTTAAATATAAGACAAGGGCAAAATAGTAATTAAACAGTTAATGCTAGGGCTACCAAAATTTAGACAGAGCCTACACATGTTAATAAGGTCTCTGCCCAAATTTCATAATTTTTGAAGCTCATTTTACCCACATTTCCTATTTATTAAGGTTTTTCATGCATGCACACTAACAGGGGCAAAAAGGTCTTTTCCTACTCAACCATCATATCCATTCTATAGATCTATTTAATAGGAATACAATGCAACAAAGTTTATATTTTTCTGATTTTTATTTGATTTGTTACGAATTTCCAAAGTTTTCAGCCTAATAAAACACATTAAATCGAAAATCATAACAGTCAGGGACCTAAACGTGATTGTCTATAACATCAGGGGCTGAGTCGTTAGATCCGCAAGACTCAGTGAATAGTGCATGAGATCGAAACGTGAAAGCAGCAAAGTCCAGGGGCTAAATCGAAAAAACGCCATCTTCTACCTCCGGCCGACAGAGAGGGCGCGCGGTCGCCGGGGTTCCCGCGCGCGGCGCGTCGCGTGGGGGCACGCGCTTGGAGCCGAGCGGGTCTGGGGAGGTGTTCCCGGCGTAGGGGTACCTTTTCCCCAAGACGGCGTCGCGCGGTGAGCTTGGAGCAGGCGGGGAACGGCCGTGAACTGGCTCGGGCTGAGCGCCGAGCTCGGTGGTGGCGCCGGCTCGATCCGGTGGCTCCGGTGCAGAAGAAACGCCCCCGAGGGGTGCGCGGGTTGGGCGGCGATGAGGGGGACCCGGAGGAGGGGTTGGAGCCGTAGGGATGGATCAAGGGAGGCCGCCCACGGCGAGGCCGGTGGCGTGGTGGCGCGGCATTCATGCAGGTGCTCGGTGGGTGCGGCAACGGCTTCGGACTTCTTGGGGAATCGGTGGAGGAGATCGAGGAACTCGCGTTGCACGTGCTCGGAAGGTGGGAGGAGGCCCTGAGTAGCGGTGGCGCGGGCTCAAGCTAAGCTCGGACGCGGCACTGTCCATGGCGGACGCGCTCCGCGTGTGGCAAGCAGGGAGGCAGGGAGCAGAGATAGTGGCGAGGGCGCGGGGCACGCGGCTGAGGGAAACGCAGACCGGGCGCGGGCAGGCGGCGCGTGGCCTCGGCGCGGTGCGCTGGCGGCGCGCGCTCGCGGTGGCGAGCGGCGCGTGGCCGGCAGTGCCGGGCGCCGGCGCCGCGTGGCGGGCTGACGAGTGGACCCCACTCGTCAGTGACTGCAGGGTGGAAAAATAATTTCGGAAAATTGAAAAATGCTGTTTGACTGCTGAGACATGTTTTAGAAATTGTTGTTTTTGAACATCCTAGGGGCCGAATTTGACAAAACCCAAAATACAAAAGTTGTTCTACTCTTCCAGATCTATAACTTTGTCAAAAGGAGAAACATCAGATTCCAAGGTTAAATATGATCAAATTTGAATTGAACCCGCTGACTCCAGTTTGACCAAAGTTTAATACAAACTTAGAAATTCCTAAAGTCTATTTTATGCTCATTTTCAGAGAAAGAGTATTATACCAATGTTGTGTGGTTTTTAATTATCTACAACTTTCTTATATGATGTTTTGCATGATAGGGAATTTATTTGCTCAAAATTTGAATTTTCCATTCAGGTCTATTTGGACAGAATTCACTAGAAGATAGAAAAGGAGCTAAAACATCTTGCAAACCTTTATGCATGTCACCACACCCAATAACAAAGTTGATCTACCTAGAATTGTCTACAAGTTTGTTATAGGGAGTTTGGTCTAAATCACATTTTATTTGGAACTATGGTCATAAGTGCACTCAGGGGTTTTGCATATCTCACTGGAAATTTCTGACTTCGTGATTTACTAACCTAGTTGTTGCTCTTCTCTAAACATTATTAAGCCAAATCTCTGACTACCGCTAATCTAATCACGTGTTAAGATTTTCGAGATGCCGGGGGCATCACAGAAAGTTAGTGGATTTTGGATATTTAAGCACAACATGAAGGTTTCATGTCCTTATCTAGAAAAATTTTGTCTTAGTGATTTCTTCGTCTTAATTCTTCACTCTATATTCATGACTTAGCTATAAATCCTCTTTATCTTAGGTTAACTTGTGTGTTATAGCCTTTGAGATGCCAGGGGCATCACACGGGTGCTGGGAGTCGCAGGAGCACCGAAATGGCCGGTTTTGGGCCAAAAACCACATGGAAACTCATATCGCCTACTTCCAGGCCAAAACAACGAATGGCGGAAAAAATGGCGTTTCAGCTAGAAAAACGTGTGCTATAGCTCATGGGTGGTGAGAAAAAGGGTTAAAACTTCACCCGGCACCACTCCGACACGTTATGAGAAAACCCGTCCGAGGGGATTCGGGACGGGTGCTGGGAGTCGCAGAAGCACCGAAATGGCCCGTTTTGGGCCAAAAACCACATGGAAACTCATATCACCTGCTTCCAGGCCAAAACGATGAGTGACGGGAAAAAAGCCGTTTCGGCCAAAAAAAAACCGTGTGCTAGCTCATGGTGTAACACCCTAGTTTAAATTTCATCATTTTTTAATAAATTCTAAGCAATTTATTTAATTTTCTAAGGCTTATGTGTTTAGTTGCATCTAACATGATTTATTAAAATTGAACAAATGCATAAAAAAAAATATAAGTCCAACATTCTTGTGCATACATGCTGGTGCATAATTCCTATGTTTGTATGAACTAATGATTCAAACTCAAATTCATTTGAATTTATAGATCTATTGCTCTCTCATTCAAAATAATTGAAAAGGAAAAGAAAAAAAAAGAAGAGGAGCAGCCCAGGACGTCGGCCCAAGCCAACAACCCAACACCACCTCACCCCTACCTCACCGCCTGGGCCAAAAGGCCGGCCCAAGCTGCGCCTCTCGTCTCCCTCTCTTTGTGTGTCACCGATAGGTGGGCCACGCGCCCTCACTCTCTGCCAGGCGGGCCCCGCCTGTCATCTCCTTCCCCTCCCTCTCGCCACAAATCCCACGTCCCTTCCTTGCCGTGTCCATCCACGTCGGCAGCCCAGAGGAGGGAAACTCTCCCCGAATCTGCGCCCCACGTCTCCTTCCTTAAACCCTCCATCAATCCCTGGAGTTTTGCGGCCGTTCCCCCTTCCTTCGTTGTGCCTGGACAAGCTCTAAAGCCGTCGGTCATGCCTCCCCCGTCTGCACCATTTCGGCTCACCAAAGACTCTATAAAAGCCACCACAAGGACCACCTCGGCCTTCCTTGCCCTTACGCCACACCTATCGCCCCCATTGCACACCCGAGCGCGCAATCCGCCACCGAACACCGTCGGGGTATGTATCTCCGCAACCCGAATTCGTCGTTGGTGAGCTCTCTCTGGTCCTCACGGCACCGTGCCTTCCTCCGCAGGGTCTTCACGAGTTCCTTCCTCGGGTTTTGGACTCGGGAACATGACTCCAACGCTCTGTCTGTGAGCGCCGCCCGAGCCCGTCCGCAGTCCTCCGTCGGCCAGCCGCACCCGACTTTACCCGTCTCACTCAAACCCTCAGTGGGCTGTTTTGGACGGCCAGGATTATAACGTTGCATACCCCTTCTCGAGCCAATCACGAAGCGCCACACCGCATCCACTTAATCCCCGTCAGCCTCGGCCCACCGGTTAGGCCAACATGGCGCACCACGTCACGGCCACGTTACCTCCACGCCAGCGCAGACCTGGTCAGCCTTTTGCGCTTGAGCCCCTGAACTTTCCTTGAATCAACCCGCAATCCACCTCTTTGGAAAAATAATTAGGTTTAGGTCCTGTTTTTACCAGTTTAGCCCTTGGACTTACTGAGTTTTGAACCCGAGGTCCAGACCCTGAAGTTTTTGCTCTAAAACCCTCGGCGGTCAGGTTTAATTATGTTTAGGACCCCGGTTTTTCAAAACTAGCCCCTGGTTTAGTTTATTTATCACAGTTTCGCCCTTAGGAGCTTATTTTATGCATAACTTTCACGTTTTAGCTCCGATTTGATTGATTCTTGCGCTCACGTGTTCGTAGAAATGCGTAGAATGTTTTTATAGCAGTTTTATCTGCTGTTTTTATGATATGGTGTACTGTTGCTTATCTTTTGTTATTGTTTGCATGTATGCGTGTATGGGGATGCTTGTATGTTGCCGTGAACGTGTTTAGACGGTGAACCATTCATGGGTGAAGAAGAGCAGCAGTTTGCAGGTTTTGAACAGCAGCCACAAGAGCATTTTGAGGAAGGCAAGTATAACATGCACAACACCTAATAACTCTTTAATCACCTCATATGCATGTGTCTAACTTGTACGCCTATAAGGATTATACGTTAGCCTCTCTTATCGATATGTTTACCTATCGGAATGCATGTTGGTTAAGTCTTGCTAGTTGCCACACTAACACATGTTACTTTTGTTAATAATCGTGTTAATGGATCTATGCAATATATTAGTTGAGCTTGACCCTCTGTGATGTGTGCTTGAGTGGTTCATGTCTCTTTAAAATTGGCTTTTTGGCAACATGGTTTAGGGGGCATGAGCAATGTGATTAGTGGTTTTGCTCATAGCCACTCTCCATAAGGACCGGTTCACAAAGCGACAACCTGGGACAACAGTGCTACCACAAGACTGGGATGGGGCGGTCTTGGCTAATTAATTAGGTTATCTCTGGTTTGGGAGTAACATACCTGTGGGGCAAGAGGGGAGGTGAGCTTCGGTGGTCCTCACGCTACCTTAGGTTGAGTGTGATGTGTTCTTCTCCCTTTGTGAGGTGGGCCCCACAGTTGCGGAACTTGAATCCTTAGCGGTTACACCTTACCAACGTAATCTTTGTAAAGGCCTCGTAGTGTGCTTGCTAGTCATCTCATCTAAGGCAATGTGATGAACTCCTAGCGTAGCTCACGACTTGTGGGTAAAGATGTATGACCTCTCGAGAGTGTAAAACTGACATGTCAGCCGTGCTCACGGTTATGAGCGGCCTAGATCCTTTATGCTGATTAGTGGGTTCCGGGTTTGGTTTGGGTGTGGCTTCTTATGTTAATAATGTTGATTAATGTTCTTTATGCAATGTCTCTCGGGATAATGGTTTATACCCTCACTGGTAGTAAATAGTTCTTAATAAAACTTGACCAACTAAAAGCTCATGCATATGTGTCAGCCAACCTTAGAGCCTCATGGTTCATGTTATGCTTGTTGAGTACGGCTGTGTACTCACGCTTGTTGTTTTTTTTCTTTTGTTGGGCGGATACCCAACTGCTGTTCAGTTGACGAAGGTGCTGAGGAGTTTGTCCAAGGCTTTGATGAGTTCTAGGCATGCCAGTCTCCCAGTCAACGTCCCTGTGGCGGCTCGTTTATGTTTTTGTTTACGCTTCCGCTTAAGACTCCGTTATAAAGACCTGAGGTCTTGATGTAATAATGTGATGGTATGCCATGTAACGTTATTTCCCTTTTTGCACGTTCTGTGATGTCACTTCTATCATAATATATGTGAGACTCGTCCCTGGCACATATATGTTGTTCCAGTTCAGTTGGTTGAGAACTGGGCGTGGCAAAGTGGTATCAGAGCCGTGTTGACTGTAGGGCGGTAGCCTAGTTAGAAACGGTTGTATCTAAGGATTTCACTCCTTTGTCTTATTTCTTATTTATAAAACTCCACTAGTTTACCACATTCTTATGCTACCATTATGTTGAAAATAATTTTTTTTCTTTAATCATTCTTTCACATAGAACTGTTCTTAATCTTATGCTACCCTTTTTGTAGATGGCCCGCACCCACAGGACTGCCCGCAAGAGCACTTGGGCGAACTGGCGTTTTGGACCGTTCGTTCCACCCCAGCCCGCGCCGGAGGTTCAGCCTGAGGTGGAAACTAAGGAGTCCGAGGAGGAGCCTCAGGAAGTGGAGTTCAATGAGGAGCCACAAGAGGAGGCGCCCCAGGATCTTTTGCAGCCTGAGGAGCAGGTACCGCAGGAGGATCCTGAGGACGACGAGGTGGTGGAGATACCTCCGTCCCCTCAGCCAGCGCCAGTGGTGGTGGAAATACCAGATGACGGCTCCGATGATGAGTCCTTTGAGGTGTACCACATACTGATGGGGTACAACATTCTGGAGCACCAGGAGCTAGAGACTGGAGGGGACGACGCTGCGGGGGGTGTCCTTGCCGGCACCGATGGTGCTGGAGGTGGTGACCCGCCCCTAATGCAGTGGTTCGACATGCAGCACTTCCATGACGGGCTGCACCTGAGTTTCCCCAAGATGCTCCATCCAAGACTTGAACTACAACAACCTGGAGATAAGTTACAAGGTGGTGGAGAGCATACATCCTGAGTGTCCTCCTAGGTTCAGTGTGTCGTCGTGTTTCATGGTGGATAACGTGGAGCACGGAGGTTCCACCATGGCTGAGGAGCACTTCTCGGTGTCATACCACTCTACTCAAGATGCGGCTATCAATGACACAGCACGTCAGGCCTATGGGGTTTTCTGTGAGGATCACCA